>WOXC01009742.1:0-435000 GCA_011680675.1 Gymnobelideus leadbeateri
GGGATGATTATTATTATTTTTTTTTTGGAGGGCAGTTGGGGTTGGGTGACTTGCCCAGGTTCACGTGGCTGGTTTTTTGTTTGTGTCTTGGGTGTCTGGGGCCGGATCTGAGCTCGGGTCCTTCTGGCTCTGGGGCTGCCTCTCTGCTCGCTGCGCCACCTAGCCGCCCCAAGGAAGGGATCATTCTTAAGGGGTGAAGTCAAGAGGTGAGAGAGGAAAATGGCAAGAGGAGATGGAGAGAGACAGGGTAGGGCAAACTATCTCATGTAGAAGAGGCAAGGGGAAGTAGTTGCAGGGGAGGGGAAGAACAGGAAGGCAAAAAGGCAAAAGCATAATCTCATTGAAGTTGGCTCAAGGAGAGAATCACATACATACTAAATGGAATATCTTACCCTCACTCACTCTCCTGAGTAGGGGAAAGGGGGATGAGAGGGGGGATGTTGGAGGGGAGGGCATTCTGGGGAGAGGGGAGGTTAGAAGTACCCACTATCAAAGAGGGACAGGATCTAAGTAGGGAATGGACCAGGTGGGAGGTGAGACAGGTGGGAGGGAAATATAAGCAGTCTTTTACAATACATCTACTATGGTAATGTTCTGCATAGATATACATGTACAACACATACTGAATTGCTTATCTTCTCAGAGGGAGTGGGTGACAAGGGAGAAGGGGAATGGATCTGAAAATCAAAGTTTTAAAATTAAATGTTTCATAAGATGTCCAGGTAGTGGGGCTCAGAGATTCACCTTGCCCTAATGGCAAAGTCGAAGGGGGTATGGGAGAAGATATGGGAGAGAGCAGATTGGATGAGGGGATATCTAGTGGGACTGCTATTCTGGGGTGGTGGGTAGGGAAAAAATGGGGGAAAAATGTAACTCATAATCTGGTGGAAATGAATGACGTAAACCAGAAGTTAATAAACCATTTGTTTAATCAATTAAAACAGAAGTTAATAAAGCATTTGTTTAATCAATTAAAAAAAAAAACATGATTGTGAGAAGGGACCCCGAGGCTTCACCAGGTGCCAAAGGGGTCCATGGCACAAAATGGTCCAGACTATCACCTTAAGCAGCCTCCCAATGCTGAGACACCATGGCCCTAAGATAACAACAGATCAGCTGGGACACGAACTCTGAGCTGTCCCACCACTGTGGTCAGGGGACAACAGCTCACAGGGGAAAGGACCTTCAAGGCCGTCCAGTCTAATGCCTTTATTTGATGGATGGAAAACAACTCAAGACTGTAAATGACCTGCTCGATTTCACACAGCTAGTGAGTGGTCAAGGGCCATTTGAGCCCTGGTCCTCCGACTGCCGATCTGGCCCTTTCCACTGTACCATTCTCTCTTTCGCTCTTTATTTGTATTAATGCTCCTGCTCTTACTCTTCCTTCTCCTCCTGCTCCTCCCCACTCCTCTTTGTCCTCCTCCCCTTCCCCATCCTCTTTTCTGCCTCCTGATCTTCAGCTCAAATCACACACACACACACACACACACACACACACACACACACACACACACAAACACACAGAGTGTATACATATAGACACATATATGTGTGAAATGTGTATATGTGACATATATTCATAAGAGACATATAATTAAAATATGGTCTAATACAAACTCTATATTATAGATACAGATATTACATTGTTGTTTTCATGCTGTCTTCCCTATTCGAATTTAAGCTCCTTGAGGGCAGGGGTGATTTTTGCCCTTCTTGGGTCCCCAGTGCTCAGCACTGTACTTGGCATTGAGTAAGTACATTTTTACTGAATAACTGACAACCTCCCTCTGCCTCAGTTTCCTTGTCTATAACATGAGGACTATGGACTAAATGACATTCAAAGTCCCTTCTGGCTGGCTTTCAGTGTATGGTCTATGAGCTATGGAAATTTGAAAAGTAAAACTCACACCCATTGAAAGAGTTAATCTTAATTAATGGAAAGGCCTAGGAGGCTATGAAGACTACAGGCCTTCAGTACAGGTCTACAATAATCTCCAATACAGGAGGACTATATGGGGTCATAGTTTGGAACTTTGGACAAAGCATCTCTGAGGCAAAGTGAGGTGCTGAAAAGAGTGAAAGAAGGACCTGGAGTCATGAGAAACCTGGATTTGAGCCCTGCTCCCAACACTGATGAGATGTGAGACTCCAGCCTCAGTTTTCTCATCTGCAAAATGGGGATGATAATGATGATGGTGATGGTGATGGTGATAACACCTCCTTCCCAGGGTGGTGGGAGGCTCGGACGAGATGACGGCTGTAACACCTTCTACATGGGAGCCCTGACGATAACAAGGATGAGTCACCCAGATGTTAACAGTGACATCACAAAGAACAACCGTGTAAAGATTTAAAAGCACAGATAGCAGGAGACCTGTGAGGAGCATCCAGGGCTCATTAATGAATTAGCCTGATGATATAATGAGAAGAGTGCTCTATTTGGAGTCAGTGTGTCAGCCTAGATTCATTAAGCACTTCCCCTGGGCATGTCCCTGTGCTAAGGAGCAGGAACACCAAGAAAGGCAAAAACAGTCCTTACCCTTAAAGAGTTCACACTCTCCTGGAGAAAACCACAAATGCATCTACAGGCACAGGCACAGCACCTAGAGCTGATGGAGGGGACAGGGGACAGCTGGAATCAGGAAGAATGCTGTTCAAATCTCAGCTCCCCTCTGGGTGACCCTGGGTTGGTGACTAAATTTTCCTGAGTCTCAGTTTCCTTACCTGTAAAATGGAGTTCATAAGACCCATAGTACTGGCCTCACAGAGTCATTGTGAAGATCAAAAGAGATGCGGTGTGTGAGCATTTTTCAAATATTCTATGTATACTCTATGAATGTCAGCAATTATTATCGCTGTTGATATAAAAATTCTCATTTAAGTGCTGTTAAAAAATCTTGGGGCTTGGAAAGCATTTCACAGAATAAGCATCTCGTGCTAATTATTTCTTTTTAAAGATAAGTTTTTAGCCATATAAAAATGCTCTAAATCACTATAGATTAGAGAAAGGCAAATTAAAACAACTCTGACATGCCACCTCACACCTCTCAGATTGGCTAACATGACAGAAAAGGGAAGATGAAAAATGTTGGAGGGGTTGTGGGAAACTGAGACACTAATGCACTGTTGGTAGAGTTGTGAACTGGTCCTACCATTCTGGAGAACAATTTGAAACTGCCCATAGGGTTACAAAACTGTGCATACCTTTTGTTCCAGCTATACAACTTCTGTATGCCAAAGATTAAAAAGGCGGGGGAGAACCTATTTCTACAAAAATATTTCTAGTTGCTCTTTTTGTGATGACAAACAATTGGACATTGGGGAATGGTTGAACAAATTGTAGTATATGATTGTTACTGAATACTACTGTGCTCTAAGAAATGACAAGCAGGATGCTTTTATTAAAAGCCAGGAAAGACTTACATGAACCAATGCAAAGTGAAGTGAGCAGCCCCAAGAGAACATTGTACACAGTAATAGCAATATCATCTGAAAATCAACTGTGAATGACTTAGCTACTCAGTTCAGGGCAATGACCCAAGACAATTCCAAAGGGCCCATAATGAAAAATGCTATCCACCTCCAGAGAAAGAACTGATGGAGTCTGAATGCAGATCAAATCATACTTTATTTGGGGGGGGGGGGTTTGGTCTATGTTTTCTTTCACAACATGACTAATATGGAAATATGTTTTGCATGATTGCACATGTATAACCTTTATCAAATAGCTTAGCATCTCAGGGAAGAGGGAGAGGAGGGGGAGAGGGAGAAAATTTGAAACTAAAAATTTTAAAAACAAAAGTTAAAACTGTTTTTACAAACAATCCGGAAAAACAATATTATTTTAAGAAAATTTTATTGAGGTCTTTCTTTCTTTTTTTCTTTTTTCAACACCACCATTGTTTTCCCCAGTAGCCCTCCCTACTGGGGAAGAGAGCCATCTCATAGGACATATACTATTTTTAAAGAAAGAGAAAGAAAAAGGGGGGGGGGGAATCAGCATAACTGACAATACATCAGTGTAATACTAGCTATTACTAATACAAGCAAAAAGTCTAAAACATGTATAGTGTGTGACACTTTGTGGACCTCCCACCTCTTCAGGGGGGTTGGGCAGGAGTGTCCCCTCATATCCTTCTTTTGAGATTCCTTCTTTATAATTTTGCAATGTTGACTTTGAGGGTTTTTGTGGTTACTCTTTCCACTTTGTTGTTGCAGTCATTGTATATATTGTCTTTTGGCTCTACTTAGCCCCTGGGCAAATCCTTTAACCTCACTGAGTCTCAGTTTCCTCATCTGTAAAATGAAGATGTTGGACAAGACAGTCCCTGAGGCCCCCTCCAGCTCCAGATCTAGGCTCCTATTATTTTCTAACAAAGACACGTCTGGAGACTTTGAAATAGCAGATGTTCATTCTGAGTCATGAGGAAGCACCCAGGCGCATTAGCCATCAGCATTCTACACAGGTGAGTGAGTGGCTAAATTATCCGTCGAAGGTACTTGGGAGCCAGCCTCCGACTTCTGCTACTGAGGAAATGTAGTGTTTGACACACAGATTATTTCAAAGCCTCCCAGATGAAGTTGTTCTGCAAGCAGACTGGCAATGTGACTTTTCGATTTATTTGTGGAGCTCATGGTAATGGGAAACACTCTATCCCTTGCCATCGTGTAAGCAACTTGTGTCTCTGTCCATTTCTGGCAGATTGCCAAGGATCTGAAATAGCAAAACTCCTGCTCTCCACCCCCTCTCCCACCTCCAGGAACAGGTGGGCTGTTTCATGCCTCACTTGTCTCCTCCAGGATCCTGACTCATCTCCATCCTCTCAGCGTCTTCCAGGAGAAAAATAACTTGAGTCGATCCCCCTGGAGACATGCCTCCAAGAGCTGCCACAGACACTGAGGCCGCGGTGTCGGGTTAATGTGGTGAGACTGAGTCAAAGCACCGACAACTCACTGCCAGCTCCCACAAGGAACCAGAAATAGACCCTGCTCTATATGGAGACCAGAATAATAACAGCAATATTAACTGACATATGGAAGTCACTTGGAGGGCCCAGATTCCCTTAGCTAAGCCTCCTAAACCTGTGAGGTGCTGCTATCATCATCCCCACTGTATGGGAGAGCTCAGCTCGCTTGTGTTGACATTGGTGTTTAAAAAGCTTTGAACCCAGGTCTCCCCTGTCTTCATGACTAGCCCTCCTCCTACTACATGATGCCAGCTTCCCTATATGGGATAGATCTATATGCTTACAATATTATTTCAGTGAGTTGTTTCAAAAGACAGGTGCAGGATGGGCACTTAATGGAAGTTTTGGTCTAAGAATCTACCTGTGATACTCTTAAGAAGATAAAATTCTGTTTGGCTTTTGTGCTAGTTTTCTCTAGAGATACTGCAAACTTTAGTCTAAAGTAATGAATGAATCTAATAAGATGAAATTCAATAGATATAAATGTAAAGTAATGATCTGGAGGTCTTAGTGGACTACAAGAACCACCGAATCAAAGACTATAATATGATTGCCAAAAGACTGAAGTGGATTTTGGGTTGCATTAAGGGACAGAATCTAAGGAAAGGACAGTCCCAACACATGTGGCCTTGATTTGTGTTTGGAGTTCTGGGTTCAATAATTTAAAAAGGACATTGACAAGCCAGAGGGCAGACAGACCTGGGCTATAGGACAATGGAAGCTTAGATGTTGGTACCTTATGGAGATCAGTCAAAGGAACTGGGGATTTTCAAGATGGAGAAAAAAGACTGGAGTGAGGTGGGGCAGGGGAGGGGGCATGACAACTTGTTAATGTATAAGGATGGGGTAGGGACGATTGAAAGAGTCACCCTTATAGTCTCAAAGAAAATTCCCTACACCCCTACACACACCCACACACCTTTATTCAATTGGAATGCCTCTTGGATTGAGTTCTATAATCAATCAATCAAATGTTTAAGCTAGCTGTGAAGACAAGAAGTGCCCTGAAGTTGGTTGAAGAGTCACATCCTGTGGGGTGTGTCTTGGACTTTTCATGTTAACTCTTCTTATTAGGTCGTCTTAATAAAAACTCATTTCTCAAAGCTAATTAAGTCTGGTTGACTAATTGATATCAGTTAATGATCAATGGGGAGAATACTGATGGGAACTAATGAGTGAACTATGCTCAAATCCCCAATCCTTCTGAATTACCCCCTGAGAGCCCTGCAGGGAACAGTATTTAGCTGCCCTCAGTGGACCTGACCTGCTGGGCTGAATGAGCTTGGAAGAATGAACCCCTGAGCCTTTACTACCCCCAGAATTTAAAGAGCCATCACATGGGGGAGTAATTAGGCATGTCCTGTTTTATTTAGAAGGTACAGATAGAAAGAGTAAAGAGACACTTAGATTTGATCTCAGGAAACACCCCCTAACATTAGAATTACTCAAAACCGGCCCTGGCTATTTTAGGAGTAGATTTGGCCTCACTGGAGGCTTCCAGGCAAAGGCTGGATAAGCAGGAATGTTATCTATCTATATTGTGAGATAAGGATGGCATGGGATGGCCTTTAGGGCCCTTCTAACTCTCTGAGGTCCTAAGCATCTAGCCTTCCAAAGAGCTTCCAAAACACAGCACAGCACAGCACAGTGCTTGGCACACAGAAAGCATTTAATCCATGTTTACTGATAATTGACTCTACTGGGGAGCCAGTAATTCCTGGGGTATTTGTGGATGGCAATGTGAGCAGAGCAGAGTGCCAGCAGAGGTGAGGGTGGGCCTTCCCTGAGATAGCTCCCTCTCCAGTATGCCCTGAAGGTGAGTTTGGCTAAAACCCTAATTTGAGTTCTAAACCTCATGTCCCTAACAGACCTGCTCTGAGCTCATGACTACCTGAGGGAACTCAAACATCATCCACCACATGCAAAGGCAGTCAAGCCAAGTGTCTGCTTAGTCACCAGGCATTGTCCTAGGTGTTGGAGATAAAAAGACAAACATGAAGCAAGCCCTGCCCTCAAGAAGTTTATATTTGATTTGGAGGATCTAGTAAATGTAGTGTTCAGTATAACATACTCACATGCGATGAGCCAAGTCAGGACAGGTCTCACATAAAAGGTAGCATCTGAAGTGTCCTTTGAAAGAAGTTGGAGATCCTAAAGGGGCAGTTAGGGACTGAAGTGGCACTGGGACTGGAGTCAGGAAGACTCATCTTCTGAATTCAAATCATGATTCAGACACTCACTGGCTGTATGATCCTAGACAAGTCACTTAACCCTGTTTGCCTCAGTTTCCTCATCTGTAAAATGAGCTGGAGAAGGAAATGGCAAACCACTCCAGTAACTCTGCCAAGAAAACCCCACATGCAGTCCTGAAGAATGGGACACAGCTGAAAAAATGACTAAACAACAATAGAAAGTATTCTAAAAGGTTGAGGTGAATTAGCTAAGCTTTTCAAGCCCAAGGTTGCTCCATGTGACTCTTTCTGAGCCCCACCTGGCCAGGAAGTGAAGTAATGATTTTAAGCAGCCATTTTCATGATGATAATCATCAATGGAGTTACCTGTAAACTCCCTTAAGATTCACTCTGTCCTTTATCAGGTCAGATGCTTGGACCGTAAAGATATTCCTCAGGGCCCTCCCAGCGCAGGAAGAATTCTCTCCATAAATCTATGAAAAAAATGAATAAAAGACTTTAAACTCAAGGCCAAGTTCTACAATTTGTCCAGTAGTGACAACACAGCACACAAAGAATGCAAAGCACTAAGCTACTGCTCCTAGAAAGGCTATACAGCTTGCCTACATATGTGTAGACACTGACCATTCTTGAGCACATCTCTGGTATCAGCCAATGCATGCTATTCATGTGAATGGATGCAAGTTACTAACGGGTTGATTTTTTTCTTCACATGCCAAAAGCTGTTTTATTGAATTCATCTGAGTTAAGAAAGGCAAAGATCCCCCAGATAAGGAGTTTGGTGTGTCACTGGCCCCTACATGAACCAGATATTTAGTGCTGGGTAGACTGCATTGGGAAGAATAATCCCAAGTTAAAGAGGATTCAGCAGAGAGCAAGCCAGACAGGGAAGGGCCCCAAGATCATGTCTAACAAATAGTAATAATAGCATTTCTATAAGGCTTTAAGATTTGCAAAGCACTTTCCATATGTTAGCTCATTCAAGCCTAACAACTCGGGGAGGTTGGTGCTATTGTTATCCCTACTTTATGGAGGGAGAAACTGAGGCTCAGAAAGGTTAAAGGAACTTGCCCAGGATTACACAACTGGTAAGTGTCTAAGGTCAAATTTGAACTCAAGTCTTGT
This sequence comes from Gymnobelideus leadbeateri, assembly GCA_011680675.1. Lineage (NCBI taxonomy): Eukaryota > Metazoa > Chordata > Mammalia > Diprotodontia > Petauridae > Gymnobelideus > Gymnobelideus leadbeateri. The sequence continues at coordinate 8,288 of WOXC01009742.1, forward strand.
CCTTTATCCATTTCAGCATCCAGCTGCCTCAGTATGAAGATCTCTTGAAAGAACTAAGGATATTTAGTCTACATGAGAGAAAATCGAGGTGTCTGTGGTGGGGTGGGAGATGAAGATATTGAAAATAGATTCAAATATTTGAAAGGCAGAAGATGGATTCTATGTTTCTTTTCACCACAGAGGGCAGAACTAGAAGAAATGAGCAGAATCTGCAAGAGGTAAGTTTAAGTTTGATACTAGGACAGTTTTCCTAACAGAACCATCCCCCAGCAGAATGAACCATGATTGGGGAGAGGGTTCCCATATGTTGGAAGCCTTCCAACAGAAGCCAAATGACCGTACTCATGGGAGGAATTCTCATTCAGCTATGAAGTTAGACTCCATGGATTCTGAGCCAGACCCAGTTCTGTGATTCTAAGATCCCTCTTCCTTTTGCACAAGCAAGTTTCCCTAATTCTGCATCAGTAAAGCAAGCCGCAGTGTAGCAGCATTCCAAGTTGCATCTGCCCCATAATCATATACATACATACGCCTGCCTCTGGAGATCTGAGGGAACTGTTTGTCCCTGGCTGGGTGAACACCTTATACATGGACAGAGTTGGAACATTCCTAAATCTACAGCAGGGAGGGTTCGGCCCCACACTGGGAGCTTCTCCCGGCTCATCTGTTCACAGCATAGCATCAGCAGGAGCCGGTCTAGCTCACGGCCTCATCTGCGGCTGATTCACTAAATGATCCAGAGTTTCATGGCTTTGTCTCTTCCTCCTTTCCATACACCCTTGCCGTATTATTCACATTCCTCAGCACAGCTCTGGAATTTGTTAATTATGAAAAAAGTTAAGCACCAGCTCAGAGGCACTTACACATGTTGTGGTTTTGTTCATTTTAAAAATAAAATTCTAGTTGTTTGGAAAACTCCATTCCCTGCCCCCTGGAGTGCTAGATTTCTGCCTAAATGGGGGGTGGGACAGGGTAGGGAGTAGATGCTTCTGCTCTTTATCCAAGCCCTCACTGTATTTCCTATTCCCAAGTCCCAGAGGAGGGGACACAGATGCAAGATTTGCTCTTTTTTTTCTTGAAGGATAACAGTATTTTTAATTTTGTTTTGATTTGGGGAGGGTTGAATCCAGCGTCAGACACTTATTGTGTGACCTTGGGCAAATCACTTAACCTTGCTTGCCTCAGTTTCCTCATCTGTAAAATGAGCTGGAGAAGGAAATGGCAAACCACTCAGGTATCTCTGCCAAGAAAACCCCAAATAGGGTCATGAAGTGTAAACCATGACTGAATGACCAAACAACTGCCACATAGTGGTGACTTAATAAATGTTTGTTGACTGCCTGAGGCTGGCTCTTTAACCCCTATGACAATCTCTCATACATACACAAAATATACACCAAATAATGCTTTGTATAGTTGCACTCATCCTCACTGTCCATTACTGGCCCCTACCTGAAACCTTCCCAACAGCATGGCATGACAGCTTAGAGCTTTTAGACTTGGGGTCAGAAGACCCAGCTTCAAATCTGGCCTGAGTCCCTCAGGAGCTGTAGGAGCCTGGGCCTCAGTTTCCTCTTTTGTCAGATGAGAGGTTTGGACTTGGTGACTCCTAAGGCCCTCTCCAGTTCCTGCTCTCTGACCCCACAGCCCTGGGTCCTGCCAGAGTTTGTTTTCCCCTAGCCTCACCTTCAAGAACGCATAGCCACCTCAGAGGCTCTGTGAGGCTGATCCTGGTGTCGCCTGAGACAAAGATGACCTTTATCTTCTGGTCTCCCAGTGAAGCTCTGAGGCTGACTTCAAGGGAACGGTGCCACCTTGGCATCCAAGGGCACCAGGGCATGCCTCCACCCCACCCCACTCCAGCAGCCTTCTTCCACCTTACAAGTCTGATCCCAAAGCACATAGGTGTGTGAGGCCTGTCACCTGGGCTGTCTCCTCCCTTTCAGGCACACACACCGAAGGGTTTTGTCTTATAATAGAAGCATCAAGCCCATCGTTTTCCTGGCTTGTCTCCTGATATGGCTTCTCATCCTGATATGGTTTCTATCATCCATCAAAAGCAAAAAAAAAAAGAACATAAAAGGGATTGATTTCGATCTGACAGGGAACAAGTCTAACATCATTCTGGGGAGCCTTTGAGAGTATCTCATTATCACCTCCTAAGCAGAGCTAAAAGTGAAGTCTTCCACCATGTTCCAGCGTAGCCATCCATGCTGGTGAGCATACAACCACACGTAGTCTGGAAGAGTCAGGAGAGATGTCACAAGGCAAGGAGGAGACTGAGCTAGGAGCCACACTTGGGAAACTTGGCTCTCCTCCTAGTCCCGTGGCACCACCACTTCGTAAATCAAACACACATGGGCTTGCTGCTTAGCGTCAGCAGTCACCAGAGACCCTCAACCTTCCTGGGTCAATATGAAGGGTATGTGGTGGGGGAGACAGCTCATGGGCCTTGGAATCAGGAAGACCTGGGCTTAGACCCCAGCTCTGCTGCTCACTGTGTGCCCATGGACAAGTCACAAGACCTTTCTGAGCCTCAGTTTCCTAGTCTATAAAATGAGGATAGCCCCACTGTCTCATTTGCCTGCCAGTGCCTGGCACATTGTAAACCCTTCCTCACAGGGCTTCTGTGAGCTCACAGGGCAACTAGGTGGCACAGTGGGTAGAGGCTAGACCTGGAGACAGCCTCAGAGATTCACTAATCTCTGTCTGCCTCAGTTTCCTCCTCATCAGGGATAATAATTGCACCTACCTTCCAGAGTTGTCATGAGGACCAAATAGGATATTTATGAAGTATAATATAAATACTAGCCAATATTATTAATGTTTTAAAATGCATTGCAGCTTAGATAAATGTAGGTTACTATTATTGATATTATTTCCACTACCCAGGAAAACAGAGTTCCAAGAAACCTCTGCCACAAGCGACTGCCTGAGGTCCTTGAGAAGTAAGTCTCCTTCTGCCATCCCTGCTGTCTGCCATTCCTGCTCTGGACAATGTGCAGCTCCTGCCCTTGCTGGCCCTGCTGCCCCGTCACTGACAGTGATGTCAAGACAAGCTGGGGATTCCATTACCCCAGCTTTCCATTTCCACACATACGGGAAAACAGCATTTTCTACAAATGACCCCCCAGGTCCTCCCCCCAGACTGAAAATCTGCTGCTGTCAAAATCAGATGTAACCATTGCCAACATGGTCAATGGTCAAGCCTAAGTAGACGACAGCTTGAGGTGCCCACCATAGAGAAGGTTTAGAAAATAATGATTCCAGGTTTCTCTGCTCTTCCCCAGAAGAGCACCTAGACACTCAAAGCTTCTGGTGGGGTAATGAACAGAGGACTGGCATTAGAGTCAGGAGGACTGGCTCGAATTCAAATCTGGCCTTTGACATATATAGCTATGGTGCCCTTGGCAAATGGCTGAGCCCCTCAGGGCCCTGGGCAGCACAGGAAGAGACTGATGTGCACACCAGTTGCAGATCACTTACCCAGATAGGTAATAAACATTTATTAAGTGCCTGATGTGTACAAGGCACACTGCTAAGTGCTGGGTGTACAAACATTAAAAACAATAATCCCTGCCCTCAAGGAGCTTACAATGTAATGGGGGCAGGAAATAGTTCAGGAGGGAGGCAAAAAGAACTATGATGGGGACATTCAAAGGAGGGGCCTGGAAGGAACATGAGGGAGGCTTGGGGAGGAGCTCTCCTCTCTGTTCTCCCATCAGAGGCATGAGCACAAAGGCTGATGTGACCTTACAGGATGATGAGGGTCTGCATTGACAGAGGAACTTTCCACACTGGAAGTTCTTTAAACCAATGAAAGCACAGGTTTAAACAGATAGAGATATGAGAAAGGAGAGAAATAGGAGACAGAGATAGAGAGGGACAAAGAGAGAGGAGGGGGAGTGAGGAAAGGAAGAGAGAAAGAAGAAAGAGGGAAAGAGAGGGGAGAAGAAAGACCAGAGAGGATAAATGAATGAATGAAGCACTTATTCAGCAGTTATGTGCAAAGCAAGCCAGTTCCTGCTCCCCAGGGCCTTCCATCCAAATGTGAGACAGGGCACAGAAAGTTTCAGCTGCACATCAGACAGATGGTCCCATGGTCCTTAGGGAGCAGCCCCAAAGCACAGGTTAGCCTTTCTTCCTAAATGTCATTTCTGTTGATGAAATCATATCAGTTTTTTATGTGGAACCATTTGATAGAGTCAAGGACTTTGGTGGCGAGACCATCCCTTCCTGAATCTTCAGAAGCTGTGGCTTCAGGGTGCGGGGAGGGCAAAGCTAGAAGCCTGCAGAGGCTGTGGTCTGGGAGATGCTGCTTATCCCAGGGCTCCTGAGCCTCTCTGCCTGGTGGGGGCAGCTGCTCAGTGGGCATTGCTGGTGGTGATGAAAAATCCGGATCCCCTCTCCATACCAATTTCTATCCTCAGTGAGAGGAAAGAAGAGCATTGTATAGGGATGAGGCCTCCAAGGCAAGAAGACCCAAGTCTAAGGCCTGCCTTTGACATACACTGGCTTTGTGACCCTGGGCAAGTCACTTAACATCAGAGTACTCTGAATAATCTTCCTTTAGGGTACTTTAGGGTACAGAGTAGATGCTGATCTGCATTGGCAGAGAGAACTTCCTCATCTGAGAGCTACTATATGCAGGAAGTCATAGGTCCTGTCCTCTGCACAGGAACTGTCCTTTGATTTCATTGACATAGGAATGTATGCGTGTGTGTGTGTGTGTGTATGTGTGTGTGTGTATGTGTGTGTATGCGTGTGTGTGTATGTGTGTGTATGTGTGTATGTGTGTGCGTGTGTGTATGTATGTGTGTGTATGTGTGTATATGTGTGTGTATGCGTGTGTGTATCTGTATGTGTGTGTGTATGCGTGTGTGTGTGTGTGTGTGTGTGTGTGTGAGAGAGAGAGACAGAGACGGAGACAGAGACAAAGAGAGAGACAGAGAGAGAAAGGGAGGGACAGAGAGAGGGAGGGAGGGACAGAGAGACAGAGAGAAACAAAGACAAAGATTTTAGCTTGAATAGCTTAAACCTGTACTAAAGGTTTGGGGACATCCAAATACATACATATATGTAAATATGCATGTGTATATAGATAGAGATATCTACACACATACACACACACACACACCCGCTTACGTGTGCATTCATGCGTGTGCATGCCTTGATCTTGGTGTGGAGGCGACCCTAAATTCTCTCAGGCCATCCCAGGAGGGCACAAGCTTTGGACAGCCTGCTACCAGTATAGAACACCTTCAAGTGCAGACTTAAGGATGGACGATCATCTAAGGGCCAGCTGAAACAAGCCTGAAGAGGATCATCACTATGGTAACCAAAGAGGGGTGGACTTTTTGGGCACAGCAACTCTCAAAGAGCCCCTGGTGAAGAGGCAAATGAGCAGAGTGAAGGGAAGAGTTCGTGGGTTATCCACAAAGGAAATGACTGTGAAAGGCAGCCCAGGGTAGCACTTGACCAATTGTGACTTAGGCTGCCTCCCACAGCTGGCAGAGGGGACACAGCCTGAAGGTGCACATGGAGACACCCCCAATGTGGCCCTTTGTCTTGCTTGGCTCTCCTTATGTTATAAAGCAGCCAGAGTTACCAGGGAATGGTGGAAACACAAGGCAAGGACACTGAGATGTGGGGATATTGGCAGCATCTCCTTCCCAGGGTAGTAAGGATTTCATGGCATTGTATTTGCAAAATGCTTTGTGAACCTGAAGATGCTAAATCAATGCTAGCCGTTATTATTGTTGTTGTTATTAAAAAAAAACAAATGTAAAAGAAGTTAACATCTTCATGTATAATTATGTCTCTTTTTGGTTCTTCAGATAATGAGATATTTATGTTCATTGATGATTGTTAAGTTCATAATTTAAAAAACTGGTTTAAATGTATAGGGCTTGAGTAAGCACAGATCCAAACCATAGCCCCATGCATACTGAAGTATTGGGAAATAAAACTGCGACTATAACTTGCTAAAATATACCCAAATCTCCCATCCTTATGGATGCATATGAAGCTATACACTTATTCAACTTCTATTGTTTTTTTTTAATTAAAAGAAATAGTCAAGGGATGGTAGAGGGAAGGAAGGAAGGAAAGAAGAAAATGGAAGGAAGGAAGGAAGGAAGCAAGGAAGGAAGGAAGGAAGGAGGGAGGGAGGGAGGGAGGAAAGAAGGAAGGAAGGGAGGGAGGGAGGGAGGAAGGGAAGGAGGAAGGTATAGGAAAGGAGAGGCAGGAGAGAATACAATGATAACCTGTGCTATCAGTGGAAATTTCTTTAATGAACTCGTAATTCCAATGATAATTATGTCTTTCTTTCACCAGTAAATGTTATGACAAAAGAATGGAGACACAGTATAATCATACCTGGGAAGCAGTATGTTCTAGGTATGGATTTGAAATTCTTCTTGCCAGAGCCTATATTTAAAAAGAAAAAAAAGAGGTTAGAAGAACAATCTTTGTACCCTAAGAAAAGGACAAATTTTAGGAGAGAAGAGAAGGCACATCAGCTCACTTTCTAGAAAATGAGTTTGTACCACCTGGATCCCCCAAAGCCCTGGCACTGATAATGCCCTTTCTCATGCCTCAGTAGACATAGAACCAAGACTCTGCAATCACAGACAGCACCACAGCCATGGACTTCTTGCCCATATAATGCAACAGGCACAGGAAATAAAATGTCAAAAACCAAGTTGCATGTGTGTGTGCACGTATGTGTGTGTCTGTTGATTTCTTTGCCTTAGCCCCTATCTGTACATTCCCCCCAAGGACCCAGATCTAACCTCTTCTGGCTTCAGAGCTAGATCATGCAGAGTCAGACTTGCATAATTCCCTGAAATCTCCAAGATCCTCAGGATAACAGTTCACTTTGCAAGTACGCCCTGGTTTGTAAGGCACTTCATGTACAGATCTCACTTGAACCTCACAAGAGACTTGTGAATGGGTGCTCTTGTGTTGGCTTTATAGATGCAGAAGCAATGGCTCCAAGTGGCCGATGACTTGCCCAGGGCTCCATAGTTCTTATGTGTCAGAGACGGGATTCCAACCAAGATCTCCATGATGCCCAGTCACTTGTTCTTCTGCCCATGATACCAGGCTGACAGCATCTAGCACAACTCTTTACCTACACAACCTCATCTTCATCTGCCCTAGAAAATGATCATCCAGCTTCTACACCAAGACCGTGAGAGAGGGAGAAGCCACCCCCTTTCTAGGAAGGCCAGTCCCCTCTTGGACAGCACTCATGTTTCACATCAAGCTTCCAGCTGCCTCTCTGTACCTCCCACCCATCACTGCCTTCTGAAGCCAAGAACACTTTGAATTCTAGAAGCAGGAAGCCATCTATCTCCCCATCTCCAGTTGGTTTACCCAGGAACACAGGCATCCAACCTAGCAGAACCAGATGATCTGAAAAATCTGACTTTAAAACCCAACTTTGAGGATTCCCTACAACCTGGGATCCAGCCCCAGCTCTTTGGCCCAGTGCTCAAGGTACTCTTTGATCTGGGTCCTACCTAACTCCCTAACTTGGATCCCACTCTTCCACTTTAGCCCATGAACTGACCCCACCCCCAAGCCATCTCAGTTCCAAGAGCCTTTCTTGCTCCTCTCTTCACTGAATCTGAATCACAGCCATCCTTCACATTCCCATGTTAGTTCAAACACAGGGACCTTTCCCTTCTCACTCATGAAGCACTCATCATCTGGGTCTCTCCCTTAATGCAGCATTTGTCCCTGTGCTAATTAAACACCCTTGTATAAACACATGGATGGCAAACTTATCACATTTTCAAAGGACACTAAGCTGGGAGGGAGGACGAACATTTTGGATGACCAAGCCCAGATTGCTGAGCCAACACTGGGGAGACAAATCACCTTTGATGGAGATAAAATATAAAGTGTTACCTTTGGGTTCAAAAAGTGAGCTTCAAAAACAATGGTGGGGGAGCTTGGCTGGACACCCGTTATCTGAACAACAGTGAACTGATCACACTATACAGGGTAAGAGTGTGACAAAACAGCCCAAAGAGTCACTGGCATCTCAGCCTGAATTAAGAGAGACATTGGGTCTAGAACAAGGGAGGTGGTAATCCCTTGGCACTCTGCCCTGGCTAGGCTAGGTGACAGCCAGAGTCTTAGGTCCAATTTTGGGCACCACATTCTACGACAGATGTTAATAACATGCAGAAAGCAGAGGGGACAGCAGTCCTGGATGGTGAAGTGCCTTGAGGTCAGCAGAAGCATCAATACCCCAAAAAGCCTGAAGAACCTACTATGTGTCAGGTACCATACTCAGAATAAAAAGAAAGGCAGTAAGTTTCATAGGCACTGTGCATGTACAAGATACAGAGAGTGTAGATGGGAGGTAATCTCCAGGTCTATGCCACACAAGGATGGGATGAAGGAACGAGGGAGGTTTCACCCAGAGAAGAGACTTAGGGGGTATTTGCTAGCTGCCTTCACAGACTGGAGAGATGGTCATGTGGGAGAAGGACTGGACTTAGTTCTACCTGAGGCCAAGCAGAATGAGAACAAAGGGTGGACATTACAAAGAAAATAATCTAGATTCAAGATAAGGAAAAACTCCCTAAAAATCAGAGCTATCCCAGGTTGGAATGCACTTCCAAAGGAGCTAGTGGGTCTCCTTTCCCTGAAAGACTCCAGGCAGAGGTTGGATGACCAATCATCAGCAATAACTGGGTGAGGGAAAGGAAGCAGTAACCTTGCTGAGCTCCTCGGTCACTAAGGCTCAAAGGGTAAATCTGAGTGGAATCCGGAGTGACAGAGTCCACCGGAAGACGAAGTGTGGCAGAGTCCAGCCCAGGAGGTTGCCCAGTGTGTCCGGACTGGTCGAGCGCAGAGCGCGTGGGGTCTGCACAGCCCAGACCTAAGAGCAGACAAGCAGACTATACCAGAGAGGGGGGTGAAAAAGAGGAGACTAAAGGGGGAGATTAGAAGGGAGGGAAACAGTAATAAGGGGAGAGGGTAGGTTAAGAAGAGGGATCACTGGGTGGGAACACTGAGGGAGGGGGTGGTCAAAAGGGAAAACTTCAAGGAGGGGAAGGGAGAAGGAAGAAACAAAAACACAAACAGGGGAGGGAATAGGATGGAGGGGAAGAGACAGATAGTCATTATTACTGTGAATGTGAATGGGATGAACTCTCCCATAAAACAGAGGTGAATAGCAGAATGGATTCAAAACCATAATCCTACAATATGCTGTCTACAAGAAACACATTTGAAACAAAGAGATACCCACAGGGTAAGGGTAAAAGGTTAGAGTAAAATTTATTATGCCTCAGCTAAAGTAAAAAAAGCAGGGGGAGCAATACTTATCTCAGATAAAGCAAAAGCAAAAATAGATCTAATTAAAAGAGATAAGGAAGGAAACTATATCCTACTAAAAGGCACCATCGAGAATGAAGCAATATCACTACTTAATATATATGCAACAAGTGGTATAGCATCTAAATTCCTAGAGGAGAAGTTAAAGGAATTAGAGGAAGAAATAGATAGCAAAACTATACTAGTGGGGGACCTTAATCTTCCCCTCTCTGAACTTGATAAATCTAACCTCAAAATAAACAAGAAAGAAGTTAAGGAGGTGAATAGGATCTTAGAGAGACTAGATATGATGGATCTCTGGAGAAAACTGAATGGGGATAAAAAGGAATTTACTTTCTTCTCAGCAGTGCATGGTACATACTCAAAAATAGACCATGTGCTAGGGCATAAAAACCTCACAATCCAGTGCAGAAAGGCAGAAATATTAAATGCATCATTCTCAGATCATGATGCAATAAAAATCATATGCAATAAAGGGCCATGGAAAGATAGACTAAAAACTAATTGGAAACTAAACAATTTAATCCTAAAAAATTGGTGGGTCAAAGAAGAAATTATAGAAACAATCAATAATTTCATCCAAGAGAATGATAATAATGAAACAACATACCAAAATTTGTGGGATGCACTAAAGGCAGTTCTCAGGGGAAGTTTTATATCCCTGAGTGCATACTTAATTAAAGCAGAGAGAAGGGAGGTCAATGAATTGGACATGCAATTGAAAAAGCTAGAAAAAGAAGAAATTGAAAATCCCCAATTTAGTACTAAATTAGAAATATTGAAAACCAAAGGTGAGATTAATAAAATTGAAATTAAGAAAACCATTGAATTAATAAATAAAACTAAAAGCTGGTTTTATGAAAAAATCAACAAAATTGATAGACCCCTAGTCAATATGATAAAAAAAAAGAAAGAAGAAAACCAAATTATGAGTATCAAAAATAAAAAGGGTGAATCTACCTCCAATGAAGAGGAAATCAAAAAAATAATGAGGAATTATTTTTTCCCAATTGTATGCACATAAATATGACAATCTTAGTGAAATGGATGAATATTTAAAAAATCACAAATTGCCCAGATTAACTGAAGAGGAAGTGAATTACCTAAATAACCCCATCTCAGAAAAAGAAATCAAACAAGCCATCAAAGAACTCCCTAGGAAAAAATCTCCAGGGCCAGATGGGTTTACTAGTGAATTCTATCAAACATTTAAAGAACAAGTGATTCCAATACTCTACAAACTATTTGGGAAAATTAGTGAAGAAGGAGTCCTACCAAACTCTTTCTATGACACAAATATGGTACTGACTCCTAAATCAGGAAGAGATAAAACAGAGAAAGAAAATTATAGACCAATTTCCCTCATGAATTTAGATGCAAAAATTCTAAATAAAATATTAGCCAAAAGACTCCAACAACTTATCACAAAAACAATACACTCTGATCAGGTAGGATTCATTCCAGGAATGCAAGGATGGTTTAATATTAGGAAAACCATCAGTATAATTGAGCACATCAACAATAAAACTAGCAGAAACCACATGATCATCTCAATAGATGCAGAAAAGGCTTTTGACAAAGTATAACACCCATTCCTATTAAAAACACTAGAAAGTATAGGAATAAATGGAGCCTTCCTCAAAATAGCTGATAGCATCTATTTAAAACCATCAGCAAGTATTATATGCAATGGGGATAAACTAGAAGCCTTTCCAATAAGATCAGGAGTGAAACAAGGGTGCCCACTATCACCCCTCTTATTCAATCTGGTACTAGAAACACTAGCAGTAGCAATTAGAGGAGAAGAAGAAATCAAAGGAATCAAATTAGGTAAAGAAGTGACCAAGCTATCACTCTTCGCAGATGATATGATGATATACTTAGAGAATCCTAGAGAATCAAGTAAAAAACTACTTGAGACAATAAATAAATTTGGCAAAGTTGCAGGATATAAAATAAACCCACATAAATCCTCAGCATTCCTGTACATCTCTAATGAAACTCAACAGCAAGAGACAGAACGATAAATCCCATTTAAAGTCACTATAGACATTATAAAATATTGGGGAATCTACTTGCCAAAACAAACCCAGAATCTATATGATCACAACTACAAAACACTTCTCACACAAATAAAAGCAGATCTAAATAGTTGGAAAAATATTGATTGCTTGTGGCTAGGTTGAGCTAATATAATAAAATTGACAATTTTACCCAAATTAAACTATATATTTAGTGCCATACCAATCAATTTACCAAAAAAACTACTTTCTAGAGTTAGACAAAATAATAACAAAATTTATTTGGAAAAACAAACGGTCTAGAATATCAAGGGAATTAATGAAAGAAATGCTAGGGAAGGTGGACTAGCTATGCCAGATCTTAATCTGTATTATACAGCAGCAGTCATCAAAACTGCTTGGTACTGGCAGAGGTGTAGAGTAGTGGATCAATGGAATAGATTGGGGGCAGGAGACCCAGCAGTTAATGCAATCTATTGTTCGATAAACCCAAAGACCCCAGTTTTTGGGATAAGAATGCACTATTTGACAAAAACTGCTGGGAAAACTGGAATACAGTATGGCAGAAACTGGGCATAGACCATTATCTAACACCATATACCAAAATCAAGTCCAAATGGGTGCATGATCTAGGTGTAAAGGATGACACTGTAAGCAATTTGGGAAAGCAAGGAATAGTTTACCTGACAGATCTGTGGAGAGGGGAAGACTTTAAGACCAAACAAGAATTAGAGAGCATTATAAAATGCAAAATGGATAATTTTGATTACATTAAATTGAAAAGCTTCTGTACAGACAAAGCCAATGTAACCAAGATCAAGAGGGAGGTGGGAAATTGGGAAAGAATTTTTACAACTTGTGTCTCTGATAAAGGACTCATCTCTAAAATTTATAGAGAATTGAGCCAAATCTATATGAATACAAATCATTCCCCAATTGATAAGTGGTCAAAGGATATGAACAGGAAGTTTTCAGAGAAAGAAATTAAAGATATCTATAAGCACATGAAGAAATGCTCTAAATCACTATTAATTAGAGAAATGCAAATCAAAACAACTCTGAGATACCACATCCCTCCAGTCAGATTGGCTAAGATGACAAAACAAGAAAGTGACAAATGCTGGAGAGGATGTGGACAAATTGGAACACTAATTCATTGCTGGTGGAGTTGTGAACTTATCCAACCATTCTGGAGAGCAATCTGGAATTATGCCCAAAGGATTATAAATAATTTCATACCCTTTGACCCAGCCATACCACTTCTAGGATTATATCCCAAAGAGATCATAGAAGTGGGAGGAAGACCCATATGTACAAAAATATTTTTAGCAGCCCTTTTTGTGGTTGCAAAGAATTGGAAACTAAGGGGGTGCCCATCAATTGGGGAATGGCTAAACAAGTTGTGGTATATGAATGTAATGGAATATTATTGTGCTATAAGAAACGAAGAGGTGACGGATTTCATAATTACCTGGAGAGACTTATACAAACTGATGCTGAGCGAGAAGAGTAGAATCAGAAGAAATTTGTATACAATCACAGACATACCATATCTGTGATGACCAACTATTACAGACTGGACTCTTTTCAGCAATGCAGTGATATAAGTTAATCCTGAAAGACTCAAGAAAGTGAGAAATGTGCCATCCAGAGATATAACTAGAAAGAACTGAGCCTGAATCCTGAAGCAAACTAAATGATCTTGTTCTTTTAATTGTTTGGTTTTATTTCTTCCTTACCATCTTTCATCCCACCTAGTACAATACACCTTTGTAATTGGAATAATGTTTAATATGAATGCATTTGCAGATCCTATACTGGACTATATGCTGTCGTGTGGGGAGGGGGGAGGGAAGTAAAGGAAATTTGAAAATCAAGGAACTATGGAATTGAATCTCATTAACTGAAACTAAACTAATAAATTAATTTAAAAAAAAATAACTGGGTGAAATATAAAAGGAATTCTTGTTCCAGTATAGATTGGATGAAATGGCCCTCCGATTCTCTTCCAGTCCCGAGACTTTGGCATTCTTCCTGCTCTACCCCCAGCTGCCCAACTCTCCCACATAGGTCCTGTCTGTTCACTCAGAGAAGCTGGCAGGATTCTTAGACAGCCAATGGCCAACAGGCTCCAGCGGTGACCGCTATTTCTTAGGATAGAACAGTCCTTTCCATTCCCCCAAGCACTGCTCTCGTGCCCTTCGGCTGCTATTTTTATTTGCTTCCTGATTCTATGTGGTAGCTTGTTCTGTTTGGGAAGAGAAGGGAATAAACATTCATATGGTGCCTAGGTATGTTACAAATAGCATCTCATTTGATCCATGTGTGAGGAAGTTCTAGTATTATCTCCATTTCACAGTTCAGGAAACTGAGGCAAACAGAAGTTAAGTGACTTGCCCAGGGTCACACAGCTAGCAAATGTTTGAGGCTAGATTTGGATTCTGATCTTCCTGACTCTGTCCATTGGGTCTCCACTGCATAACAGCAGCCTCTATCTTCTCACTAATTACACAATTAAAAAAGATGAGAATTTTGCCCCCACAAATCCACAGCAGAGTGAAGACAAAACCCTTTGTGAGAACTGAATATTTTTTTTCAAATAACGAAGAGTCAGGGCACCTCTAGCAATGTGCCAGATGTGCAATGAGTCCCAACCATCCTTGACTGACCCTATTAAAATTTCTGGAACATCCACTGAAAAGTCCACATTTCAGAGATCATCCGCGAGGACGGGAGAGAGGATGTGAACATAACATAGGAACTCTTTCAGGGCAGCCAACAAATGTTTTTGCCTCTTTTTCTGGGCCCCACCTGAGCCAACCTGGACAAACCAACACTAGGGTTACACGTCACACAATCCAATTTCACCATGGTTGCCCAAATGATGGGCTATCTCCAAAGCTTTGTAAGGCAAGTAAATAAAGCAAGAGGAGCTTGTCTCTACTGACTAGATAGCAGCCCTAGATATGCCCTGAACCAAACGGCATCAATAGCAATAAAATAAGGCTGGCTTTGACATAAGGAAATAAGGCGGGTCTGTTGTCTGTCTCCGGCTCCTGCAGAAACTGGGACCCAAACTGGTTGCAATGCTTTCAGTCACACAGGGATAGGGTATGAGCACTAACCTCGAGCCACACCAGTAACATGAGGACCCACTTCCCTCACGGCCACCCTTTATATTTAAATATCAGAGCCAGCAGGAACAAGTGATCTTCTTTCAATTCCCCTCCCCCCCCTTCTGTCTTCTTATCTTTTTAATGTGATTTCTCCTTTCGGCAGTCCATTGACTCATCTCAACACTTCTCTGGGGCCATTGTTAAATTTTGATGTGATCTATCAGAAGACCCAGAGTATTTTAAACCAATAACTTCTACATCCAGATCCTTATTCTTTTCCCATCAATTTTCTTTAAAGTCCTGGGTTATCCATACTCCTCCTCCCCACCACAAATCAGGGTTTCGGCCCACTTCATGCAACCTGTTGACTCGCTTGGAGGGCTATCTCTCTAAATTAGGGGTTCTTAACCTAGGATCCATCGAAGATTTCAGGAGGCCTAAGGGTTTGGATGAGGAAAAAAATTATATCTTATAATAAAATAATATCTTACAAAATTATATCATTAACATCTAGATGAAATATAGAATTTTCTTCCATGATTCTGAAAAGGAGCCAGTGGGTTTTGACAGCCTACCAAAGGGGACTATGACCCCAAAACTGTTAAGGGGCCCTGCTTTATACAGAATTCTTCAAATTGTGCTAATTATCTCATCATGGTCATAGAATTACAGTTTTAGGAAGAGAGAAACTCTCTAAAAGACCCCCCACAATAATGAGCTTGATATGATTATATTTAGTGAATAGCAGAAAAGATAGATACTCACAGATGACAGGCCAGCCACATGAAGGAGTTCAGGCTTTAATTCAAATCTTTGCCCTCCCTTCAATCACAACACATTTAGAAATGTTCTAACAGGCTCCGTCCACATTGTGAATGCCCACGAAGTTGCTTGTCTTTTGATGATCATAAAAGTGGGGTCCATATTGAATATGAATCGGTAATTTTACATTTCTTTCAGAAGTATAAGCAAAAAGAAAATTCAGACACAGCCTTCCATTGTTGGAAAACATCAATGCCAGCCATCACTTTCTTAAAATTATGGTGCCATTTAAAACTATGAATGATTACCAGCCTTCATTTGGAGGGTCTCTGTGTTGAATTTCCTCGTGTGTGGCAAAGAATGCTATTTCAGTAGGTTCATGGAGAGTTTCCTCACAACAGCCCTGAGAGACATGGAGGAAATACTGTTTTTCCCATTTTATAGATGGAGAAACAGAAGTTGAGAATAGAAGTGACTTGTCACAGCTATTAAATGTCAGCATCTGAACTCAAACCTGGTTCTCTTGACTTTTAAGTCCGTTTTACTGCTAGCTATATGACCCTAGGCAAGTCACATAACCCAATTGTTTCCAAAACAAAGAAACAAAAAATAAGTCCAGTGTTATTTTCACTAAAATCCACCTTGCTTCTGACAATGATCAGAGGATCTCAAATTTGGATCTGGTAGGGACTTTAGAAGCCATTGAGTCCAGCCTTATCAATTAAGGAAACTGAAGCCAGGTTATGTGACTTACCCAAGGACTAATACGCAGAAGGTGTAAGGGGGGAAATCGAACCCAAGTCCTCTAACCAGAGGCCAAGGACAGCACTCCTACTTCACCCATTTATACAAGGTTTTAAAGCTTCCTTCTCTCAAACAGCTGTGAGGCCAGGTCCATTTTTGGCACACAGCTCACAGCAGAATGGTGGGGAGTGGTTTGTTTAGCTATGTCTCCTCTACAGCTCAAACAAATGTTTCATTGCCTATGAGAAGTGTCCCAAGGCCAACATCAGATGAAGCTAAATAGATTGGGGCATTAGGAGAAGAGGAGGGAAGAGAACGGTTTAACTCACTTCCAAGCAACCTGAATTCCTAACGGTTCCATTGTCCCAAGTATATACAACTCACCAATAGCTATAAAGAGTTCCCTGGTAGCTGTGGCTACTTGGTCACTTCTGGGATTGTGGACACTGGGCCAGCTGCCATCACCTTCTCCCCAGAAGAGTCAGTCGTCAGTTAATCAATTAGCATTTATTAAGCATCAGCTGTGTACCAGACACTGTACTAAGTGCCAGGGACAGGAAAAGAAGCAAAAGACAAGTCCCTGCCCTCCAGGAGCTTACAATCTAATGGAGGAAACAACAAACAAAACCACTATGTACAAACCAGTTGTGTATAGCATAAATGGGAAATAACGAAGGAAAGGCTTTAGAATTAAGAAGGGCTGGGAGAGGTGATCATACACTGCCAGAGAGGAGGGTCATAGGCTAAAGCTGGAAAGAACCTTTGTTTTACAGATGATGAAAACAAGTCCCCAAAAGGTAAGTGATTTGCCCGAGGTCACACAGGTAGTAAGTGGAAAAAGCAGAATTTGAACTCAGGTCCCTGGATCCAAATCCAATGAGGGATCTTTGCACTGCACCACAGGGGTCTCACTCCCTTTGATGTCCCTCCCTCCCTGAACACACCATCTAAATCTACAATATTGTCCACACTGGCTCCTAGCCTATGGCACCTTACCAGTGCTCGGGGGCCCACATCCATCTCAATGAGCATTTCTTCAAGGGTAAAGCTGAGTCACCTTCACAGGTAGTGGATTCACACCACACAGCCCTGGGCCACCCCTGAGCCAGGCTCATGGCAAGCACCCACATGCCAAAAGCATTCACCATTTTCTCCTTCAGTTGACAAAAACAAGGGATAAGACTCCCTGAGAAGACTGGGCCAAAGGACATCTCTCTCATTGGAGACTGATGGGGTCAGAGATCTAGAGTGGCAGGAACTCCAGGGCCACCAAGTCCAACTCGTGCCTTTTAGAGATGAGGAAAGATGACCCTGGAGCAGAAATGATGTGCCCAAAGTCACTCAGAGGATCCAAGATCGGAGAAGCACAAATCTCGCAAAGACCACATAGTCCAGCCTCTTCATTTTACAACACGAGGCAACCTGGCCCATGTCACACAGAGGGTTGGAGGATCAAAGATTTAGACTGAGAGATCGTGTGTCTGGTCCAGTCCCTAATTTGACACTTGACCTCTTCCCTATGGTCTCTTAGCCGCCCAATCCAATGGTCCTTGCTCCTCCTTCATTCCCCTAGACCTCTCTGCAGCCCTTGACACTGTTGGTCACTCCCCTCCTTGGCATTCCCTTCTCTCTAGGTTTTCGGGATGTCCCTCTCTCCTGGCTCTCCTCCTCCCTCTCTGACTGCCCTTCCTATGTCTCCTTTGCTGGATCCTCCTCCAGATCACACCCTTGAACCACAGGTGTCCCTCAGGGTGCTGCCCTGGGCCCTCTTCTCCCTCTAGAATGCTTTGCTTGGTGATCTCATCAGTTCCCAGGGATCTGATTATCTTCTCTCCACTGATGATTTTCACCCCTGCCTTTCCTGCCCCAGCCTCTCAGCCACCCCTCCAATCTCGCATCTCCCAATTTTGAACTGGATATCTGGGTAGGCATTTGAAACCCTCTAAACCCTCCCACCTCCTGCCTTCCCTATTTCTGTAGAGGGACACACTATCCTCTCAGTCCCCGGATGGTCTCTGAAGTTCCTTCTCATGCTAAGTGTTTGAGCATGAGCTGGGAGAATGGAGAGGAGGAGCCTGGGAGACGTCAGGGCAGCAGAAGGCATGGCCCCTCGCCCTTCTGCAAAGCAGGTGTTGGGATGGCCAAACTGAGAGACATTTAGCTCCTTCCCTTGTGGCTCCTTCACTGCTGCCCATCAGCCATTAGCCCTGGGAATGGAATCTGCCCTAACCTCTGCAGTCAAACTAACATCCAGGCAGACCACTCCAAAGGGGAGAAAATTCACTGGTCCCATAGCCAGAGCCAAATTCTGCTGCACCTGGGATAATGAAGAGGACTGCTAGGGAGCAAAGTGAGGGGGAAATGAGAGTGAAGGGAGAGGCAGGGGAGACCAGAGGCTGATTCCAGCTGCTGCTGTGACCTGGCTTAAGCTCTCTGGTCCCTAAAACCTCAGTTTTCCCATCTACAAAATGCAATCAATGCCAACTTCATAGAGGCATTGAGAGGAAAAGCATCTGTAAACCTTGAACCCTAAAGAAAGTTCATTATTATTATTGTAAATCTTCTACTCCATGGAAATCTTTATTCTCATAAGCCTGGAGTCCCATAGAAATGTTCATCATTACTACTGTTATTACTAATATTATTATTAATTATTCATTTTCCACCAAAGTCTTCCCTCGTGCCCCATCATGGCTGCAGGTGTCCCTAGGCTCTGGAAGCCTCTTCTAGCTGGGCACAACCTCTGGGAGGTTTTACTGGGACAAAAGGGTTTTAAACAGAGGCTTTCAGGAAGATGTCTGCCCACTAGACTGACAGAGGGCAGAGGGTCTCACCGCCAGGCTGGTGGGGCACAGAGGGTCTTGCCTCCAGGCTGGGGGGGCATGGAGGGTCTTGCCACCAGGCTAGTGGGTCACGGAGGGCCTCGCTGCCAGGCTAGTGGGGCATGGAGGGCCTTGGCCCCCAAGCTAGTGAATGGTGGACCTCAGAAGGCCTTGCCACTACAAGGGGCAGAATTGTTCAGCTCCAGCAACTCTCAAAAGTATCTCTCTGCAAAGCCACTGGGACTGGGACCTGCAAAGCCAGCTGTGCCTCCAAGGTCAGCCTTCTCAGCCACCTCTCTTATCCCAGATAGGAGCCTCTCTAAGCCAGGGACTGAGAATGATTCCCTTGCATGAGAGAGACAATATGGTGGAATGGGAAGAATACAGAACTTGAAGTCAGAGAACCCGAGTTCAAATCCCAGCTGAACCCCTTGCTAGCTGGGGTGACCTTCGAAAGGTCACAGAATTCTGAGGCTCAGCTCTCTCCCTGCAAATGACACAGTTCATTTATCCGACCTGGTGTTAGGGAAAGAAAGCTGACCTTGGATTCACAAATCCCTACATGATGTGATCACAAAAAGTCACTTAACTCTCCGGGCCTCAGTTTCTCCCCCTGTAAGGAATGGAAGAGTTGGACTAGGTGACCCAAGGATCTAAGATAGTCTTGGTTCTAGGGTCTCTGAACTCTTGGTTGTCTGTTAAGTCCTGTCACTGGATGCACAGACCATCCATCAAGGACCTGAGAAACACCTGCCAATCACCACCCGTCCTACAGGATTCCTTTTCCCCACAGGCCTCCAGGCTGGCACTCCAGAGCCCCTCTCCTTTCTGTTCAGGAACAAAAGGGCTCCTGTTTTCAGTGACCCCCACCCCCACCCTCTCACACCTGCTCCCAAGGCCCGTGTTTGTGGCTTATTGTTTCCCAGACTCATGCCCAGTGTGGACCACCTGCATGGTGCAGCCCTCCAACATGCTGGAAGGAGAATCTCCACCCAGGTCAGGAAGGCCAGGCTTCCATCCTACTTCTCGACATGAAGAAACTAGTCTGGTATAGACTTGTCTCTGCCCTTTAAAAGGGAAGGCTGCAGAGGAAAGCAACTTCCTGGAACACACCAACGCTCACCAACCTGGCTCTCCTCCCGCCTACCTTAGGGGAGAAATCGGCCAGAACTGATCACTCCAAGAGTCCTGAGCCCTGGGAAAGGCTTCCAGGAATGAAAAGTGAGCAGCCCAGATGTTGAGACCCCCAGGGCTGCCAAGCTGCCAGACTTGGAGGGAGAAGACCAAGCAGACACTGGCCCCAAGAATGCAGTCCAAAGCCAAGAGCTCCCTATACTGGACCCTCACACTGGCATCCTCCCAGCCCCCAAGCTGAAAAGCGAGGGGGCATCTTTGATTCACCCATGGCCAAGGCCTAGTGATTCTCCCTCTGTGTTTCTCATGCCAGGCTCCTGCCTGGCCACTCCTGCCACTCCCTCTTATCACTTCATGCTGGGAGGAAGCCCCTAACTGAGGTCGCTACCCCCAGCCTCACTTCTTTCCCAGGAAGCAAACACAAGACCCCAGTACAGACTGAACCCAGTTAAAATGTGATTGGAAAATATTTAACAAAATAAATAAAAATACAATATAGACAACATTCTATTTTAAAACCAAGTCACCCTGCAGTAGGCAGTGACCCTTATGTATGGACCACTTGGCAAATAGACCCAATACTCCTGAAAGATGGACGTTCAGTCTATGGCTTGCATACTTCCCTGCATGTGTCCAGCACACTAGACATGGAATCACCCTCCCACCCCACCCCACCACCCCCGGGGCTTCCCATCCTAGGTCAGATATACTACAAGCCGTGTGACTATGGCTAAGCCTCTTTATCCCTCAAAGCTTCACAGTAAAAGAGGAATACTAATCCTCACCATCCCTGCCTGTCTCATAAGTGTCTGGAGGCTCCTATGGGATAACAAACCTAGACCAAGAAAGTCTTAACAGTTTAAAGCCTTTATCAGCATCCACTCTATCATCCAGGACCTCATTCTCTAAAAGGCAGAGGAAAGGGGGAAAACAGAGCTGTGGCTTCTTGCCAAACTATAAGAAGGAAACAGACTCGAAGGGAGAAATGTGAGGGAAGGCCAGCCCAGGCTTGGTGTTTGCCATGGATAAGGAGGGCATCATGTAGGTGGCTCTACCACATTCATCTCTGTCTCCACACCATTTCTTGACCTCTTTCCTGACCTTGGATGGGTTTTCCTGCTGTCCCTCAGATCCCAACACTCCTGGGTTTCCTGCCTGCTTCTCTGGAGCTGGGAAATGCTGTCCATTTGTTTCCAGTCCACACAGGCTTCCTATGTCCGATCACTTGCTCTGGCAGTGGCCTCTGAACTAAGCCTCCCCCTCACCCCCAGTACCTTACAAGCTGAGACTGGACCACTGGGGACTTTCCCACATCAGCCTAGCCTCCCTGGGGAAGAAAGACCAGGAGAAACAGGCCTGCTGTCCTCCTTCCACTAGCCCAGCCTTGGCTTTACCTGAAACAAAGAATTTTGTTTCTCTCTAGTCAAGTCCAGAAACACTCTCAGACAAGAGCCTAGGGACGCCGGCCAGAGCCCAGAGGAGTCTTTGTCGGTATTTTCGTCCCTATATACGTGCATGTTGTCTCCTCTGATAGAATGTCAGCTCTTGGAGGGCAGGAGCTTTCATCCCGGGCTTTGTACCTCAGCACCCAGCCCAGCCCAGGGAAACACTTTATAAATGTGTGTCGGCCAGCAAGCATGTGCGTAAGTGTGTCCGTGTGTGTATATGGATGTGTGTGAGCCCATGGGCATTGTGTGACCCTTGACTACAGGACAAGAACATTTCTGGATTAACTGATACATTTTGCAGACAAGTCCCTTTGGACCCCCAGCAGAGGCTCAGCATTGTTCAACGCTGGCCAGTTCCCAGCACCTGCAGCTGCTTCAGAAGTTTCCTCCTTAAGGAGAGGAGACTCACCCCCCTGAGCAGCCCCCAAATGACCCCCTCCTCTTCTCCTTCCTCTGCCATCACACCCTCTTACCTACCACCCTTTCTTCTTGGATTGTTTCTTCTCACCTGGCTAGAGTCTTTTATTTTTTATTTTAAGCTTTTACCAAGAGGGTATTTACTTCCAAGATTCAACTGTAAACCATTACAAAAGTCATTTTCCTCCAATACCTTGGAAGCACACTTGCCTCCACTCCATCTTGGTCTCTGGGGAGAGTGGACACAGACTTAGCACAATTCCAACATAGCATTGGTCCTGTTGAGTACATGTCCCTTGGCGGCATGGTTCATGTGTCTTTGTCTCAGCCTGGGTCCTGAAGGTCAATCCTTGCTCCCGAGGAATCCAAGCGAGGCTTGCTCTCAAACCTGGTCTGGTCATAGACCCCCAGAAGCCTAAGCCCCAGGTTGGCCTTCCTGACTCTCTGCCACTCACAGAATCAGCCTCTGGATTTGTCCCCAAAGACCAAATGGAGAGGCAGAGGCACATTTTCACAAAGGATGGAGGGGGGTGGAAGGCTAAAGACCTCTCCCCTTGCCCTACTGTCTCTCACCAGGTGCCATCAGAGGATAGTTGAACCAAGAGCAGAGAGCCACCCAGGGAGAGCGGTCAATGAGAACCTCTTCTATAATCTCGTTATCTTTGTCAAGTATCTAACCATGAAGAGATGTTCCTCCGGCCCCTTAAAGTTCTGTTTCTAGCAGGAAGACCAGCCTGCAAACAACCAGAGAAACCTCCAGCAGGAGGCGAAATACAGGCCATGCCTTATGTGCCCGGCTCTTGTGCCAATCATCTTTTACTCCCGGAAGCTCCATGCCCAGAGTGCCAGTTAACTAAACCTGTTCCTCAGGAACTTCTGGTCCAAGAGAAGGCTCCTGAGACTATCACCTGGGAGGCTCACTCCCCTCCCCTCAGCTCCTGCCTCCCAGCTACAGCTTCATTCATTTCTGGCACAGATCTACCCCTCCAGATTTCTGTCCTGACCCCTCAGCCCACTCTGGGCACACAGCACCCCTGGACACTTCAGAACAATACTCCAGAATGCCTAACGTAAAACATTTCCTGCCTCTTGACACACCTGGCTGTTGAGGGCTTCCAAAAACTTCTAAGAAGTTTACATACCGGAGCCTAAAGTTGTCCTTGGGCGAGACCAAACAGTGGCCTGGTGCCCTTGTGACAAGACAGACCAGAGAAGGCCCCAGGGCCAAAAGCAGGGAGGAGGCACCGGCCAGCCCCACTGCCCTTGTCTGACCCCACAGCTGCCAAAGCCTCGCAATCTTAACCAACTTCACCTGCTATTTCCCAAGACTTTCTCAAGCTTTCTAGCTCAGTTTTTCCATAGAGAAACTCATGTGAATGCTGGGGGCAGTTGGGGGAGGGGGTAAACAAAGTCAGATTCTAGCCTGAGCTTATTCTCCTCTAAGCCTCAGATAATTTTCTATTTTTGTTTTATCATTAGCTCTTGAAGCCTGATTTGTTTTAAGGTTCCTAAAATCATATATCAGTAACCATCAACAAAGTAACTGAGAAATGTCACCCTCTGGGCCTCAGTTTCCTCATTTGTAAAATGAGAGGACCGCAAAAGCCCCTTTCCACCTCCACACTATGACCCCACACTCCCACAAACCACACTCTCCCCATGGAGACAAGCCCTCGAAAAAAGAAAACCCTGAAAAATGAAACCTGCCATAAACAGCAAGCCATTTTCCTGAAGATGCAAGGACAGATTTCTCTGGGCACCTGCAGAAAGGACAACCATTTCCCCCCAGATTAAAAAGGTTTTGGAATGAGAACATTGCTCTGACAAGCCCCACAGGGAGGGCTCTTCCTAGCCACACAGAAAGGCACTGGTGTGCTTATGTGCCCACATTGTTTCCTCCCCTCAATCAGCAGCTTGGCTCCCACAATGGCGCCCACAGAATGGACCCAGTGGTGGCAGGCTTATCTCCCAAGCTGACCATCTACAGTGTTCAAAGCTTCCCCCATTACTTAGCCAGAACAACACAACACTGGTCTGAAAACACACAAGCAGAGGAAAGCTAGGCAGTCTGTCTTCAGGAAGGAGTCCCTGACTCCATGTCCAGAGGCAGAATGGGAAGGGATTGTGATAGCCACAGCCTTATCCCCGGAAATTTGAGAGCAAATGAATCCTGACATTTTCAAGCTACTTTAGGAGCAGGATGGCTGCTGACGGCCACCATTATCCAGCATGCTTTTGCACAGACTGACCAGTTCTGGGGCATGGCCAAAATATACCCAACAGTCCAGTCGACTTGTTCTCCAAAAGGCTGAGAACCAAGAATCAGATACTTGAATGGGGTGTATACAGGCAGTAAGATTTACCATCCCAACAAGTGTTTATCAAATACCTACTATGTGACCGACACGATGCTGAATGCTGGGGCCCTTCCCTCACAGTACTGGAGTAGATACGATGCAATAAAGAAATACAGCATGGATATACTGATAGTCACCAGTTCTGAGAGTTAAAGCCAGCAGACATATCGAGAAAACTCTGCTCCCTCTGGACACAGTAAGAAGGGACCTCAAGAGACCACCCAGGCCACGTGAACACACTCATTTTTTAGCATAAGTTAACTTTGAGGGACAAAGTAGTAGAGTGATTAAGACCCTCATTTTAGCAGTCAGGATGACTGGAGTGGAGTCCTCCCCTCAGGCATTCATGGGCAAGTCACAAATCTCCGAGTCCTACATCCCTCATCTAGAAAACCTTTATAATACCTGTAGTGGGTTCTGTAAGGAGGCGCAACATGATATTGTGGAGAATCTGACACTGCTGAAATCACAAAGATATAAATCTTAAAAATACTAGCAAATGTTGTCTTCTAATCTTTTTTGTCCAAATATAGGGGATAAGAATTGAAATCATGACGTCATTGTCACAGGTCAATGGACCTCAAAGTGTGATCTGGCAACTGTTGGGGTTCCCCAAGATTCTTTAAAAAAAATCCAGAAAGGTAGAAATTTCATTGGAAGAATCTGTGAAAAAGGCCATGTGGCAACTACCAGATAAAGCAGTGGTTTTCCTCTGGAGGCTGACTTTTTCCACTGAGGGCAATACTCAAGGTCAAATGCTATGGGAGGAGGCTGGTCTGGCCATAGAATAAAATGCAGTTTGACAGTCAGGACTCAAATTGATTCTGACAGGCTAGACTAAATCTAGAAATTGAACGAGCCTGAATGTAAAGTCTTGGGATTAGCTTTCAGTCAGTCAATAAACATTTATTATGCACTTACTATGTACCGGCCCCTGTGCTAAGCACTGTGGATAAAAAAAAAAAAAGACCATAACATGGTCCAAGTCCCCAAGAAAGAAGATAACTAAAGGAGGAGACAACATATGATTAACTACGTACATGCAAGATGTATACAGAATAAATGGAAGGTAATTTCATTGGAGAAGGAACTGGCATGGGCAGTGGAGGGGACAAAAATCAGCTTCACAAGCATGGAGGAAGGCAACAAACATTCATTAAGTGCCTACTGTGTGTCAGACTCTGTATTAAGCACTTTACAAATATCACCTCATAAGATAAGGTCATGGAAAGCATTTATTAAGCACTTACTATATACCAGGCAGATACATCTAGAGCTAGGGGGGGACCTCAGAGGCCATTTATTTAGTTCATTCCCACCCCCCTCACTTTTCAGATGAGGAAACTGAGATCTAAAAAGGTTAAATGTCTTGCCCAAGGTCACACAGGGAGTATGAGAAGCAAGATTTTATGCCAAGTTTTCTGACTATAAACCAGGATATTCTGCTCTAAAGTAATATAAATCTTCCAGTTTCCCAGCCTACACCTGATACTTTGGAATTTTCTAGAATAAAAATCTCCAAATATATTCCACTGGGATTTATTGCTTGAAGAGGTTCCTCTTCCATCGCCTTCTGCTATCCATCTATGAAATAATCTGATCTTTGGTGGCACAGATACAATAAGACTTCTTTGTCAAATCTGTTTCTCTATTTCAGTAAGGATCTAAATGGCAAAGAGAGATGTACCAGCTCCCCAGTGAAGCTCCCAGAGCGGGTGAGCAGAGTGGGATGCCCATGAGCCACTCAGCTCAAAAATGAAGTTAAACAGATACCATCACAACCTTGTCAGTGTGTCAGTGACACCTTAAATATAAGCACGCTAAGACCTGGGACTCCTGCTCTCTTCAAGGAACAGAAACATCCTCTCAAAGCATTTTATCCCTTTGTTATCAGTGAAAAAATTGTCTTCCCAATAACAAAGTGACCAGCAGGGTAGGTGACCTCAAGCCCAAGTCATATGAGATCAGCTGAAGGAAATGGGAATGTTTAGACTGGAGAAAAAAAGATTGGAAATGGAAGAGGTTATAATAGCCATTTTAAGTATCTAAAGGGCTCCCCTGTAGATTTTTTTTCTGCTTGACCCCAGAGACAGAACCAGGACCAACAGGAAAAGTTACAAAGAGGTAAACTGGAAGAAAAGTTTCCTAACTTGTAGACTTGTCTCAAAATGGAACAGGTTGCCTTGGGAAGGAGCCCTCATTAGAGGTCTCCAAGTGAATGCTGGGTGACCACGGGTTGGGTAAATGGTAGTGGGGATTCATTGTAGGGGTATGGACCAAACTGGATGGGTTCTGGGGGCCCTTCTAATGCTCAGCTTCAAGTTTCAGGCAATCTTCCACTACTGACCCTTTTCTGAACCTGACCCATAGAGAGATGTTTGGTTTTGAGCTATCTCACCTTAAAGCTACACCCAAGCCTCCTTTCCACAAGTCCTTCATAGAACTCTCACTTTAGTCCCATGGGTCTCCATTTGGAGCAGAAGGTCTCTGTGCTGTTGTGTTATCTATTAGATAAGATTCTATCTTGAGATGCCTTTTGAGGGTCTCACCCTCAGGTTCTTGAGGGTATTTGGACTTTGGGGGACCCATCTATTGCCATGTGTCCTGAGACACCATGGGAACAGAACATGGCCACTCTCTTCCATAAGTAATGGTTGAATAAATGTTTAGAAGCATTTATAAAGCACTTACTATGTGCCCAATACTGCACTAAGTCAGGCCACGCTCTCCAGGAGCTCATATTCTAATGTGGCAGGGGAAGGGGGAGACAGGGAGTAACGGCCAGGAAAGGTCATTTGAGTTTTGTGGTCACTTATAAAAAAACACATCAACTCCTTAACTTATCTAGACCTCAGCTGATCAGAGGCACAAGTAGAAATCTTGAATTTTATCACTACTCAGATTTCTACAGTTCTTTAAGATTTTCAAAGCATTTTGTTCACAACCAGCCTCTAGGTTAGAGGGCATAAGTCCTACCATCCCACTTTACAGCTTGAGAAACTGAGACTCAGAAATGCAAAACTGAACAGGAGCCCCAGAAGCCAGGAAGCTTTCCCAATAATTGACTTATCAGGAAATGAATAATATGTTTTTAATGTTTTCTACCTTATTGTCATTGTCATCAACGAAATCAAGTGAGTACAAAGTGACCAACATTATGAAAAAAATCACAAAATCATCTATTGCTACATCTGATTATAAGAAGAGTTCTGAAGCTTGGTTTTACATAAGATTGGCTTGTCCTATCACAGAGTGTGACTGTCAAAAATCCATTCCTAACATAGAAAAGGACACCGCCCCCCTCCAAAAAAGACCAGAGCAAATAACCAAGCCAAATCAAATAAAACAAACACATGAACACAAAGCCTCCTTTTCTGTTCTGTGGAAGCTGCCTCAAACTTTCAGAGGGCAATAATTACAGGGCTGAAATTTGCTGCGGGTCAGCCACCAAAGCATCTCCACCACTGCCCTAATTCATCCAATTGGGATATTACAGAACCACAGACTGTCTGAATGGGAAAGGACCCCAGAGGCCATGCAGCCCAACCCATCCCTGGCCAAGAATTCTCTCTATGACACAGACATGACCAGCCTGGAAGAGAAGACTCCCGAGGAGGAAGAAGCCACAGCCTTCTGAGGCAGCCCAATCCCACGTGTTATGGTGAGCGAGTCATTTGGCTCCTCTGGGCCTGAGTATCTTCATCCTCAAAATGATGACATCAAGCTAGAACATGCTCCAAGCTCCCACAGCTCTACAGTTATGGCCCATTAAGGCCACAAAGAGCTTTACAGACGTTGTGTCAATTGATAGAGAGATCCATCCATAAACAAAAAAGACTGAGGAGGAACACTTAGACAAGTAGGAGAATCACATTCTCATTTTACAAATGAGGAAACTGAGGTTTGGATTTGGGTGAAATAAGCTAGTAAGGCAGGAACTGAACCCAGCTCTTCCTGCTTCCAGTCTGAGTTAATATAATAAAAATGACAATTCTACCTAAATGAATTTACTTATTCATTGCTACACCAACCAAACTACTGAAGGATTATTTTTTAGAGCTAGAAAAAAATACTAACAAAATTCATCTGGAAGAGCAAAAGTCAAGAATATCAAGGAAATCAATGAAAAAAATATGAAGAAAGCTGAACTAGCAGTTCCAGATCTCAAATTGTATTATATAGTGGTAATCATAAAAACTATCAATTGGCTAAGAAAGACAGTGGTGGATCAGTGGAATAAATTAGGTACACAATACACAGAGGTAAACGACCATTGTAATCTCGGGTTTGATAAACCCAAAGATCCATGGTCTTGGGGTAAAAAAAAATCACTATTTGACCAAAATTACTGGGAAAATTAGAAGAACTTCAGCAGAAACTAGGCAGAAACCAGCATCTCATACCATGTTCCAAGATAAGGGCAAAATGGATAAACGATGTAGACATAAAGGGTGATATCATAAGAAATTAGGGGAAGAGGGAAATTCTTATCCATCAGATCTATGAATATGTGAAGAATTTATGACCAATAAGAGATAGAGAAGGTCACAGGAAGCAAAATGGATCATTTTGAATACATTAAATTAAAAAGGGTCTCCACAAATAAGATCCATATAGCCAAGATTAAAAGGAAAGCGAGAGACTGGAAGAAAAATTTTATATCAAGTCTCTGATAAAGGTCTTATTTCTCAGATATATAGATAACTGAATCAATTTTATAAAAATAAGAGCCGTTCCCCAAATGATGAATGGTCAAAGGATATGAATAGGCAGTTTTCAGAGGAAGAAATTAAAGCTATCTAGTCATATGAAAAATGCCCTAAATTACTACTCATTAAAGAAATACAAATTAAAACAACTATGAGGTACCATCTTATACACATCATATTAGCTAACATATTAGAAAAGGAAAATGATAAATGTTTGAGGGGATTGGGAAAGTAGGTACATTAATGCATGGTTGGTGAAGTTGTGAACTTACCTAATCATTCTGGAGGACAAATTGGAACTATACCCAAAGGTCTATAAAACCCCACATACCCTTTGCCCCAGCAATACCACTCTATATCCCAAAGAGATCAAAGAAAAGGGGAAAGGAACTATATGTACAAAAATATTCATAGTACCTCCTTCTATGGTGGCACAGAATTGGAAATTGAGGGGATGCCCATCAATTGGGGAACAGCTGAATGAACTGTGGTATGTGATTGTGATGGAACACTATTGTGCTATAAGAAATGATGAACCTGGCAGTTTCAGAAAAACCTGGAAAGATTTATATGAACTAATACAAAGTGAAGTAAGCAGAACCAGAACACTGTACACAGTGCTAGCAATATTGTATGATGACCAATGGTGAAGGAATTAGTCACTCTGATCAAAGCAATGATCTAAGACAATTCCAAAGGATCCATGATAAACAATTCTATCCACCTCCAGAGAGAGAACCGATGGAGTCTGAGTGCAGATTGAAGCAGACTTTTTTCCCTTTATTTTTCTTGGCTTTTTTTTTGCCACATGGTTAATATGGAAATATGTTTTGCATGATTTACATGTATAATCAATATCATATTGCTTGCCTTCTCAAAAGGTGTGGAAGGGGCAGAAGGGAGAGAGAGAATCTAGAAATAATTCTTTAAATGTTTAAAAAATAAATAATATTTTAAAAAGCGTTTGCTACCAAAAAGAAACACTTCTATTAGAAGGAGACAATTAAAAGACATTAACTCTCCAGGGAAAATGAATTTGACTGTTTTTCCCCATCATCTGCTCTACAAAAGAACCATTTTGCCATACCTTGATTGTTTACACTAAATTTTTTATCTTAAAACATAAATGTGGCCTGTCAGAGGAATGTATTGGGGTCTCTGTGATAGGTGGTTAAGTACTTACTGAGGCTCTGGAAGAGACTGAGAAGGGGGAAAAGGTAAGTTTGCTATGATCTCTAAGCACACACCCATATGGAAAACTTTATAAATAATAGTTGCCAAAGAGATGATTTTTTTTAATCTTTTCCACAGTTTACATGTGGATGAAAGGGAAACCCTGGCATCTAAAAGGTCTTTCATGCAAATATAAAAGTGTAAAGAATTATAGTCATGTGTGCACACATGCTTGCCTGTATTGATAGTCTACATAAAAACAGAAAAAGGGGGGAAAAAGTTCAATTCTCCCAACATTCCTTTAAGCACTATGTATAGGGCTCACAAAATTAAAAATCAAACCATCTTTGCCTTCAAGGGTCTTATGTTCAGGGGAAGGGATCTATGACATTTACATTGAGAAGCAGAAACAAAGTTTATGCACAGAAATATGGAGAGAGAGGGAAGCCTAACCCCTGGGGAGGAGTCAGGAAAGATTTCACGGAGAAGGCAGCCCCAGAGCTCTGCTCTGATTGAAGCATCCAGTGGAGTCCAAAGTGAGTAACATACCTGGAGGCCCCTATGTACCAACCAGAAAAGCAAGAAATAGAATGCCACTGTGACCAAAGTAGAAACAAGACCATAAGGACAGGTGGGAGTTCTGCTTTCAATGCCAGGATGAGTCTGTATTTTATCCTAGGGGCAATAGGGAGCCACTGAAGATTTTTTTAGTAGAAGATTGACATGGCCAGATGTGTTTTGCAGCTGGAAGGACAATGAATTTAAGAAGGGAGAGAGGGAAGGCAGGAAGATCCATCAGGAAATTGTTTGGCACTCCAAGGAGTGGTTGTCCCATCTGCTATCACCCAATGACACAGACACCTTGTCATTGGTGTTGATGATGGCACTTCTGAATGCCTGAGCATTCCCAGGAGTGTTTGGAGTTTTACTCAAAGAGTGGTGATTGCTGAGTTACTGTCAGCTTGGAAGAAGATGGCAGGGAAATATCCCAGAGAGCTGTGTTTGGCTTTCTACTGTGTCACATTTTTATCTGAGACTGGGATAAAGGCACAGATGGTGGGCATGTAAAATCTGCAGCTGGTGCAAAGCTGGAAGAGAGAGCTCACATCCTGCATGACAGAGACAAGGCCCAAAGGACATCAATGGCCAAATCTAGGAAGATGAAATTTAACAGGAATAAATATAAAGACTTAAACTGTGGTAAAACAAAATCAATTATACAACTAGAAACACAAAAATCTCAAGAGCTTCAGTGGATGGTGAGCCCAGTACAAGTCAATGATGAGATAAGGTTAGCCCAAAAAGCAATTTCAATCTTAGGATGAATTAAAAGAGACAAGATGTCCAGGACTTGGAAAATGATGGTCCTGCTGGGCTTAGCCCTGTTCCAACCATAGTAGGTAAGACCACTCTAAGCGCTGTGTATCAGGAAGGCCTTTGAAATGCATTTAGAACCAAGAAGATGAGAGAGAGAGAGAGAGAGAGAGAGAGAGAGAGAGAGAGAGAGAAGAGAAGAGAAGAGAAGAGAAGAGAAGAGAAGAGAAGAGAGAAGAGAAGAGAAGAGAAGAGAAGAGAAGAGAAGAGAAGAGAAGAGAAGAGAAGAGAAGAGAAGAGAAGAGAAGAGAAGAGAAGAGAAGAGAAGAGATGTGTTTTCCAGAGTTTGAAGAATTGACAAAAGGAAACATTACATTCCTTCTGTTTGACCCCAGAGAACAGACCTAGGAGTAATGGGGAAAATTGTAGCAGAAGATCTGATGTTAATTTCAGGAAAAATTCCTAAGAATTAGAGCTCAAGTCCTAAAGTGGGGTGAACTGACCCAAGAGGGAGCTGGGCTCCCTCTCCTTGGAGAGCTTACATAACCCTTTGTCAAGGATGTTGGAGTGGAGATTCCAGCTCAGATGGGGGTTGGACTCTATGGTTCCCTCCAACTTTGAGATTCTAAGACTTATCTAACAGTAGCCAGTTAATATGGTACCTATTTCAATGTGTATGCTTTCAACAAGACACTGAACCAAATAATCTGGTTATACATCATAAAGTCTGAAGGATAGAATCTGGAAAAACTGCCTTATCCAAGGTATCAGAATACAATCAGCTATGAAATTGATGTCTAAATGAAAGCAACCCTCTTTGAATAGACAACCAAGTTTACCAGAGTGGTCAGATGCCTGATCAAGGAACATCTTCACTTAATGGCAAGTCGTTCTTTAACATTCTACTCAGATATTGGTAGGATATTTCTTGAAGGTGTGGAGGTGACCCTAGTTCTCCAAGGAAACACAAACTCTGTTAGGTCCCACCAATACTCCCAGTATGAGTCAAGTAGTGAAAAGCCTGTATCTACTTTCCTAAGATCAGCTTGGCAGAGCCGAGTGAAGCCAATCCCCAGGACTGCCAGAGGGTGAAGAATTTTTAGTCAAAAATATACTAAGACTATCTATTGAGAGATGAAAGAACTAAGAAGCTGAATCAGTGGAAGTAAGTCCAACACCAACAGTATCACCTTTCCATAGAGTAGGCTTTGTGCATCATTTCAGTGAAATAGTTTATAGAACAAACACAGAGATGGGTTGTGTGTGTGCACACATGCTTGCCTGCACCAAATTATGTGTGTTTTTAATATTTCAGGGTCCCATCAATTAAACAAAATAAAAGGTTGGTTTCCATAGATGCCTGCATCTTAAGGGAAGCTGCTCTTCAAGCTACCCTTCACTAAATGAAACTTCCCTATTAGAAGAAGAGTGAGAAATGTTGCCAGTGCTTGGAGATATAAGTCTCCAACCAGCCCACCTGGTTGCAAGGCAATGGACTGTCCTTTGCAAGGGCAGCAGAAAACACAGATCTGGGCCCTTACCCACGTAGTGGGGCCCACACAATCATCTTTAGGAGGCACCACTGTTTTGGAAATGGAGTTGACATGGGCAGATGACCAAACTGACATCATTAACTGCTAGAAACAAAAACAGAAGCCCAGAGACTGGCAAGAACAATGAATGGAACACGGTAGAAACTTGACTTTTGTGAATTGAAAAATTCTTGTTTATTATTGTTTATATTATATCATATTACATTATATTATTATATATTTATTATTATTATTGGGAATATGCCCTAGGAATGTCATCATAAAGAAAAAGAAGATAACATCTCAAAAATTTGCCGACTAGCAATCTTTGTAATTGTGGAAAACTGGAAACAAACGAAACATCCAACAGTTGGTTAATGGCTACATAAACTATGGGACATCAACATAATGGAAGACACCAGCACCATTTAAAATGATAAATGGGGAAATAGGAAGAAATGTGGAAGAAAGTGATGCAAGGTGAAGAACGCCAAGCCGAAGAGCTGCGCACACCAACTGTGAATGTAGGAAATGAAAAATGTATCCACAGATCCAGATATGAATGAGTGAGCCCAACAGAAGGGGACACAGAAGGAGGAGCTCATAAGCTGTTATGGACAGATTGTGCAGAGAAATTCATTTCGGAAGTGTAAATAGTTGTAAACCTCAGCTTATTTGATTTTGTCGTTTGAAACTATGCACATGATGATTGAAAAAGAAAACACCCTGGTTGTCCCACCCAAGGACAATCAGGCATAAGTCAGGTAGCCCCTAATGCAAGTCATACTTTTTGTTCTTGCCTAGCATGGGTCCTGGCATGCAGTAGATGCTTAATGTATGCTTGTTGACTAGAAAGGAATGATTCCAGTGAGGCAGAGAAAGCAGCAGTTAGCTGTCTCTCTAGAACAGTTGATTTCATTTCCTAGTTCCTTGGAAGTTTGTCCACTTTGGCTAATAGAGGGGAAGATTATCCATAATGTTGCCAGCCAGATGCTCAAAACAAACCCCAGCAAAACACTTTGAATGACAAGATCTTAAGTATCAGAAAAGTCCATTCAAATGATGATCTGAAGAAAGATGCAATCTGGTTTACGAACCTTTCTTCTACCAAATTCTACCAAGTGGAAAACAAAGGTAAGGACAAGGCTTGCCTCACTATTGGCCACAGATGTTTGAGGACTGGAGGATCTTCAATCAACAAGCATTTGTTTGACATACTCTATGTGTCTGGTGCACATGTACCTGGACTCAGGAGTCAAAAACAAATGCAAAAATCCAGGGATTTTTGCAAGGAACTGACCCTTTATCAGGGGTGATAACATGTAGACCTATCACTTATACAAAAAAAAAAAAAAAGAATTGTATACAGAATAAATACAAGGCACTAGCTTGAGGTGGCAGGAGGGAAAGGAGATCACGAAATAGTTAGCAATGGAAGAGGTGCTCCAGTTGTGTTTTGAAGGAAGAGAGGGGCGGGGAGAGAGCATAAGAATGGCCCTTGCAAAGCAAAGGAGATGAGAGATGGAGGACAGTGGGACAAGAGTGCAGGAAGGGGAGTAATAACCAATGGGACAGGAATGGCAGGTTGGGGCCAGGTTGGAGAGGACTCAAAAGGCTCAAGAATGAATATTAGACCTTAGAGGGGAAAGGGAGCCACTTGGTTCACAGAACTGGGGAATAACAGGGGCAGATCTTTCACTGAAGGAAAATCCCTTTGACAATCATCTCCTCTCCCAAATGTCAGGGAGAGTAAAGCCTTCCTTTGAAAGAATGGGGGAGCTGCAAGAACCATAAAGAATTGGAAATATATTAGAATACAGCTCAATGAGCTCAAGAACTGTTTTTGTTCTTCCTTCTGAATCCTGGTGCCTGGTGTACAGGGAACCCTTAATAAATGAGAGAAAGATCTTCCCGTGTAAAAGAAAGGATTCCCCTCCCCCCACTCCAGACTTGTGACTTCATTCATACAACAGCAGTGTCAGACTCAAAAAAGGAGCTGCTCCCAACAGGCGGCATACCAACTTAGAAAGCCACAAATTAACATTATCTGTGTTGTATTGCATTGCATTTTTATTTCTTTTGTTAAACATTTCCCAATTATATTTTAATCTGGTTTGGGCAGCACTTAGGAGTTTGGACTCCTCTGGTCTAAAACATTATCCTTGTGGAAACTCCATTGGCCAATGCAAACTGTCTACTCATCCAATGCTTATCTGAAAAAGTTGCCCAGAGAACTGGGCAAGGATCAGAGATGGATCAGAGAAGGACTGGAGCAAAGGTCTCCACAGTACAAGGCCATCATCAGGAGGCAACTAGGTAAGGCAGTGGATCTGGCCTCAAATACTTACTTGCTATGTGACCCTGGGCAAGTCACTTACCTCTCTGTCGGTATCAATTTCCTCAGCTATAAAATGAGGAGAATAATAGCACCTACCTCCCAGGTTGTAAGGATCAAATCAAATATTGGTAAAGTGCCTGGCATACAGTAGGCACTTAATAAGCGCTTCTTTCCTTTACTTCCTTCCTCTATCCATTCCACCACACCCCGCCTCCTGTAACTGGGCATACACTAGCCCTCTGTCCCCAGACCTCCTTTCCCTACATGCTGCTATTCGGTGGTTTCAGTCGTGCCAGACTCTTCCGGACCCCATTGGGGGTTTTCTTGGCAGAGATACCAGGGTAGTCTGCCATTTCCTTCTCCAGCTCAGTTTCCAGATGAGGAAACAGGCAAACAGGGTAAAGCGACTTGCCCAGGGTCACACAGCTAGTCAGTGCCTGAGGCCAGATTTGAACTCAGGAAGTGGAGTCTTCCTGATTCCAAGCCCAAAGCTCTACCCACCGTGCCACGTAGCTGCCCCTGGCATGGTACAGAGGAAGCAGTATATGAGCGCTAGTTATCATTATTATTATAAATATTCTTTGCCTCTAACCTCTCTCTCACTCCCCAAATTCAATCAGTTGCCAAGTCTTAGTGATTCTCTCTCTCCAGCATCTCTCATCTGTCCCCTCCTCTCCACATCCACAGCTGCCACCCTAGTTTATACCCTTTTCATCTCTCATGTAGAGATGACGATCAACTTTGAACTGGTCTCCCTGGGGTCCAGCTTCTCCACTCTACAACTCAAGCGTTCATAGCCTTTGGCAGTCTGAGGAAGCCTACAGACCCCTTCTCAGGATAATGTTTCTAAATGTGTAATTTAAAACACACAATTACAAAGGAAGTTAATTACACTGAAGTACAATTATTAAAATACTTAAAAAAAAATAAGTTCTGAGACCGCAGGTTAAGGACCTATCTCCTACCCACCTGCCAAACTGACATTCCTAAAGCACAAGTCTGAGTGTATTACTTCCCCGATCAAGAATCTTCCATGACTCCCTATCACCTCGAGGATAACAAAACAAACTCCTCTATTATAAGGACATTGTGGGTCCCAGCGAGCAGACTGAGGACAGAAGAGTTTAAGAGACACAGTCAAAAGTCCTCAATGCCCTGGGCATGAGAGGACCCATCCTTTTCTCAGGCATCTTCTTTCCATGCCTTCTTTCCAAAGGAGCTGGTTATTTTTGAGCCTCGACACATCTGTTTCCATTTTTCTAAGAAGAAGGCAAGTGAGAGACTTTATAATAACCAGGAAGCCCTAAGCCCCCCAGCCCCTGGGGCTGCACATCCTGGGGAGCCAGGATCCAAGAGCTGAGGTTCAGAAGCAGCATTCTCGACTTCCCTAGGCTTGCTGGCATCTTGAGCTTCTTCTTAAAAATAAACAAGAAGAAAACAGAGATAAAGTAGGATAACCAAAGAAGCCAACACTTGAGAAAAACAGAGAAAGCTCGGAGGTAAGGGGCTTCCAACCATGAAATGGGGGATTCACCAAAGACATTGCCCACTGACCAGAAGTAGCAAGAATCAATGTTCGACTGCTGTTGGCTGATTGATTAATTAGCTGGTGACTATTGGCATTTATGAAGAGCTTTATGTCCATTAATTAGCTCATTGGATTCTCAAAAGAACCTAGTGAGATAAGATGTAGGCATTATTATCTCTGTTTTGTAGATAAGGAAACTGAGGGTCTGTCTAGGGTCACAGAGCTAGTAAGCGTCAGGGGCTGGATCTGAACCAGGGCTTTCCTGATGACAACAAGTCCAGCATTTTCCAGGAAATCAAGGCCTGAAGGGAAAATGTGAGAGTAACAGTGACCAAAGTATACAGGGGAACAGTGACCCTGTTGCTACAACTGACCCATCTCCCTGCCTGGAATACCAGCCTCCAGACAACACCCCTTTCCCAGGGAGAGCTAATCCCCCCAACTTTGGAATCCTGCCTCAGGACTGAGGCATCCTGATTGGTGGATGAATCAGTATTTGACTGGCCCCAGACCATGCTTCCCATTCAGCCCCCCTTCCTGGGTACCTCACTATCTGCAGGACTCCCCTCCCTCCATCACCACCACTTTCCAGCTCTTGCTCTGGAAACAGATTTCAAATGAATATTGTCATGTCTTTGGGAAAGGGCAAAACAACCATATGCCCTGTGGCTCCACGTGAGCCTCTGGAACAAAAACCCCTTCCCTGGTTACCATTTCCCTCCCCACCCCCACCCCAAGACGTGACATAGTAGAAAGAAGGCTGAAATCAGAGGCAGGAAGACAGAAGGCCAAACTCTGCCTCAGATACTTTACTGAGAGTTATTTAGCTTCATTTTCCTCATCTGCAAAATGGGGATAATAATAGCAGCCGTCTCACAGGGTTGTTGTAAGACTCAAATGAGTTAACACACATGGAACTCTTGGCAAGCCCTAAAGCATCATGTGAATGTTAGCCTTTATTAGTACAAATGCTTCTTCTCTCAATCATTCTTACATAGGTGGTAGAGGTGGTGTTTCTAGCTCTGGGGAGGAAATCATGCTGAGGTTCTTATATTAATGAAGTAGAAAGCTAGGGGCACATTGTCAGCAGCTGTCTAGCAAAGAGAATGCAGGCTGGGCCATATGCACAATCCAACTCACTGTGCAGATGAGAATGGGTTGCTTTTAATTCTAATAGCACCAAATTTGTAGGGTTTAATCATCACTTAACAGTGGCAACAACAATGACTTCCCTGAGTTTTTCAAGAATCTCCACACAGTCATTCAAGGTTTGATAAGTTTGTCCCGGTCTGGGGTCCAGCCCCAAATTGCAACACCTGCTGCATTCTCCTCTTTGGAGCAAAACAAAATAGGGACCAGAAACGACTGGGGGGAGAGGGAGGGAGGGAGGGAGAGAGAAAAAGAAGGAGGAAGAAGAGGAAGAGGAGGAAAAGGAGGAAGGGGAGTGGGGGCAAAGGTGAAGGGAGAGGGGTGAGTGAGAGAGAGCATGGGAGCACTCCGCTGCTGCTCTGCTGGTTCCCAGCCTCAGGTCAGGACCCAAACTGGGGTTACCGGGGGCCACAAAGGGTCCTTGAGATACTCATCACCTCCTCAGGCTCCCCTCCTTCTGGTGCTACTTAGGTGAGCGGACAGAGTGATGGACTTCTGATCGGGAAGAGTTGGTCTAAATCTGCTTCTTACATTTACTAGTCATGTGACTTTTAACATTTCTCAGACTTGGTTTCCTTATCTGGAAAATGGAAGTCATGACTATGGAAGTTCCAAGATAACTTGCAGAGCTGCCTTGAGGATCAAGTGAGAATATGTAAAGCATTTTGCAAACTTTCAAGTGCTACATTATTAGCATGATAGACAACAGACTGCTAAAGTTTGAAAGTTCTGGGTTCGAATTCCACTGCAGACAGTCACTAGCTGTGCAGCCTGGGGTGTATCACTTAACCTCTCTGACCCTCATGGCCCTCTCTGGTAAAATGAGGGAGTCAGGCCTCTCCTCTAAGGGCTGAACCTCTGATGCTATCACCCTGTGATCTCATGCCCACCTACAGTGGCTCCTTCCCACTTTCTCCCTCTGCCATACACATTTCCTTCCTTGATAAGTTGGAGAAGGTATGCTAGCAGCTAGAGAACCCAGGAGTGCCTGGGACCCTCCGCCACCTGTACTGAGGCCCACACACCATCACTACACAAAGACACCCCGTGCTCACCAAAGTCTCCCGAGTGATGTCTCGGTGACTTTGGACAAACTGCTTCATCTCTAGGGCCTCATTCTCCTGTTCTGGAAATAACAGAGTAGGACCAGCTGTCCTCTGAGGTCTCTCTAGGATCTGAGTCCAAACACCGAGATGAAGGAGAGTGGGGAAGTTCCTACCCACCATGGAGAGCTCCCACCCAGGACCAAGAGGGGCTGTTCTCCAGCGCCACTGTGTTCCTTAGGGAGGATGGGTGGGCTGATCATTTCAGAACTCCCTCATCAGACTCTGACAAAACTTTGTAAGATCAAAGCAGCACACGAAAGGTGTTCTAACTCACTCAGGATGACAAAGCGCTCCCAGTGTTTGAGTCAAAGGATTAAGAAAACATAAAAGTAATTGCCTTAGTATCACAGGAAAGCAAACCCCAAGCCTCCCTCCCCAGTGTCTCTCCCTGCTAGAAATACAATGGGGGAACACAGGCAAGGAAAAGGCTGGGATGTGTGGGTTGGACTGCCAGTAACTCACAACTGGGTGACCTAGGGCAAGTCATTTCAGTCTTCAGAAATTCCTCAGTTTCCCTCCCTATAAAATGAGGGGATTTGGGGAAGAGCACAAATAAAATTCAATCCTGTATAGTTAAAGTGACTAAGTTTTTCCACAGAGAAGACTGGAAAAAATACCTCTCTGGTTCACCTTTACACAGGTGGAGGCCTATGTGTATGAAGTATGGCATACACTGCCAGACATGACTGTTGCCTTGGTTTTGCTGAAGTTCTTTCCCCACTCCCTTTTAAAATCTTTGTGACTGAAGATGGCTCAGTGCATAAGGAAGAGGGACAGGTTATAGTGGGAAATAAAAAGTGAAAATGAAAGAGAGTCATAAAATGCCATTTTTGTTTAAATGAAGAGGATTGGAACTAAATGGTTACAGTGACTGTTAAGCGCTTCCTGGGTTCCAGTTAGGGCTTGGAATACAAAGATGACTCAGTTTCTTCTCTAAAATGGAGGAGGTAGGGTGAGGGCTGTGTTCTAGAGGAGAGTTCTCAACCTAGGATCTATGAGCTCAGTTTTAAAAATATTTTAATATTTTGATAACTTTCAAATTTACTTTATAATTCTATGTATTTTATTTTAATCATTAAAAAAACACAATTCTAAGAAGGGGTCCATAGGTTCCACCAGACTGACTGCCCACGGGGTCCAAGGAAACACAAAAAAACTGAAGAACCCCTCTTCTAAATTATCTCAATGGCAGGTGTTACTGTGTGTGAAGCACTCAGCTCAGGACTGAGGATACAAAGGAGCCTTAGTTTCTTCCTCTGTCAAATGAGGACAATAATATCTGTAGCATCTACTTTAGAGGATTGCTATGAGGGTCTAATGAGACGGAGGAGTGTAAGGTGCTTAGCTAACCTAAAGCCCATGATGAACACCAGCTGGAGTTAGCAGGACTATAGAATGAGGGGCTGAATGAGCTGATCGTTGGGGTTCCTTCCAGCTCTGACTCTAGAAAAACAACCAAGAACTATGTTGAAAAGAAGGGTCTTCCATTCCTACAGATTCTACAAAGGCATCAGTGGTTCTCAATGATGTCAAGGGCAGATCAGCAACAGCCACCATCGGTCCCATGCTGATGAGACCCTGTTCTCAGCACTGCAAAAGCCCAGATTGGTGGCCAGTTCATCTAGTATCTAGATTAAGAACACAAAAGGCACACTCAAATGAGATTTTTAACCAAGGCCCTGAGGTGGGCACGTAGAGACCCTGGGAGGCTGCTTTCAGGGACAGAAGCTGGGCAGCAGCAGAACAAGAAGTATGCCCCAGGAGCCCGGGGGAAGAGGCAATTTGGGGTCTTTAGATTTTAACTAATTATTCTTGTGACCTTGTTGCTGAGTTGTTTCTCCTTGTGAGAGGAATACAAACACTACCAAGGACTCTGGATTCTAGGACCCTGGATAGAAGTCCACATTCTCTAGTCACTACCCTCTGCTACAAAGACGACTGTCAGTCGATCAGTTAAGAAGAATTTATTTAGTGTCTTCTATTCATCAGGTACCAATCTAAGCTTTTATTAAGCACTGACTACATGTGAGCCACTGTGCTAAACATTTAGCCTATAGAAATGCTTACTCCCTTTCCTCCTTCTCTCCCTCCCCCCCAAGCACTGAGGGCATCCAGAAAGGCAAACAGAATCTGCCCTCACAGAGCACCCCACTGTCAAAGAGCGACTGTTTCATTAGGAACCCCATATCGATCGTTCAACCAAAAGAAAGACATTGAAAAATGAGAACCCCACAGCCCAGGAACAAAAGCCCAGCTTCTAACTTCAACACCCACATGGGCTGAGTCACACCCGGGAAAGTTCTGCCAACCCCACACATGAATCATGGTGACTTGCAAAGGGCACGTCTAAATCGATATTTCCTTGTGCTCCTCCATGAAACAAACATGGAATTTATGGAAGAACATGGGAAGTTCAGCTCAGAACTCCAGTGGGAGGGAACTGACTGCTTTCTGACTCTAAAAACCCTTGTGGAAAGTTTTACAGATATGGTCACCTCAACAACATCTCAAATTCGTCCCCTTCTCTCCTCTGACATGACCACCATTTGGCAGCAGGTCTTCTGAGGGGTCTGCCTGCCTCAAGGCTCTTTCCACTCCAATCCATCCCCTACTCAGCTGCCAAAGGGACTTTTCTAAAGCTCAAGTCTGACCAGCTCACCCCCTATTCAACAAACCCCATTGGCTCCCTGATGGCTCCAGGAGCAAATACAAAACCTTCTGCTTGGCCTTCAAGGACCTTCATGTCCTGACCCTCTCCTCCCTCTCCAGTCTTCTCACACCCTACACCCCAGAGTGTTCTTTTTGATCTGGTACCCCCAGCCTCCTGGCTCTTCCATGGACAAGACCCTCCTCTCTGGGCTCCAAGCTTTGTCTCTAGCTGTCTGTGGTGCCTAGATCACCCTCCCTCCTCATCTCTGCCTCCTGGATACCTTTAAGTCCCAACTAAAATATCCAGGTCCCACCCTCTGGGAAGTATTTTCTATTTATCCTGTTATAGCTCATCACCCCCATTAAACTGAAAATTCCTCAGGCCTGTCTTTTGCCTCTTCTTGTATCCCAAGCACTTAGCAGAGGACCTGGCACATACAGGTGATTAATTAATGTTATTGACTGATAGTGATTTGGTCCCTCCTCTTCCTCATCACCAGCCACAGAACAAAACTCACTTTTGGAAAATAAATTGATTCTTGCTGAGGAGAAATTGTGAAATGACAAAGTGGGAGGAGGAATGATTCTCCAAAGTACAGACCTTCTTGTGTGATGTATAAACACTATGCATTCTTTACAATTCAGAGAGAAAATAGGGAGGGGGTATTTTTATGTAGAATTCTTACAACAATAATTTTGCTATCCCCAGGCCACACAAGCATGTGTGAGTCAGTGTGGTGCTGTGGGAACAGTGGTCTTGGAGTCTGGAAGACCCAGGTCCAAATGCCAATTCAGACACTTAGTAGCCAGGTGACTCAGAGAAAATCACCAAACCTCTCTAAGTTCTAAGAGTGGAAGAGTGGGTCACAACCAGCATTGGGAGGAGTTTCCTTACCTGGGAGTTACCTCTACCAATGAAATTACAGGTGCAGTAACTGTGAGCTTGCTCTTTAATTATGCCATTTCAAATGAGTGGACAAGAGAGGCTTAAAACCTTCTGAGTGGGCTCACTTGTTCATCTCCTTGTTGCTTATTCAGAGATTAGGAAACAAGAGATTTCCTGACTTTTTCAATTCCCAAATAGTTCCACGGCTTGGAGAAAACGTTTTCTTGCTGTGGATTCATCACTCAGCTGGAGAAGAAGCTATTGTTGCTGCAAGCTGAAGCTCTCTCCAGCACAGCAAGCCGAGCTCAGCATCAGGCTCACCAAACATTTGTTCATTAATGAGTTGATAGACCTGAGAATCTAAAGTTACTCTGCTTGGGGGGGGGGGGGGTGGTGATCAAGAGGAAAAGAAATGAAAGGAGGTCAGCAATCAATCATTTCTTGAATGGGTCATTCTTAGGCCTGGAAGATATCATACTGTAGCTGGTTCTATGGAAGGACCATTACTGGATGCCCATTTAACCCCCAAATCCTTCTTGAGCAAGCAAAGATGGGTCCTAATAACAGTTACTGAAAACACTGGTCAAAAAATGAGTTGGGTCTTGGCTTACTAAATTCTAAAAAAATTTCTTAAGGCTCAGTGAATATTGCCTCACACAGTATTAGGAGTTTGAATTTTTTTTTAAATGATAATCTCTTTGAGTTTCCATAAGATTACAGGGACATGGACTTGGTCACTTAATTCACCTGAGCTCAACAAACACTGATTAAAGTCTAATTCAGTTCCAACAAGCAGTCGCATCACACACATACAAACAACAAACAGAATGGCACATACACATACATACACACACACACACACAGAGTACAAAGTGATCTCAAGTGGGGCAGCTGGGGAACTAGGGGGTTAAGGGAATTTGGACTCAAGGTGGGGACCCTCAAGCTAAGCCTTGAAGGGAGCTAAGGATTCTAAGAGGGGAAGGGGAGCATTTTAGACCCAGGGGAGAGCCAATGCAAAAACACAGAGACCTACTATGTGCCGGGGACTTTGCTGGACGCTTAAATTTACAGTGTCCCAACAACTTACTAAGACTAAATTTCCAAACTGAATCAATGGAAAGAGTTTCCACACCAAGAAAAAATCCATAGTATGTCTACAAGCTCCCCTCACTTCCAACAATATATATTGGGGAAAAGAGAAAGAAATTTAAAAAAGGAAAAAAAGGAAAGAAAGAAAGGAAAGAAAGAAGGAAGGAAGAAAGGAAAGAAAAAGAAAGAAAGGAAGGAAAGAAAAAGAAAGAAATGAAGAAAGAAAGAAGGAAGGAAGGAAAGAAGGAAGGAAGGAAGGAAGGACAGAAGGAAGGAAAGAAGAAAGAAAGAAAGAAAGAAAGAAAGAAAGAAAGAAAGAAAGAAAGAAAGAAAGAAAGAAAGAAAGGAGGGAGGGAGGAAAAAAGGAAGGAAGGAGGGAAGGAAGGAAGGAAGGAAAGAAAGAAAAAGAAAGAAAGAAAGAAAGAAAGAAAGAAAGAAAGAAAGAAAGAAAGAAAGAAAGAAAGAGAAAGAAAGAAAGAGAGGAAAGAAGGAAGAAAGGAGGGAGGGAGGAAAAAAAACAAGGAAATGGGCTTTGGTCTGACACCATTCTTCGTCTGTATCAGCACTTCCTAAGACACTTGCTCCCACACCAAGTGAGGCATGGCGTTACCAGAGAGCTATTGTGGGCCCCACTCCTCAATTATTTTAAGCATCCTCCTCTAGTTCAGTTGCCCGAGTCACCAATTACTGCCTTGTCAAGTTAAGAGAGAGTGGCATCTGTGAAACGCACTTGTCTCCCTCCATTACATTCCTGTGGTCATGGTTTAGACACCTCCTAAAATCGCTGCCGTTTTGAGTCAGCCCTTCCTGAAGCAACATCATGCTAGTATATTATACAAGTTTAGCACTCAGGAAAGAGCACATACTCTGGTGCTTGGCTGCCAGGCTCCCACACTGAT
This sequence comes from Gymnobelideus leadbeateri, assembly GCA_011680675.1. Taxonomy (NCBI): domain Eukaryota; kingdom Metazoa; phylum Chordata; class Mammalia; order Diprotodontia; family Petauridae; genus Gymnobelideus; species Gymnobelideus leadbeateri. The sequence goes on from WOXC01009742.1 coordinate 52,838, forward strand.
TTGGGGCCCAGCCTTCAGAAAGGCTCCCTTTGTCAGGACAAGCACAAAGCATGGGCAAGACACCTTCCATAAGACCAAGAACGCTTCACCTTCTTGGTGCGATCACGGATGAGGGCAGTCTGGTGAAGCCTACAGACCCCTTCTGAGAGTCATTTTTAAAATGGAAAAAAAAACGAAGATGCACAGGCTTACAAAGGAAACCAATGGTATGGAAGGGCAGTCATCAAAGTGTTGGAAAATCAAATTCATGCAGCTCAGGTAAAGACCCCTTGCCCTACACCCCTTTCCTGGATTTCCCATGAAATTATAATCAAAACAAGACTTCCTAATCTCCTTACAAAGAGCTCCCCTCACCAGTAGTTTTTTTTTTCTCTATGAGACGTTCAGTCTGTAGTGTTTTCCCTTAATTATATCCATGATTAACATAATTTTGTAATTTGGAGGTGTGGGCTGGCAACTTGCCAGGAATCACAGCGGACAGCGGAGACGGCTCATTTTAAAAAGTCAACAGTTCGAATGTGAAATGCCATGAGATATTATCTTCCTCTTACTTAGGGGATAAATGAGTTTATTAGTGGATGTTAATTAAAGGGATATCTATTAATCCATTCATTTGCTAAATTCTCATTAATTCATAAGACATTTATTAAGTACCTACTACATTCATTAATCTGTGTTTAGTATTATGGATACAAAGATAAAATGAAACAGTCCCTGCCCCCAGGGAGTTTACATTCTATTGTAGGAGAAGTAAATAAAAGTAAATAAATGTAAATACGTCATCTCTGCACACAGGCATTTCACAAACCACATGGGACAACCCTGATTCAAATGGGCTTGGGGGGTAAGACCAGAGACCAAACAGAACATGGGCCATTCCAAATGGACTGAGCATTTTGGAAAATCATGGGATAGGAACAGTTATAATGCTTTGTCTCTTGTCAACATGAGGTCTGTTGCAGGTGACTTCAAGCTGGAAACTGATGGCAAAAATAGGTTAAGTTCCCAAGTATGTGGAGAAGAACAAGTAAGGCAGGCACCAGTGGGACTTGGGTGATCCATTGTGAAGACCAGTCCTCAGATCTAGGCTCATCCCAGCCAGTTGCCTTTTTGTGAGCAATGAAAAACCAATAAGACGTGAAGCTTACCCCATGGTCATTGGGAAAGAGATCTCTGGATCACAGTATAATAATGGAATTAAAGAAAGAGATGGGGGCACTTAGGTGGATAGAGCACTGGGCCTGAAGTCAGGAAGGCTCATCTTCCTGAGTTCAAATCTGGCCTCAGACACTGACTAGCTGTGTGACCCTGGTTAAATCACTTAACCCTGTTTGCCTCAGTTTCCTCATCTCTAAAATGAACTGGAGAAGGAAATGGAAAGCCCTCCAGTATCTTTGCCAAGAAAACCCAAAAAAAGAGGGGCTCGTAGAGAGTTGGACATGACTTAAACCATGGAACATACAGACAGAGCTGGAGTCAGCAGTAAGAACAGAATATTGTGGTGAAAGGAGCTGGTCCTACCTTGGTCATGCAGAGTTTTTAGGGGGCCCCTGGAGTCCTCCCCAAAAATGCTGAACACTAATAGCTACTCTCACCCTAGAAAGGTCCTTCACTGCATCTGGTTGGGAAAAGCTAGCAGCAAGGAGGCTTCTCCTGCCCCCACTGTCCAGAAATCACCCTTCCCTTCTGACTAACAGGATTCCTAGCTGGAGAAAACTGTTCCCCTAGGCCCCAGGGCTCTTAAGGAAAGAACAAGAAGCACAGGACCCCTTCAGGTTCCTGCTTTGATGCCAAATCTGATAGCCTGTGCCCTCACCTATGCCCGAGGTCCCCATGGCATTGCAGATCCCGGTCTATCCATGTCATCTCCTGTGCTGGGGCTGTTCTCTAGGGATTCCCACCATTTTTTCCAGGCCTCATCCAGTGTGCTAGAAGCCTTCCTTGAGCTCTGACATGGTGCAGCTACCAGAGGAGCACGAAGGCCATCCCTTGGTTATGGCCACCATCTTGTTCCACAACTTCTGCTCCAAACATGCACCTCTTGGTTCCCATTCTTCACCTGTCCCCACTGGTAATACGCAATGGTCTACTAATGCCTGCCATGGGCTTCTCCATAGCCATTTGGGAAAGGCAAAGGGAACAAACATTTATTATGTGCCTACTAGGTGCAGCCCTGTGCTTTACAAAATCTTACTTCATTTGATCTGTGGCCCTAACTTCAGATTCTCCAGAATCTGGCCTCCCCTGCCTCCCAGTCATACAGCATCATGGGAAGAATATTGATATTGAAAAGGTGGAGGGGCACAGTAGAAAGGAAGAGGCCCTGCTCCATTTCCTACCTGTGGGGCTTGGGTGGGTCAATGCATCTGTCTAGGCCTTGGTTCCCCTGATGGGCAGGGGATCCCTAGGGCCTGTCCAGCATTAGAACCGGGATCCTATGGGCCTTTGGCTCAGAGGAAAGAAGTCAGGGGCTCATTCCACCCTCCCAAAGTCAGGCTAAGCAGTCTTCCGTTCAGGACCAGCTCAGTTCACTGTACTCAGATATTCACATAGTCCGAAAATAGGCCCACATTTCTCAAATCTCAAAACTCTATCTCCTCCATCCAATGTACTTTTCTAGCAGAGGTGATAGATTTGTGCCAATGACGTCACACTCTCTCCTATCCCTCCTGACCAATGCATTTGGGATGCAAATGGTGAGGTCTGAGATGGGTTCTATAGGGAAAAGGAAAGAAGAATGGAGGGAAAGAAAGAAAGGGAGAAAGAGAGGAAAGGGGAAGGGAGGGAGAGAGGAGGTAAAGAAGGAAGAGAGGGAGGGAGAGAGAGGGACAGAGGATGGAGGGAAAAAGGGAGAGAGGGAGGAATAAAGGGAGGAATGGGGAAAGAAGGGAGGAAGAGGGGGAAGGAAAGAGTGAGGAGGAAAGAAGAAAAGGAGGAAGAAGAGAGAGGAAGGGAGGTGGCATTGTTTGGTAGGAGTAAATAGAAAGCATTTCTTAAACTCAGGGCACTGTGCTAGGCACATGGGGATACAGTCCATAACATCAAAGAGTTTACAGTCTATGCATGGAAGAGTGTCAGAGACTCTCCCCTCCACCTCTTAAGAGGTAGGATGTGCCAAGGGAAGAGAGGCAGCTCGGCACACTGGACAGGGTTTGACTTTGTGTCAGAAGGTCTGGAATCAAATCTTGCCTCTGATAACAGCTTGTGATCTCAGACAAGTCCCTTCAACTCTGAGTCTAAGGGGCACAGAGGCAGATCTAGGAGAGACCTGAGGCATCATCAAGTCCAACACCCTCACTTTACAGGTAAGGAAAGTGAGGCCCGAGGGGTTCAATGACTTGCCCAAAGTCACACAGTCATGAGCTCAGCACTGAAGGAGGGAACTGAAAACAGTCTTCATGGCGTGGGGGCACAGGGGCATGACATGATGGAAACAGCACATTGAGGTGGGTGCACTAGGGAAATTGGTCTGCAATACAGATAATGCGGACCAAGCAATGGGCACTTATTAGGCATCTGCTGTATGCCAGGTGCTGCGCTTGGCTCGAGCAGGAGGTCAAAATAAAGACACATTCTTTGCCCTCAAGAAGCTTCCGCTCTAGGGAGGGAGACCATGTGTACACATATGTCCTTGGATGGAAACTCCTCAAGGCCAAAGCCTGGATTTTTGTCTTTGCAATGCCAGCATCAGCACAGTTCTGGGCACAAAGGCATAAGCTGAGTAAAGCAACAGAATGCCTGCTGGCACACCACTGTCAGTTAATAAATGCTCCTTGACTGATGTATTAACATATTACAAAAATACAAGGTAACAGGAGCCAGATAGGCAAGGGCATTGAAGGATACCAGGGAAGGCTTCCTGTAAAAGGGAGTGCTTAAGCTGAAGCCAGAAGGAAAGTAGAGATTCAAAGGAGCTGTGAAGGAGTGCACTCCAGGCATGGGATACAGCCAGTGCAAAAGTATGGAGATGGGAGATGAAGCGTTAAGTATGACAAGTAATATGAAAAAGAGGTCCATTAGAAAGTCAGTGGAAAGCCTTGAATGACAGGCTGAGGAATCTTTATTTCACATCGGAATCTTTATTTCACATTGGGTCTTACAAAGACAAGGTTAATCTCAGAGGATTCCCAACAAGCAGAATCAGCAGGGAAACCCCAGCAGCCTTTGCTCCTACTGTGCTTCCGGCCATCGGTGCTGCTGCCTGAAAACTGCTAGAAATGCCCCTGAACGATACAGCTCTCCTCATTGCTGTCACACAGAGTCTGCCTGCAGCCTTGTCTTCCGTATTCTCTGCCACAAAAAGTAACTGTCAAGGATAATAGGAAGGAGGTTTGACCTACTTTTCCCTAGATTCTTGCAAAGTCGGTGCAGCTCGGAGCCCTCCGATGCCTCCAGTGTTTGCCTCCTGCCCCACTCGGGGGCCGGGTTTTCCACCTCCTCCTGCTCTTCCTCCTCCTCCTCACTTTCTCACTAGCACTGGCTCCCTCCTTCCCTCTCAGGGCAGCCCAGGGCCAGTCCCTTTCACATCAGCCCATCAGGGCAGGGAGCTTGGGAGCTGGACACTATGGCCCCCATCAGCGCCTACTGAACCATCTGAGACGGTACCAAGGTCATCCACACATACCTCATGCTTGTACCAGACATTCTCAACTTCATTCAACTAACACTGATGCTGCCCTGCAAAGTGTGAGGCCCTGTTGTATGCCTTGAGAATACAAATAAGCATCAGCCCCTGCCCTCAGGGAGGTGATGGCCCCTGGGAGGATGCAGCATGTGCCCAGAGTCCTAAAACTCAATGAATCTAGAACCTTCCTCCAGCACTGGGTGTCACCTTGAGTAAATTATTCAACTCAGTCTCAGTTTCCCCATCTGTCACATGAGGGGGTTGGACAAGATACCCTTTGAGATCCTGGGCAGTTTTCTGGCTCTAGTGCCCTAACAGCCTCTAGGATTAGCCTTGAAGAAAAATAAAGATTCTGATAGCTAGAGGGGCAGACTGAGCACATCCCGAGCAAGGGTACAGACCATGCAAAGGATTGTGGGTGGAAGAGAGAAGGTCACATGAAGGCATGAGTTTGACTGGATGCATCTGGCTACATCAACACAGCCAAGAATCAAAGTAAGAGACCCAATGTGCTTGCTTAAGCCTCTATACAGTAAATAACTCTCTGTAAGCAACAGGAACCACAAACCAGCATGAAGTCTCCTGCTCTCCAGGATCCCGATGCTTCCAGGAGCCTCTTAAAAAAAAAAATTCAGCCCAGGAATCCATTAAATAATGAGCAGCAATGTGTTCTAGTGAACAGAATATTGAATGTGGAATCAGGACGCCACATGGTCAAGCAGCATGACCCAGGCCAAGTCACTTACTTCCTCCCCTGTAAAGTGAAAGCAACAATCTCTTGCTGGGGGACTGCTAGAAGATTCCATTGAGATCATTGGTGAAAAGGGCCTAGAATCAGTTACTTGTTCTTATTCTAAGGCAGAGAAGGAAGGGGTTTTATTGCTGCTGTTCTTGTTGGTTTTAATTCAGGAGGCTAAAAGGAATCTTCCATAGCAGGAAGTCCACAAACATTTCTTTCTGTGGGATGATGGGAGGTCTGGAGCTACACATCCCCAGACACTTAAACACTGAAGGGGGGGCGGGGGAGGGAAGGCAGCTCTGCAGAGGGCTTCAGCAGCCATGGGCTCTGAAGAGAGCCTGGGCACTTGTCTGGGATTCTTGTGAAAGATTCAACTGGACAACTCCTGGAAAACTCCAGGCTGTTCAAAGGGCAGAGACAATCACCCCCTCTAGAACTGCAAGGGAGCTCCAAACACCTCAGTTCAAAGAGGGGAAAACTTTGGCCAGGGGGAAAAGAAATGACTTGTCCAAGGTCATACTTGTCACTAGCAGCAGGCCCAGATATGCACTCAAAGCCCCTTCCCCAGGGTCAGCTCTCCAACTCTTTTCTCTCTTCTTCACCAGGGCTGAAGGGCTGGGGTTCCCTAGCTATGCTTAGAGGTAGGCGACCCGGGGCTGGGAACCAGACAAGTTTAGCCCAGAGAATGGTCAGAAAGTCGGCGTCCGGGATCCTCTGCTGCCCCACTTGGCAGGAGATACTTGGGCTTCAGGGCGGGCACCAATCCCGAGTTAGCAGCAGGGCTTTGAGCCCCAGGGCCATAAAGTCAGTAAACAAGTCACAGCTAGGGCCGACCTGACCTGGGGCCTTAAAGCAGCAGCTTCCCGGGGACGGGGAACGAGCCGGAAAGTCACTGCTAGGAGGCCGGGGGAAACCCCCAGGCCCAGGGGCTGCACGCAGGAAGCACCCAAACCCAGTAGCCACTCCCCCCTCCCCCACGCCAGGCACGCTTTGGGCCAGGCCCGCGGCCGCAGCCTCTGACAGCAGGGAAAGTCCCCTGCGGTCCTGGGCAGCTGGGGGGGGGGATTAGAGAGGCCCCCTCCCCCGCCCCGAAGTGGAAGGCCAGGGCGATCAGAGAGCCCCCTCACCCACCCCAGCTCAGAGCTGCAGTCAAGTCTCGCAGCTGCGTGCCCCCACTTGCCCCCCCCTCCCGCTCCCCGCAGCTCCAGCCCCAAACTTGCAGGGGGAAGGAGAGAGGGCTACAGCGGGGCAAAGCTCCCGCTCCTGCTCGAGGCGGCAGGCAGCACGTGCCCGGGGGCCAGAGCCTGCGCTCCCTTCTGTCACCGCCCGGCCCGGCCGGCGGGGGTCCCGGCCCTGGTCACTTACCCTGCCGCCGCCAGCGCTCCTCTTCCTGCGCAGGGTGAGCCCGCTGCGCAGCAGAGCCGGCAGGTCCCGCAGCCGGTGCCGCAGCTGCTGCTCGGGGGGCTGGGGCTGCTCCGGGGCGCCCGGGCTCCCCCCTCGCCGCCGCTGCCTCCTTCCCCCCGGGGCCCCGGCGGCCCCCGACGCCCCGGGCTCCGCAGGCTCCGGGCTCTCTGCGGGCGGGGGCTGCATCTTCACGGCTCCCACAGCCATCTTCATGCCGGGCTGCCCGCCGCGGCCGGCGCTCCTGGCGTCCGGACCCCGCAGCCGCTGCCGCGCACCTTGGATGCTGCGCGGGCAGGGAGAGGGCGCGGGAGCGACTGCGGCTGGTGCGCGGGGCTGGGTGCCAGCCGCTGCCCACCCCCAGTCAGCCTGCCTCACTCCTCCTCTTCCTCCTTCTCCTCCTCCTGCTCCCCACGCCCAGTCCCTGCCGGGCGCGCCTCCTCCTGCCCAGCCCAGGTGCGCAGGCCCCGCCCTACCTGACTCTCCCGCTGCCCCCCTCGGCGCCGCGCCGTGCCCCGGCAGGCTGCCTGGGCTACCAGACGAGGCCAGGCCGGGGGAAACAATAGAGAACAGGAAGGCTGCCCGGGAGGGGGGGGGGGTGCGAGGCGTGAGCTCATCCCAGGTGCAGGAAATCAATCTTACACCTCCCCAGCCCCTGCTCCCGGGCGGTCCCGGACCCCCGCTCTACCTGGCCCCATATCCCTCTCCCCTGGGGATCCTCGGAGCCTGGGAACTCCACCAGCTGCTGCTTCCTTTTCCCTCTTCCTTCCAGCTGAGGCCCCAAAGGGAAATGGACCGGCTGTAATCCCGCCCCCTCCCCCAATCTCTACCACTACTGCGCCCCACCTTATACTCTGACTTTGGGCCCAGTAGTCCCCATCACCTCCACACAGCTGGAAGGGGTATTGAAGATCGGCTAATCAGACCCTCCCACTTTACAGGTGAGGAAACTGAGGCCCAAAGTGACGGGCTTGAGGTTCTGCTAATAAACCACAGAATTGGGATTGGAATCCAGGCCCTCCGATTCCAAATCCAGCATTCTCTTTCCCCTGCCACAGATGGTAGTGTCCTTTTGGCATTGCTTAAGAAGGTCCCTCCCTGCCCCACTTGCCACACTCTTCAGTAGAAGAAAGAGGAGAGGCCTTTTGATCTCCAAGAAATAAATGCCCACAGGAGATTCAGCAATGTCCTGTGGATGGCAGCATCTTTAGAGATGGGTTGCCACTGAAGGCTCCCCATCACTCATCCAAGACAAGCTAGAAGCTAGAGGCCTATGATGTGCTAGGTATTCTGATTCAAGGGCTGAGCAGTTACCAGATCCTCTTTGAAAGAAAGCGTTTATCTTTGCCTTCTCACTGGGAGAGGCAGGCGTCCTCAGAGGGTCAGAGGCCCAGGGTTAGAACGGTCCCAAGAGGCTGTCTGTTCCAACCTCTTCGGTGTGCAGATGAAGAAACAGAGGCCAGAGGCTCCAGCATACAGACTATTTCAGGGTGACCTAGATTCTCCCCCGGCCAAGGCTGGGCTTGGGCTAACTATGGTAGCCTTCACCTGGGGACAGCATTTGCCCCTGAAGGCATTCAAATCAGAGAGTGTGTCATCCTGCCCCCGGAAGCCAGGATGCAAATAAGCAAATGCCTCTGACTCAGCCCTCTCCAGGTTCCTCGTCTACTACAGCCCCTCAATCCTGATGGCATCAGATTGCAAACCCTCCCCACCAGGGCTGGACAGCCTGGTTTCCTCTCTGTCACCACAGCACATTAATAAAGGATAAGCAACTGGTCTTTGGCAAAGAATTCCCTGGAGACAATAAGCTCATTCACTTTTGCTTTTAAATTCATTCAACAAATAATTATTAAGTGCCTTCAATCCTAAAGGCACCTTCTGGTTATTGTGGGAAAGAAGGCTTGCTCTGAAGACCCAAGATTTAATGACTATGGCTATTTCTTTCCCCAGCAAAGGGCAAGTTGCCTTCCTCCCTCACTTAAAAGATCCCAAGTTCTTAGAGCCAAAAGAAAACCTCTCAGAAAGGGACAGGACCAGGGACCCAGAAGGGGTCAAGCCATTTCGCGAAGTCAAGTCGGAAAGGGCCTCAGAGGCCATCTGGTCCATACCCTTATTTTACAGGTTGGGAAACTGAGGTTTTAGTACAACAGAAAAAGAATGGGGTCAGAAGACCAGCTGCTTATTTTCCGTGTGAATCTGGGCAGTGGCTGAAGGTCCCTAGGCCTCACTTTCCCCATCTGTAAAATGGCAGGCTTAGATTCAGAGTCCTAGTTTAGAGTAAGTCTATGGTCCTAAGTGATGACCACCAAAGGTGCTAATATCATCCCTGTTTTATAGTTAAGGAAACTGAGGCAAACAGAAGTTAAATAAGTGTAATAATAAGCTAATAAGTATAATAGCTGGGCTTGGTGCCCATCTTTGGAAGGAACAGGCAGATCAGCCCTCCATTCACACCAAGTTCATCCCTAGTCAGCCATCATAACCACAAGACCCCATCATCAAGGTCATTCTGAGCCTTCCAGCATGGCAGGGTTTTCCTGGGTCATGGATTCTGCTGGATTCACCTTCAAGATTCCAGGAGTTATCTCCATGATAACATCATTAGAGAAAAAAAGGACTGAAAATTCTATTAACGGTGAATTTTGGAGACGTATTAGCCAAATCCACAGTATGTCCATTCACCAGAGGGGGGCTTAGGTGGGACACCGGCGTGACACCGTCACTCAGGGGCCCACGGCTCTTCTGGCTCCAAGTTTCCTTGGCCTGGCAGATCCAGAAAGCCCACTGAGATCCTGGAGGGCAGCCCCGTCCTATTCCAGAGCAGGACACTGAGGAGGAAGGGGGGATCTGAGGGTCAGAGGTTTGTTCCAGGGAATAAGTACTCCAGAGTTTGGAGCAGCTGGAAGGGCATTCTGGGGGGTGGCCAGGGCAGGCTTCACAGAGGAGATTAAAGCTGGGTATGGAAGATTCAAATGCATACACAGAAGGGTCACGAAGACCAGGCTCATGGGACGCAGCTCTGCCATTCATTGTCTCTGTGAATTTGGGAAAGCCACAGCTTCTTCAACTGTAAAACAGAGGCCTTTTCCTAGATGATCGATCTAGAAGTCCTTTCCAGCTCCAAATTCTACTTGTGTGCCCTTGGGCGAGTCCTGACCTCTCTGGCCCTCAGTCACTGCATCTGTAAGATGAGGAGGTGGGCTGGACAGCCTCGGAGGATGGTCCAGATCAGTGGCAAAAGCAGAACCACAGCTTAGGTCGATGACCCCAAGACAAGCTAGACCTATATCTCCCTAGGTCCAGATGCAGATCATCATGAAAAAGCCTTTCTGTGAAAGAGCCTGGAATTGATTCAGTTGGTCATGAGGAATCCAAGCAGTGCTTTGAGAAAATTAATTTCATTAGTATTAGAGCGAATAAATGTTGAAATGAATGGAAAGTAAGTGGCAGCATGGGTGGGGGGGAGGAGCAAAGGGGAGGGCACCAGTTAGGAGGCCTCTGCCATCATCCAGGTGTGAGATAGTAAATTCCTGAGGGGGGGGTCAGAGGAGGAGAAAAGAAGGAAAAGGGGTTAGACCCATATGTAAGAATGGAAGGATCCACAGGACATGGGGAGTGATGAAATGTCCAGGACATCCTCCTCTCTGGACCCACCTCGGTGGCCTTATCTATAGCATGGGCTGATCAGAAGCATCATGAGAGAACAGATAGAGTACTGGCCCTCAAAGAGGTGGGCTCAAATTATGTCCCTGGTACTCTAACTGGAGACAATGGCCAGCTTCCTCCTAGAGACTGCTTTCCTTTATCTGTAATTGGAGGTGACAAAACTCCTAGGGTCTCAAGTGAAAGCAAAGAGTTTTGCAAATCTTAAGACATCTGTGATTAGAAACTTTCTGAGGCCCTCTTGGGGCAGCTAAGGGCACAGAGCACCCAGCTTAAAGCTTCCTGAGTTCAAATCTGTCCTCTGACACTAACTAGCTGTGTGACCTTGGGCAAGTCACTTCACCCTATTTGCCTCAGTTTCCTCATCTGTAAAGTGGGGATAAAAATAGTGATGGGGTCTGCCTCAAAAGGTTGTTGCCAACAGTTTGCAATCAAGATTCACAGTTTCAAACATAATTTTATTTTTGGAGAAATGTTCATTTTTTTTAGATTCATTAAATTTGGAATTTTTTTCTTAAAGAGGACAAAAATCAGAAAGGCTGTGGAAGATAACCCCTGAGCTGTGCTTTGAAGAAAGATAAGAATTCTGTGCTGCTTCTCGGGGTGGCTAGGTGGCGAAGTGAATAGAGCACCAGCCCTGGAGTCAGGAGGACCTGAGTTCAAATTCGACCTCAGACACTTAACACAAAACTAGCCGTGTGACCCTGGGCAAGTCACTTAACCCCAATTGCCCTGCCCTCTCCCCTCCAAAAAGCAAAAAATAAACTAAAATTTTAAAAAGAATTCTATGAGATGCTGTTGAAGACAGAATACATTAAAAGCATGGGGGGTGGGAGATTGACCAAGCAAAGGCTTTGAGGTGGGAGATGTCACCACGTATAGGGGGCAGCATAGTAGACTGTTTTTATTGAAGGTGAGTAAATGAAATTAGATGGTCCAGGTAGATGGGAGTCACATGTAGGGAGCGTTGAATGGCGATCTGAAGGTTTGTATTTTGTGGAGGAAGTTCAATGGGAAATCACTGAATTCCAGACCCAAAGGGCCAAGAAGTACCTCATCTTTCTAGAGGGTCCTGTATGGCATGATGTCAGTGCTGGACAGCTCACTCCACACTCCTCTGCTGGAGCAGCAGCAGCAATTCTGGGCTTGGTCAGTTGTACAGCTGGGCTAGCTCAAACTGGTCACTAGCTAGAGTCCACTCCTCACCAGGCTGGGCTGCTTCTGGGCTGAGCTGGATAGCTGACTCAGCCATTGGGTGGCTACAGGACTGGGCCAGGCAAGTCCCAAGTCACTGCTGGGCACCAGACCCCAGACAGGGCTGGGCAGCCTGCTCTGCTTCTCTTTCTGGACTAGGCTAGGCGGATCGGCTCACTTAAAGCTGGGATCTTCTAAGAAGATGAGGACTCTGCTGGCTGAGGAGGGGAAGAAAAACATGTATAAAGCACCTACTATGTGCCAGGTATTGTGCTTTTGAACAGGCTAGGTGCTATTATTACTTCCATCTTACAGTTGAGGAACCCGAGGCAGAAACAGGTGAAGTGTCTCGCCCAGAGTCTTTCTTACCCCTAGCAAGAGGATGGGTTGATCCACCAGATCCCCTTGGCTCATGCTTCATTGTCCAGCTGTGTCTTTTCCCACCTTCAGCCATTGGTTCTGTTGAGTGGTACCGGGCTCTCTTCAGCTGGACTGTTACAGCTCTTCGTGCTTTTTCATCTAGGGCAGTGGACCTTAACCTAGGACTGACTGAAGCCTGTCTCCTTTGCTTCCTTTAGAGACTTAGCTCTGAGGTTTGTTGTCTCCAGGAAAGAGGTAGGAGCTATAGATTCTCCTAGTTAAGAGACCCTTCCCTGAGTGAGGCACTCCATCTTGCCCTAGGATGATGGCTACATTCCCAAGCCCTGATTCAGGCAGTTAGACTTCCCATACTCCTTTTGGGCTTTTATGCAGATGAGTATCTAGGGATAAAGGGAGGAATGCTGTCCAAGTCCTAAAATCCAGTTCATTTTCTCACTGGTCTTTTCAACTACAGATGAGTTATCCCAACCTGAGACTCCTTCTACAGCATCTTTTGCATCTGAAATCTTCCCCCTTCATCTTGTAATGTTTCTTTCTTTTTGCCTCTGCAAGCCTCATACATGTAAGTGCCTGATGGAAAGATATCACCTCAGTTCAATTGAGAGAGCATTGGTTAAATGTCCATGGTATGCTAGACTGGAGATAAGAACAATTTACAGTGTATACACTCACTCTACCCACGCCCTACTTGGAAGGACCAAAGAAGGAAGCAATAAGAAGACAAGCATATTAGCCCAGGAGTGGCAAGAGGTGGAAGTTTCCTCATAGAAAACCTCCCAGACCGTGGTCACTGCCTTTTGGGAAGCGCCTTGATAAAGGAGGGAGTGTCCAGAGGTGGGCTACCAGGATGGCCAAGGTTCTCAAGTCTGAGCTAGATGAGAACCAGTAGAAGTCGCTGAATGGCAGGATGAGAGCTGCATTGGAGGCCTTCAAGTAAAGCCAGGATGACCCTTGGTTGGGTGTTCTGTCCAGAGGATTTGTGATAAGGCATAGGTAGAAGAAGATCAAGAGTTCTTCATTTCTTTTATGTCATGGACCCCTCTGAGTAATTTGTGTCAAGCAGCTGTGCTAAGTGCTTAGAATACAAATAGAAGAAACCTCAAGGGGCTTATATTCTAATGGGGGAGGACAACATATAAAAGGGCAGGGAGAAGATATGAGGGTGGGACAATGAATGTATAAAAAAGTTACATGTAATTGGGACATACTTAAATGAAATAAAAATATATTTTAAAAGAAGGGGCAAGAAGCAGCTGAGCAGTGCCATCCTGGCCATTAGGGATGGCTGCTCTGGGCCCTTCCCCAAAATGAAGGCTCTGGAAGGATTCACCAATGGGAGACAGAGCTGAGTGAGGAGGCTAAAACCTGGGGGCCTCATCCAGAGGAGTAGGGATGGCTGCTCTGGGCCCTTCTCAGAATCATGTTTTTAAATGCACAAAATAATGAAGAGGCTTACAAAGAAACCAATTAGATTGAACTATAATTATCAAAATATTCTTTAAAAACAAGGTCACAACCCCTCAGTTAAGAACCCTTGGAGGAGACAGATGCCCCTGAGGCCCCTCCTGGTCCTAAGATTCCATGACTTTGGGGTGTTCAGCATCTGTTCACAGAGAGCTCAGAATGGGGAGAGGCTCAAACCTGGGCAGCCAGCTAAGCAGGTCACTGGAACTCAAGCATGTCAGCAAAACCCAAGCAAGACGGTTTGTCATTTTGTTGTTCAGTCTTCATTCAGTCGTGTCCAACCCTCCATGACCCATTTGGGGTTTTCTTGGCAGAGATACTGGAGGCCTTTGCCATTTCCTTCCCCAGCTCATTTTACAGATGAGAAAACTGAGGCAAACAGGGTGAAATGGCTTGCCCAGGGTCACACAGCTAGAAAGTGTCTGAGGACAGATTTGAACTCACAAAGATGAGTCTTCTTGACCCCAGGCCTGGTGCTCTATGCACTGTATCACATACCTGCCCATACTTTGTAACAGGGGACTTAAAAAGCAAAGTTGTAAGAATTCAAGTTCTGCTAAGAAATAGGAACAACTTCCATTTTTAAGCAGTTTACATCTAACAAAGCTCTTCTTCCTAAGGCCCTCTGGGAATCGGGAGAGCACAAATGTCCTGATCTTCATTTTGCAAGTTTGGAGAACCAGAGTTCAGAGAGATCATGGGATTTGCCTGGGGTCACACAGCCAGTATATGTCAGAGGCCTGACCTGAGCCCAGGAAGCAGGACCTTGGAGTCAGGTAGACCCACATCTGACTCTAGTCTCTGGCCCTGATGAGCTATGCGACCCTCCCTGAACCTTGGCTGCCCCCTCCCCCAAAGGAGGGGCTTAGATGACAGCAGATAGGGAGCTCAATGGCCGAGAACCTTCTGATCTATTTAAAATAAAAAGTCTGGCATTGTCTTCTCCACCCAACAAGGAGGGGTCAAAATTCATAATGCCTGGTTTCTACATTAGTATTTCCCCAAGTTAATTACTGCTTTTATGGGGGTGGGGGTCCTTTTATGTGGGTTTCTTTTTAAATGGATGGATTTTGGTGGGTGCTGTGATGACAGCCCTGGGTTCAGACTCGGAGGACTCAGGTTAAAGTCTTGATTTTGCCAATTTCTATCTGGATGACCTTGCCCAAGCCTCAGTTTCCCCATCTGTCAAATGAGAGGGTTGGACCAGGCAGCTCCTGAGGCCCTGTCCAGATTTGTGCCTGAAGACAAATCCAGGGTTAATTCTGAAAACTTGTACATTCACAGCAGCTCACTCTGTCGTCCTCAATTGGCAGAGCAGAAAGAGCACAGAGTGAGTCTCAGGACCTGGGCTTGGATCCTGGACCCTTTACTTTGGACCTCAGTGACCTGGGACAGATAACTTTCCTGAGCCTCAGCTTACTCACGTGTAAAGCGATGGACTTGGGTGGGCTGGGCCACCCTAGGAGGTCTTTCTTTTTGTCTCCAATCCCAACATTGTCAGCAAATATGAAAATAAAGACTTCATCAGCAGATCTATTGGTTACCAATTTTTTAACAAAACCCTAGAATCTACCTGGCCCGCTCAGAATTTGTTGTGTTGTTTAAATTATATTGGGGTTTTCTTCTTGGTCTACTTATGATATTTTGATGTAGGTAAGTGAAAGGCCAGCCATCGAAGAGTTAGAAGGAATCTCAGAACTCATCCAGTCCAACCCACCCATTTAAAATCAGGAAACTGAAGTCCATAGAGGGGCAGTGACTGGCTCAGGGTCACAGAGTTAACAGTTAGTTGACATTAGAAGGCATCACTTTGCTCTGCCATATTGTCCTTAGCCATATTTTTATCAATACCCTCTTTTTCTAATTGGGTCCTGATCTCCCCCAAAACTCTGTCAGCCAGATGAAGTCAGCCCTTCCCAATGGAACCAAATACACTATGGCCTGCCCAGGCATCAGAATAACCAGGAGACCCAGGTGAGTCACTCTGGTCATTACCACGTCATGGGGATGGAAAGAGGGAAGGGGCCTGCCTAGGAAACTCAATGGTCATTGACAGGAAAACCATCTCTTCCATGGGGCCTCCTTGTCCTGAGTGGTTTCCCTCAGTTGATGTCCTGGCTTGTTTGGATGCTCCCCCAGGAAGGAACAAGCCTGCAAATGCTCAAGGAAAGCCCTTCCCCACCCAGGGAGCTTAAAGGGAGACTGGTTTCTCTGGCAGAGAGGCCTTGAGCAATCTGGGAGTCAGCAGGTTGGGTGGGGCCAATGTGGGCCCAGGGTTTCTGTTTTATGATCCACTCATAAAAATATACTCACCAGACTGTAGGTGCCACAACACACATAGCCTGAAATGAGGTGTTCTCACCTCCCTACTCCAGTGGATCCAGGATCCCTCCTGCAGGTGGACACTCCCTCCACCAGTGCAGAACCCAGCCTGGCTGGGTGACCTCATCCCATCCTGTCTCATCCCATGGGTCCATCACACCTTGGACACTGCCAACTAAGTCAGTGGTTTCTGGCCTTTGAGTCATAAGACCCATTTTTGATGTCAAAAATATTCTAGGACCATCATACAATAGTACCTTCCTCTTTCTTTTTTGTTTTAATTTTCTTTTCTTCTAAATTAACAAGATTTATACTCCTCTCTCTCCTCCTCCATTCTCCCTCCCCTCTTGTCAAAAAGGAAGAAAAACAAAATGCTCATAACCAACATGTCAAGCAAAACAAATCCCCCCCACCAGGAACATGCCCATGCTTCTGAGTCTTGAGTTGTCTCCTCTGTCAGGAGGGTGTGGCATGCTTCCTCACTGGCCCCCAAGAATCCTAAGGACATCAGATTTCTCCAGTCTTTCCAAGTACTGTCATCCTTGTATAAACGGTTCTCCTGGCTCTACTCTTTTCCCTTGGCATCAGTCCATAGAAGTCTTCTAAATTTTCTTCTTTCCTGTCTCTTTCTTCATTTCTTCCAGCACAATAGTATTACTGTGCATTTATACTCCATTGTTCAGCCATTTCCCAATTGATGGGCACCTCCTTCCTTAGTTTCCAGTTCTTTAACATTACAAAAAGAGATGCTATAAATATTTTTTACACGTATAGGTTCACTTCCTACTAGTGGGCATTGACTGAGAAAATACTGGATGACGGAAAACAATTATAAATTTCATGATACATTTAAATGAATTTGCATTTTAATCATCAGAGAATTGCAGATTGAGAATGGCACACCTCTAAGCCCATATTTTTACAAATGAAGTAACTGAGACCCAGATTAAATGATTGTCAGGGAAAGACAGAGGCAGCCCATTCCAATTTTCTAATTGTCGGTTTTTTCAGCCAAGCATAAGGAAGTGAGTGGTCCGCACCCACACCACCACTAGCATGAGTTGAGAACAGGAATTGAGTTCAGGTGTCTTCTGGCTTGAGACTGAATCTTCTTTCCATTAAGGGTAGACCACATTGCCTGTCAGGTTAGATTTGTTGAAGTAGAATCAGGGAGCCAACCTGGAAGATTGGGAACAAGGCAAGGAGTCTAATAAAAGAAAACACTGTTTAAAGTAAATGAATTTGGCAAGGGATGCCTTGTCCACACAGGGAGAGCCTGGAGCCAAGAAGGGCCGTCAAGGAAGGCTTTGCAGTAAGATTGGTGGGAGCTGATTATGCCAGAAGGAACAGAGGAGCATGGGAAGATGTAGAGAAAATGATCCTAGGAAGGGAGAGAAGCAACACCAGGGAAACCATCTACCCAATGACTTGCGTGAGGGCTTGGGCTGGCAGGGAGAAAGGAGAGGGAGATAGGGAGATGGGAGCCTCTGCAAAGGAGGGATGGACACAATCTGCTCTTTGGCTGAATATAAGGGGCAAGAAGAGTAAAGGGCCCAAAGTAACTGGAACTATTTAACTCTTTGCCAAATTCAACATAACTTGGCAAGTCTGTATTAAGTGCTTCCTATGTATCAGGTGCAATCTGGTACAGAGGAAGAGAAACGCACCAGTCCTGGTCCCTGCTTTGTAGTTGGGGAGACAAGACAGGAGGCCCCAAAACAGGCCTGGGAAAATGAGGGCTTGACAGATGGACAGACAAAATGCCCAAGTACATCTTGTATTCCAGGTCCTCATAGGAAACTCTGCAGCAGATTCTCACCTTCTGGCTTAGAAAAATGTTTTTCACCATTGAAAACAAAAACAAAAAAATAATGGCACACAGTTTATTTAAACTTCAGAAAACCAATTCCAGGAAAGTAAATTAAATATTTAAAAGATACACATGGCAGGGCATAGGAGCATAGTTTAGAGCTGGAAGGGACCACAGAGGTCATCGAGTGAAGTCCTTCCTCTTTATTTTATACATGAATCATAAAGAGGTAAAGTTATTTATCCAAGGTCACAAAGACAGTAAATAGCACAGCCAGAATTTAAACTCAAGCCCTTAATCTATACATACATACATATATACGTACATCTACTTTATCTATCCATCTACCCACCTATCTGTCTATCTACTTACCTATCTACCCATTTATCTGTTGACCTAGCCATCTACCTATCAATCCACTTATTGGGCTATATCTTCTATCTATCTACCTGTCTGCCTATCCACCCATCTTTCCATCTATCTATTTGCCATTCATCTTTCTATCAATTCATCTATCTATTCATCCACCTATCTATTATCTATCATGCATGATAGATGATAACTATAGATACACAGATATAAGTAGATGACATTGCATCCCTTTCCATCAACACAGAGCTAATCCTTCAGAAGACTGCTAGAAATGGTATTCTGCCAGCTGTGATACTGTATGTCCATTCCATAGAAGAGAATCCTCTAAATGGGTTCAAAAGACCAATTACCCAACTATAGGATGAAGCAGGGGCCAGAGGATAGTTCCTTTGGAAAACATTCAAGGATTCTTAGTGGACCACACATCTAGGATGCATCAATGTGACAGCAAAAATAACCTAGCCTGAACTGACAGAGGCACAGTTCCCACAATTAATCAGCAAGGTTTGATTAAGAACTGTGCTCGACTGGGGATGCAAACACAATAAATGATTGGAAGATCACAATCCTGCTGTATTTGGACATATCTAGAATAATCAAAATAATCACAGTGATCATTGATGTTTCCTGTGAAGGTTTGCAAAGCACTTTACAGGCATCCCATTGGAGCCTCCCATCAACCCTGGGAGGTGGGTCTTAGGGGTATTACTTCCCCATTTCTTTTTTTTTTTTTTTTTTTTTTGCTTTTTGGAGGGCAATTGGGGTTAAGTAACTTGCCCAAGGTCACAAGGCTAGGCTTTTGTTTGTGTGTGTATTAAGTGTCGGAGGCCCGGATCTGAACTCAGGTCCTTCTGACTCCAGGGCCAGCACTCTACTCACTGCACCACCTAGCCGCCCCTTACTTCCCCATTTCTCCAGACACAGTCTAGGGTAATGGATAGAGCTGTTTGCTCAGTCATTTTTCAGCTGTATCCAACTCTTCCATGAGCCCATTTGGGGTTTTCTGGGCAAAGCTACTAGAGTACTTTGCCATTTCCTTCTCCAGTTCATTTTACAAATGGGAAGACCAAGGCTCCAAAAAAGAAGTTTTGTGACTAAAGTCATAGTACTACCATGAGCCAGAAGTGGATTTTGCATACAGAACTCTCTTGGGATGGGCACTACCTGTTTGGGGACAGTTTCTACCACCCTATGCAAGGTTGTAAAGTCACCTTTAAAACCCACCAAGACCATATGCCCCGTTTCCCCCATGGCACCCCTTTCCCCTGTATATGACTTTCATAAATATTTCACCACACATCTCCATGATTCCCCAAGGAAGTGGCAAATATCTTCTCTACCCCTGAAGAAAGGAAAGCATTCTATGCTGTCAGATAGAAAGCCATGGATGGGGCTTATTCTGCTAGTTCCTTTTCACAGGTAGATGACAGAAACAGAAACACCTGGTCTAGGGGGCTGGGAGGCGTCTGGGGGCTACATCACTTCTGGGGCTTTGCTCTGCAGGCTTTGCCCTCCACTCCAGCTGCTATGCCCATCTATCACTGCTAATTAGGGTGGGGGTTTCCTGTTTGTTTCTTGACATTCTGGAAACAAAGGGCTGCTCCTCAGTGCTTCTCTGATAACACCTGACTCTAACCTCAGCAAATCCCTTAACCAATATTTACCTCAATTTCCCCAACTGTAAAATGGGGATAATTATCATATCTACCTTTCAGGGTTATGGTGAGGATCAAATGAGATGCTGTTTGGAGGATACTTAGTACAAAGTCTGCTATAGAAATGCTTTTTCCTGACGCCTTCCCTTCTTACCAAAGAGGCTGCCCTTTGCCAAAGGTCCTTCCAGCAGGAGCCAGGACTGACCACAGCCCATTGAGGCCAAATCAAAACCAAAGGCAAAGTGGCAGTGGGTTTTCCTAATTACCCACCAGCCTTCCTCCTTTGTCCACCAAACACATCGGCGAGAACTTCTTGCCTAGAGGCCATCCCTGATGATGGGACGCAGCCTATTCCTCCCCGCCCCCCACACACCCTGCTTTCTTTGAGCCGCCCACAGTCTTAGGTCTGCTGAGCTGGGGGTGGCTTGTGACACAGGCATGTAGCATCTCTGGGAGAATGGCGATTTTTAAAAGAGAGGATTTTGTTGGTCGGGGATTCCACTCCCCGGGGCTCTTCAATGCTGTGCCCATAGTGGCTGCTTGGCTAATGTTTACTATTCAAGTTGAATTGTGTCTGTGCTCCTTAGAAATGGCCTTTGCCATCCCTGGGACTGCATGCCAGAAATACACATCAACAGGGACACTCACTTCCACAATCTCTTGGTGTGACAGAGGAGAAAAACACCAGCCAATCCAACCTGAAAATGGGCCGGATCAAGATCTCAGAAACATCAGGGAACAAGGTGTGACCCGAACATGAGAACATGTTACAGGAGCCCATTAAGAGCTCTGGGACAGAAAGGAGGGGGATGCAGCCATCTATCTCAAAGACAGATCTGTTAGGGCTTGAGAAGGAGCAAAGGGGCCCTGGCTCGGGCTTTGGATCTCAGCTTTCTTCTAGTCTTTGTTGATCACTGAGAATATGAGCTAACATGTAGCTGGCATTTTTCAAAGTCCTTTCCATGCCCTCTTTCATTGGAGCCTCAAAATCACCCTCAGAGCACGTCCTACAGCAGAGTGTCAAGCACTGAACTCAAATGGGAGAACTGGCTTCCTGGAGCCAGATGAAAACATAATATGGAAATATGTAACTAATTAGATACAAAGACAATACAACATAGATAATATCCCATTTAAAAACCAAGCTCATGGGCAGGGATCCTTACTTCTGAATCAGTGGTCCCACTTCTATTTGAGTTTGATCCCACTTTTCTACAGTTTTCTCTAGTCCCATTTTGCAGATGATAAAACCAAGACTCAGAGTGACTTGCCCAAGATCTCACTAAGTGTCAGAGAGGAGATTGGAAATAAGGCATCTCCTCTTCCTATATCCAGAGAAAATCCAACACAGCCTTCCCAATAAAGGTTTTGGGGGCAGCTAGGTGGTGCAGTGAATAGGGCATTGGCCCTGGAGTCAGGAGAACCTGAATTCAAATCTTGCCTAGCCATGTGACCTTGGGCAAGTCACTTAACCCCAATTGCCCTGCAAAAAAAAAGTCATTATTTTTACAGTTATTTGAAGAAATCTATTTGTCATACTGATACACTGGAGTGACTATTCTTTTGAAGGTGTTCCACAAAAAAATGTTTCTTAAACTAGGAATTTGGAAGAGAGGGAAGATAGAAGATTTTGAACCATATCCTTAGCAAGGCAGGGGAAAATGAAGGATCAAAAGAGAAACAGATAAATAAGTAAATGGGCAGATAAATTTACAACTTAAGTAAATGCACAGAATTTGGAATAGGGCAGAAAAATGGGAGTAATTGTAGTCTGTAGGACTAGACTGGTATCAAAGTAGTGTAAACAAAATTAATCATAGGGACAAAGTACAGACAGAACAGGATAAGAATCAATATGAAAAAAATAAATAGAAAAAATACAAGTCTAACAATTATAACCTTAAATGTAAATGGATTAAACAATATGATAAAACCAAAACAGAGACAGAATTGATAAGAAAACAAAACCCAACAATTTGAAGTGTATGAAAAAACATATCTAAAAGTAAAGACACATACAGAAAAACAATGAGAGGCTGGAACAAAATATTCTAAACAGAAGTTGCAAGCATGCTATCCATCAGAACAAAAATAAAAAATTCCTAATGTCAAGAGACGAGTAGAGGAACTACAATATGCTTAAAGAAATCATAGACAAGGAAGCAATATCAGTATTAAACATATTTGCACCAAATGGCATAGCGTCTAAACTCATGAAGGAAAAGTTAACAGTAGCATAGATAACAAAATAATAATCCTCATAGGTTTCAATGTTGCTAGTTCAGAGATGGATGAATCTAACAAAAAGATAAAAAGGAAAATGTAAACTCTGAGAAAATATAAATCCTAATGACTTATGGCATCTTCTAATGATGACATTTAAAAATATACATATTGCTCAGTACCATGTAGTAGTTTTTAAAAAAATAGAGCACATACAAGCAGCTAGGCAGCACAGTGAATGCAGCACCAGCCCTGAAGTCAGGAGGACCTGAATTTAAATGCAGCAGACACTTAACACTTGCTAGCTGTGTGACCTTGGGCAAGTCACTTAGCCCCAAATGCCATGCTTCCCCCTCTAGAAAAAAGAAATAAAATAAAAATAGAGCATATGCTAGGGAACAGAGAAATGACAAATGAATTTTTTTAATCTTAATGTTATTTTAAAAGTAATTAATATAGGGAAAACAAGAAAAATATACAGTTTAAAATGGAAACCTAATAATAATGACATCTTAAGGGATGAGAAGGTCAAAGAACAAATTATTAGAAAAACTAAGAGTTGTGTGAAGGAATTATAACAATGAAACAACAAACTAAAAATCCCAGTATGTAATTAATGCAACCCAAAAAGGGGAAAAAATACCTTTGAAAACACTTTGAGGGCGGCTAGGTGGCGCAGTGAATAGAGCGCTGGCCCTGGAATCAGAAGGACCTGAGTTCAGAGCCGGCCTCCGACACTTAATCCGCACAAACAAAAACCTAGCCGTGTAACCTTGGGCAAGTTACTTAACCCCAATTGCCCTAAAGGGGCGGCTAGGTGGCGCAGTGAGTAAGAGCGCCGGCCTCGGAGTTTGGATGACCGAGATCAGATCCGGCCTCAGAAAATGAGCACCCACGCATAAATAATGACTAGCCGTGTAACCTTGAGCAAGTTACTTAACCCCAATTGCTTTAAAAAAAAAAAAAACACTTTGAATAGATTAGACTTTTCCCTCCTCTCTTTTAATCAGATTAGCAAAAAAATGTCCTCTGTGCAAATTTTTAAAAACTCAAAAATTGACAAGTAAAAAAATAGACACTGGAGAAGAAATCTTGAAAAATAATTGAGAAGCAGATAAAATGGAAAATAGATTACAAAAATGATGGACAAAATGAAAAGCTGATTCTCTGAAAGGACTAATAATATTGCTGTTTTAAGCTAACCTGATCAAAAGAGGGGAATGAAAAGTCAAATCTTCATTTTTTTTAAATGTAAAATTAGAAAAATAAGAAGAAAGAAAAATGATCAAAACCTACAATTACAATTAGGGTCGGCTAGGTGGCGCAGTGAGTAGAGCATCGGCCCTGGAGTCAGAAGGACCTGAGTTCGGATCTGTCCTCAGACACTTAACACTCACAAACAAAAACCTAGCCATGTGACCTTGGGCAAGTTACTTAACCCCAAGTGCCCTCAAAAAAAAAAAAAAGAAAAGAAAAGAAAAGAAAAGAAAAGAAAAGAAAGGAAAAGAAAAGAAAAGAAAAGAAAAGAAAAGAAAAGAAAAGAAAAGAAAAGAAAAGAAAAGAAAAGAAAAGAAAAGAAAAGAAAAGAAAAGAAAAGAAAGGAAAAGAAAAGAAAAAACCTCTACAGTATGCAATTCCATGCTAGCAAAACTGGGAGTTTTTTGGAAAGGGATGATTACCTGCCAAAAGAAAAATCATTCAAATACGTTATAATCCTTGGGGCTCCCAGCATCTTAATTGCACTTCCTTTTCTAAGCTGCAGGCATGGATCTAAATTCTGCCCAAGCAGCCCCTGGCAGTGTTCCTGTGTCTGTGAAGGAAGATGGCTGGGGCGGACAGTGTCTCTTCACCGCCTGCAAGGCTTTGCTTGGGGGATAAGAATTTAAATTCACTGCCTTCCAAAGACGTGTAGGCTGATCCAACCCCTGTCTATGCCTTGGCTTCTTTTAGGATTTAGAGGTACAAGGAACCTCAGAGACCATCCACTCCTGTCCAGGGGAGGGAGGGACTCGTAGCAAGAGACTTTGAGGGATGATCTGAGCTCACGTCCTGTGAATCTGAATCCAGTATTCATGCCCTACATCACTGTTGTTTCATCATTGTTTAAACTTTGTCTGACTCTCTGTGACCCCATCTGAAGTTTCCTTGGCAGAGATACTGGAGTGGTTTGTCATTTCCTTCTCCAGCTCATTTGACAGATAAAGAAACTGAGGCAGGCAGGGTTAAGTGACTTGCCCAGGGTCTAATCAGTAAGTGTCTGAGGTCACATTTGAACTTGGGTCTTCCTGACTTCTGGTCTGATGCACTCTCCACTGCACCACCCAGCTGCCCCACTACATCCCACTGCCTTAAATCTGACTGAGGACTAATTCTACCTCTAAGTGGAACAGTAACTTGAAAATCAGACTGCTTTGGCTAATCCAGAATTCAACTCAATCAACATTGATCAAGCAGCTTCTATGGACTGGACCTTGGCAATAAACATCAGCCTTTTAAGACTGTGATTTCACCCATGTGAACATTCCCTCCATCTTTACAAGTAGCAGCCCCCTACAGGATGGCTTTTTTCCTTGCTGAGAATTGCTGTGGCCAAAAAGCTCATCTCCCTGTGGACAGTGTGATAAGGAGCCTCTGCAGACCTGGCCAGGCTGGGGCTCCAATCACAGACATTGTCTTAGTCAGTCACTGAACCCAGAATGCTCCAGGCAGGAATGGGGTCCACAGAGCCTCAGATTCCAAGAGCGTTTGAGCCTCCTTTGCCAATGGCCAAGAGATAGCCCAGCCTGGATTAACGCAGTAACAAATGTCTCCAGACATTGAAAACCAATTTCCCTCTTGGCAACTTTCATTCCTTCCCCACTCTGGGGTCAAAGAGACCAAGGATAATCCCACCTCCCTGGGGCAGGCTTCTGGACATTGCTCCCACATCTCTCCCACCCCCACTCCAGTGTGCCCAGGTCCTCCCACCAAACCTCATTGGTCATGGTCTTGAGGCCCTCTTCTCCACATTCTCCAGTCTTCTGTTTCCTTCCTACAAAAAGATTCTCAAAAGCACATAAACAAGTCCTCCTAGAATGGTGAAAAGAGGGCCAGATCTGAAGCCAAAGGATCTGAGTTCAAAACCAAGCTCTGTAACTTCTAACCTGTGTGACAGTTTTCTTATCTATAAAATGGCGGGATCAGACTCAGTAACACTAGGGTTCCTTCTGACTCTTGTTCTATGATCCTGTGAGGTTACATGAGAGAGCAAAGCCTTTCAGTGTAGAGGTGAGGGCCTATGGGGAGTGAATGTCACATATGCCAACAGACATGGTCACTGAGGCAATGAGTCTCATGTCATTGTTGTCTCAGTGATGAGGGAAAATTAGAGTGGGAATTATTGGGACACCAGCAATTGGTCAACAAGCATTTCTTGAGCATTTCTATGTTCCAGGCATTTTGCCAGAAGCTGGGGGTACCAGGGCAAAGACTGAAGCAATCTCTCTTCTTCTGGGAATGTGCATTCAAGTGGGCTCCCCCCAGCCTAACAGGGGCACGAATGATGAAACACAACCTGGGTGAGTAACAGGAAGAGGCTCCTTGTCAGTGGTGGGGCTCGGCCTCAGACTCTCGGCCCTATGACTTCCTCCCACAGACACTCAGCTCTGTTCCTGGAGCTGGAAGACACAGGTGCTGATTTCACAGTCCTCCTGGGCTTTCCTGAACAAAGAACGAGGGCTCCTGACACTCAGTGACTTTCGAATGTAGGAGGGGGTGATGAGCGGCTGAACAAAATGTCCCCAGGCATTCTCGGTCATGTGAGAATGGTGACGAAAATAAGACATTCAGGCCCTGTCGGGAGACACCGGAAACCAGCGCTCCCAGAATCCTTTATGGAGGGCCTAGTTCAATGGGCCCAGGCAAGTTAAACACATCAGGCATGATTACTGAGAACTCACAGGCACTAGGACATCATCTAGCAAAGTGAATAGGTGGTGTAGGGTCAGGAAGGCCTGGGGCTACCTCCTGCCTCTGTGTGACCTTGGACACTTCACTCCACCTCAGACTTTAGGTTGAAAAGGAGAGGTTCCCTTGAATTTGTAGGGGGAGTTTCTCATGTTTTATTCCTTAGAATAAAGAAATCCCAGAAATCCATCTCCAGTCCCAAAGAGTTACATGTAACCACATCAGTAAAGTATTTCATAAATTGTAAAGAGCTATGTAAATGTCAGAGATTATTATGTCATTCAAAGTAGCAGGATTTTTTAAAGAGAATGCTTTGTTTAAATTTAGGGTAATATTTGGTGCCTCCAGGTTCCCTAAGATACCCTGAGAGGAGGCTTGCAAATGAAACCAAAGCCTTGTTCTGGAGGCTGGCAACCCACCTGCCCACATGCTGCCCCCTCCCAAAAGCAAAGTGCAGACTACAGCAATGCATTTAAAATCTCTGGCAGATGGATCTTCGATTTTAAAATATACTTGTTTTTCATTTGTTTTCAAATGTAGACACTTAGATGACTCCCAGCCCTTACGCTTTCCTTCGTATCTAGCAAAACTCCTCGGAGTGTAGCTAAAAACAATTTCAGTCCCATATGTGGTCATTCAACTTTTGCTTGAAGACCCTCTCCCCCACCACAGAACCCAGTGCCTTGCAAGGCAGCCCATTTTCCTGTTGACATCTCGAATGGATCACATCTATCCCCTCTTTCACATAATAGTCCAATTACTTAATGAGAACCATCATGTCCTTCTCCAGGTCAAACACTCCTAATTCCCTCAATGGACCCTCGTGTGGCATGATCTTGAGGACTTCCACATCTGAGTCTCCCTCCTCTGGGTGCCATTCACCTTTTCAATTTCCTTCTTAAGTTGTGACCCCCAGAACCAACCACAATGAGCTGTCTGTCAGTGGACTACCTTAGGCAGAGAAAACTGACCAAGCTAACCCACTGCTCCCCTTGTTCCAGACCATCCTTTTGGAATACACCCTACAACTGCATGACCTTCTCTAGCTTCTATCTTTTGGTGCTGACTCATTTAACTTCCCATTTAATGCAACACTCAGATTTGTTTCAAATGGACTTCCACCTAGCCATTGCTCCTACATCTTGGATTAGGGAAGATGATTTTTAGAACTCTGGTGTCAGACTAAAGTGTATTTCTACCTAATAAGGGTCTGCTAGCCCACATAGCTCCCCATCTCCCTGTCTTCTTCCACACTACTGTACCATGAACTCTGGGACACTTGGATGACACCACTGATCAACACTTCTTCGAAATGGTTCCTGAGGTGCTCCATCTCAAAGAGATCCATTTAAATGTTTGAGATGTGAAGTCCAAAACTTTAAGTCACCCGTGGAGTCATTTTTATGGCTCTACTGAATGTCCCCCTACATGAAATTTAGTAGGGATAAACACAAAATCCTGAACTTGGTCTCAAGCAGTCAATTTCCAGTATAAAATGGATAAAGTATGGGTAGATATCCATTGGTGTGAAAGATAGCTGGGGTGATTTGGTCATGCCAAGGCCACCTTGGGCCGCCCTAAAAGTGCCCATGATGAGGAAGGTGACCAGCTGAACTCCACCCAAGTGCAACCTTGGGGACAGAGCTGAAACCCAGCTTAGGAAGGATGCTGCTGGAGCTCATGCAGAGAAATGGCCTCAGGAATGGGCCTTAGGAGGGCCATGAGCAGAACCGTGCGGAGTCAAGCAGACTTGGGGAGACTATGGCTGTGCTCAGGTATATGAAGTGGCACCAAATTGCTTACGATCTTTAGGGGGGGAAAGGGGAGGGAGAAAATTCAGAACTCAAAATTTTACCCAAAAAATGAATGTTAAAAATTGTCTTCACATGTAATTGGAAAAATAAAACACTATCAAAAATAAATTGATTTTTTTAAGTATTGGAAGGACTCTGACAAGTAAAATGGATCAGACCCACCCTTCTTGGCCCCCGGAGCCAAGAAAGGGCTGTGAAACCCAAACCACACCATTGTTAGCAGCGCACTCTTTACAAGCAGTGGGGAGCAGGGTCTGTGGGTAGGACGTGCCCGCTTTATTAAGCTCAATTGCATATCGTTTGATTGTATTCCTTCAGAGACTATTTCAACGTCCCTGCTGGATGAGAGATCCTACAAAGAGCCTTCTATGCTCCCTGCCCTTCAGCAGATTCATTCTGGAGGGTCTCTGTACAGCCCCCTTTCTCCTACACCAGCCAGGGTCCCCCAGCATTGCAGGGCTTCACCCTCCTGCCCCCAGCCCCCCATGGCACAAAATGTCCCAATCTGGGCATTCTTTTTGTTTTTAAAGATATGAAACATGGAAATCATGAGTTCTCCTGACAGCTGTGCCCAAAAGGCCAGCAGTGTTTAGAACACAGATAAAAGACACCAGGGAAAAATGCTAAAAAAGCCCACTCAGGGGTAAACAAACTCCCCACAGAGACCAACCAGGTGCTTGGAATTAAAAATACATGGAGTCCTCCCTTGAGGAGTCCAGACTTCATGGAGTTCTGACTATAAATACATGATCTGAACCTTTTTTCTCTCCTATTTGCATTTTAAAATATACTTAAGTGAACTCATTTGCATCTATACTTTAGCACATTTTCAAAGGGGGATTCATCAGTGTGACTTGTTTACCCCCTCCCAGAACTTTTAAAATTTTAGTTCCCCTGCAGAGGAGAGAGGTTTGTATTTGCCTCTGAAGGATGGAATAAAAGTTCCCGGGTTACAGCTCTGTGGGAAAGAGTCATAGACAGAGGATCTGGGGAGATAAGAGCCAATCCCAGGGTCCAAGTGACTTTGGACAAGTCACTTCTCTTGGGGCTCAGTTTCTTCATCTTTAAATGGAGGGGGTCAGATAAGAGGACCTCTGAAGTTACTTCCAGATCTACAGCTAAGAGCCTACAAGCCCATGACCCCAGAGGGATTTAACCAGCCCCTGTGTTTGGACATGATGATGATGCAGTGACAAAGGTTATTTGGCCATCACAACAACCCTGGGAGGCAGGTGCTGTCATATCCCCATTTTACAGATGAGGGAACTGAGGCCCAGAGAGATTAAGGAACTTGCCCAGGGTCACCCAACTAGTAAGATCTAAGGCAGGAACTGAAGAGATACCAATGCTCTGGCCTGGCCACCATGCCAGCTAGAGCTTCTCTGGCCTGTTCAGGACCAAAGCTACACAGGGGGCCAAACTTTGCTCACCCTGAGCCAAAACGCTCCCCTTTGTCTACCTTGGGAAAACAAAAACAAACAGAGGAACCACAGCCTGATGAGGCCCACAGCCCACCTAAAGTCCCCCTGCCCAGGAGGCTAGGTGGTATAGTGAATAGAGCACCAGTCCTGGAGTCAGGAGGACCTGAGTTCAAATCTGGCCTCAGATATTTGACACAATTACTAGCTGTGTGACCTTGGACAAGTCACTTGACCCCAATTGCCCTCCAAAAAGCAAAAAAATAAATAAAAATAAATAAAAAATTAAAAATAGAGTCCTCCTGCCTCTGGAGCCAGGCCCATCACTCAGGATGCAGTTACTGAAGCCGTGGCTTCCCTCCTTTTGGTAAGGCCCCACATGAGCCCGGGGCTGTACTGGGGCCCAAAGCTCACATATTTTCTATCCTTCATTTCAGTTCAGTCCAATTCAATTCAATTCAGTAAGGCTTTGCTAAATGCTTCCTGTGTGCCAGGCCCTGGGATGGCGGTGGTGTTCAGTCATGTCCGACTCTGTGACCCCATTTGGGGTTTTCTTGACAGAGATGCTGGGCTGGCTGGCCATTTCCTTCTCCAGACCCTACAGTGATCTCTGGGCAAAAATGAAACAGCCCCTTCCTCCAAAGGACTTATGTCCTGATGGGGGAAAACAGCTAGTGTGTAGAAAAAGACAAAACAGATGCAGAGAAAGTCTGTTCTGATTTCAGGGGAGAGAGCACCCACTGCTAGGGGGATTTGGAAGGACCTTGAGAGGAAGGAAGCACCTGCACTGAGTTGTGCAGGGGCAGAGGGATGCCAAGGCATGCCAAGGGGCAGAGGAGGGAGGAGGGTCACACATTCCTAGGGTGGGGGGTGGCACAGACAAGAGAGAACAGAAGGCACATCTGCAGCAAACAGGCCAATCTGGGGGGATGGAGGATGGAAAGGGACATCAGGATGGAAGGTGGATGGTGGCCAATGGTGAAAGGCCAGACAGAGGCCTGGGTATTTGAGTGGGAAGCTGCTGAGGGTTTGGGGTTTTTGTTTGTTTGTTTTAGCAGAGTGGTGTGAAAGTCTCTCTTTTCCTTGGGATCTAATAGACTGAATGCCTTTAGTAAACGGGAACAGTTCATGAGCCCCATTGGTTTAAACTCAATGTCAGGAGAGTAAGCAGAAGGCAGGCCCAACTGGCCCAGACTTACGGAAGGGCATGGGTGAGAGTCATCCAGGGTGGGTTGAGATCTGCATTGTTGGAGTGGATGCCCACATCAGTGAGATCATAACTCTGCTGGAGTCCTGGGTCATGGATGAGTGAGAAGGCATGGGTGGGCCATGATCTGTACCACTGGAGGGTGTATCCACACCTGAGAGGTCCCAGGTGCATTGGAACACTTCAGTAAAGTCACTGCTGAGGCTGACAGTCTGCTTCTCAGCCCCTTTTTGTCCTAGATCCGTGCTGTTGTTGGCTGAGTGCTCTCAAAGCAGCCCACGGGATTTCAGAAGTGCCCGACAGAGTCCAGCCCTCCTCTAAAAAGATTCAGTCAGGGATATCTGCTCCCAAATCTGCCGATAGGAAGCATCCCCTCACCCTCTCATTTTCACAGAGTAACAAAGGTCTATGAGGTGACTCGGATTTGAGAACCAGAGAGTTTCAAAGGTCACTTATTCAAACACACTCATTTTAACCCCAGGAAACTGGGCCACAGAAAAGGGAAGTGGTCTGCGTGAGGTGAAGCAGGTGGCTGAGCTGAAGGCCGTGCTCTTTCCACTACACCTTGGGCCTGGGTCTTCCCTTCTGGAGAAGAATGATGGAGGGAGAAGAGCATGGCCTTAGAGTCCCAAGAGGACTCTCTGAGCCTTCCTCTCCTCACTCTAAAATAGGGACAATGATGCCCATAAAGTCCTCTAAACAGAGACAAAAATGTGAATGATGTAAATGAGGTTTTCTGAGCACCCACAGTTTACAAAGCACTTTCCTTCCACTGAAGAGTGTTACCTGCAGTGGAGGACCCAGTGCTGCCATTTGCTACCTCTGGGATTCTGGGACAGTTGTGTTACCTAGAGAAGGGACTCTGGAGTCAGAGGTCCTAAGTTCAAATTCTACATGTGGGCAAACTGTTTCACCTTCCTGGCCTCAGTTTCCCCATCTTACAAAGGAGGAGTTGGGGTAGATAACCTTTAAGGCCCCTTCTAGCTCTCGGTCTACATAACCATGCCATCTGCCCATCACAAAGGGCCCACAAGGTCAGCCTTAGAGGCATTATTTACAGATGGGGAAACTGAGGCTTGGAGAACCTGAATGTCTTGGCCACAAGGAGTCCATTTGAAAAGGGAAGGGCCTAAGAGCATCAGCTGGGATTCACTTTCCTGATGACAAAAACAGACTCCATGGTGTGCTCAGAGTGCCTCAGATTCAAGGAGCCCTTCTTTGGACAATTCCTAGGGATGGTGGCATTTTTTTCTTCTAATAACAGAAGGACAAATATATTTTCCTGTGAACTCATGAGAGAGAGATAGTTTTAATGAGCCAATTTAATATAGAGCCCCGAACGGCAAGCTAGCCTAAGTGGGAAGAGAGCCGTTTTAATTGCTTATGGCTATTGAGAGGCCCTTTAGGAGTTTTCTGCATTTGTTTACAGGCACTTATGCTGTCTGCTTTCTCTGTAGAGTAAAATATAGATTGGACTATATGTAATACTACTGTTACCTTGAGTACTTGCATGGAAGCAGAAGACCCTGTTGCCTCCATTTGTAGCAACCTACTCATGATCTGTAGATAAACCACATTTGGAGATTTACCAAAAAGAAAGGCATCTTTTGGACTGGTCTTCAAAATCAAATCTGGTCCTTGTGGGGGCAGAGCTAGGGAACTTTGGCCGTGGCTTATTGACATAAATGTTTACCAAAAGAATGAAGAAATAAATTAGCCTTGACTTCAGGGAGTAGCAAGGAATGCACCTTCTGAACAGATCAAGAGAAGCTACTTTAGACATGGGTGAATGAATGACCATAATCCCAACTAGAATAGAAAACATTGGCTTCATAGATGTATAAGGGCTAATTTAATAATGATGATGAAAGTCATAGTTAATATTTATATAGCACTTTCAAGTTTGCAAAGTGCTATATCTGTGTGTATATGTATATGTATATGTATATATATATATATATATATATATATATATATATATATATGGGGGGGTGGGAGTGTGGCTGTGGCTGTATACATATAGATGTGTATGTACGTGTGTGTATATCATCTCATTCTTCCTCACAGGCCGGGGAAGTAGACAGTATTATTAGTACAAAGGTCTGGGTCAGAAGTTCTCGGTCTCCCAGTTTTCATAGGCTGCCTGTAGTAGCGTCAGACTAGAGAGGGGCTATTTTCTTTTTAGGACCATTGGCAGCAGCAATTACCTTCCTGCTGCCAAAGCTTCATTTTCTTACCACCTTAAATAGTAACACATAGTAATCAATTCTTGCTGAATTGAACCATAATAAATTTTTTCAAGTGAATTTATGGCAGTTTAGGTGATTAGACAGCCTGAAATGTCCATCAAAGTTTGACTGGGAGCTCTTCTGCCCTCAGAATCCAGGTACTTCCCCTTGAGAAGAGAAGGGGAGAAAGTTTCAAAGCCACATTCTCAGACAAAGGTCTAGTCGCCACATCTGGGGCTGGTTCTCGTCAGCAGCTGTCATACTAAGAGATATGACCAGTTCCAGCCAATTCCCTTGTTCCTCCCTACCCTGTACAGACAAGCACAGACCAGCAGGATCTCTATGCAGGGGAGACACAAGAACATAACACATCTCCTTTGTGCATTTCTGAATGGATCGACCCAGGAGAAGATGCAGAAACTCATATTGCAGGCAAGCTGAGGTGACAATCCCAGGCATTGTAGGAAGACAAATCCACAGAGCAGGGAGCATCCTAATTAGGAAATAGCCCCAAGCTGTTGTGTTGCTATAACCTTTTTCAGAAACAGGGAAACAGCCAGATCACCAGCATCAGAGGAGCCCTTGACACTGGGACCAGCAGGCCTCCAAGGGATGGCGGGTAATGAGACCCTGTTACACAAAGCATCCTTCATCACTGTTCTCTTCTTCCCACATGTCTGCCTCCCCATACGCTCTCTACTTCATTATGATGACTGTTGCCCGTGAATGCCCAGGATGTGTGGCTTTCACTGAGTATGCACTGACTTTCTCCATCAGGTACCTGCATCCCAAAGCCCAACAGTGTTTGCTGCTGTCAAGAGTCCCTAGGGGCAAACACTTCCATATTTGCTGTTCCTCACAGGATGCCCCATTTCCCATCTCTGCCTTTGGCCTGGCCATCCCCCGTGCCTGGGATACCCTTTCTTCTTGTTTCCACCATAAGGCGCCCTGGCTTCAGACTCAGCTCAAAGTCAGGCCTCAGCTAATTCCACATGAAAACTGGTTAAGGGAACTAGGAAATTTGTCGGGGGGGGGGGGGGGGGCAGGGCGCATAACAGCTATCTGGAAGCTTTTAGAGGACAGGGATTCGATTTATGCTGCATATTTTGTGTTGACTTATGTGTGTATATATTGTTTCAAATAGAATGTGTAGTCTTTGAGACTAAGGACTGTTTTATCTCTGTATCTCTAATGCCTGGTACACAGTAGGCATTTAATAAATGCTTATTGATTGATCAGTAGACCCCTGATCACAGAATTCAGAGCAAAGGATTGAAGTTGTAAAAAAAAAAAAAAAATAGGTTGAAGGTAAAGAAAATCTTCCTAAGAATAAAAACCTTGCAAGAGTGCAATGGTCTTCCAGGGAAGGTAGCAGGGTCTCAAGTGGGGATACCTTTGGGGTTCAAGTTAGACTCAGTGGACACTGACAACCCTTCTGACTCTCAAGTTCTGTGACTCATCAGAGAGAAATAGATGGCCACTGGTTGGGTAGATTGGAAAAGGAATTCTCTTCTAGGTGGGTCTTCTGTGGTCTTTTTGCACTCTGACATTTTTTGATTCTTCAAATCTCGAGGAATTCCTGCAGTCATCATCGAGCCTGACAGTGAAGGAGTGGGCCGTGATACGCAGACACGTGCTCTGTGATCATAAAGACCCTTAGTCAACATCCATGGCACCCGTGACCTGCTGTGTGCACAGAGTAAAATTAAACCTTGAGTAGAATTTAAATCCTGGCTATAATTACAGCGAAAAAATCTTTCCCAAAGATACTGAAGTCAGTTGCACATTTTTGTTTCCAAATACATAAAGTCCTAAAAAAGTAGCCAAAAAAAAAAAAAAAGGCAGGGAGGGAAGAGGATAAGGGAGTGGGAACATGCTGGCAGAAAGAATAATAGAATGCTAAATGTTAAAGCATTTTAAATCCCTCTCTAAAATCACATGTTTCTAGCCAACATTTGGTGGGGGGGTTTTGTTTGTTTTGTTTTTTCCTCCTTTCTTTTTGTAGAGCCACCTTTCTGGCTTCATTCCGGAGATGTTGGTGGCCCATCGACTGCATCAGAGGCAGCAGCCGCTCCAAATGGATGAGTTGGTCTGGTGGGAAAAAAGAGCTCTGGACGCTGAAAGGGGAGCGATCCCAATGGGCAAGGCCAGTGGGAAGAGGAAGCCTAGAAAAAGAGCCCCAAAGAACGGTGCGGCTGCCAGGAGGGCAGGCTGCTTGACCTCCCTCTCTCAGTGGGAGGTGGGAAATGTGCCTACAGATGGAAGGCACAATTGCCTGGGCAAGCTTTGTTTTTTTTAAGGAAAAAATCCTAAGGGCCAGACTGTCCCTCAGATTGGCTGGGCATCCTTCCTCCCTCCACATGTCACTTTCTGTTACTGCCCAGAGTTTTCCAGGTCACACGAGGAGGGTGGGCTGAAGTCAAGGCTTTGTGCCATCATCCAGAAAGGATAATTGGGGTATTGTTGGCTTCCAAGATGCATTTCCCAGGCCTACATTTTCTGTATGCATCCTGCTCTACCCCCAAGACACACACCCACACACACACCCACCCACACACACACACACACACACACACACACACACACACACACACACCCGTGGAGGAGGGAAAGTGTGGTTTGGGGTCATAATCTTGTTTTTGGTCAAACAGCTCAAATTAAATCACAACATCAGTGTCAGAGTTGGAAGGACCTCAGAGGCCATCTTGTCTAACCCAGACCTGAGTGTGGTTGCTCACTGCCATATTCCTGAGCTGTGCTCATTCATCCATTGCCTAAAGGCCACTAGGGGAGTAGGGAAGGAGCCTCCTGAGGCAGCCCATTCCACATGTACATAGCTAGTCCTTGGAAGGGTTTGGGGTTTTATCCTCCCGTCAGTTGAATCTTAGCCTGCTCCTCCATAACTTCCATCCATGGTTCCTTGCTCTGGCCCTTGGTCACAAGCAGAGCAAGGCTAATGCTCCTGTGAGAAAAGGATCTTCAGATTCTCCCCCTGCCCAAACCTCCTGGTCAAACCTCCCCAGTTCCTTCAGTCCGTGCTCAGATGCCATGGCCTTGAGGCCTTTCCCCATCCTGAATGCCCTTCCCCAGACACTCACCAGCTAAGTAAGCATGGGCTTTCCTAGACTGTGGCCCCTCAGAGCTCAACCTCGTCATCCAGATGGGGCCTGACCCAGACTCCATCTCATCTCTGGGCCTCTCGTAATGTATCCCTAGGAAATTCTAGTCTCCTTGGCTACTAAAGCTGCTAAAACTTTGCCCTGCTGTAGGAAGTTTGGGAAAAGAACACCTTTGATGATGTCTATAGGCCAAGACTGGCAACAACAACTTTTGAGAGGCTCTGTCCCTGTGCTGAGGTTTGGCCAGAGCTCACCATGAATTCAGCAGTCACCTTTGTGCTCCAAGCACCCAATAATAATAAATGCATCTGCCCATCTCTTTCCTCCCAGTCCTTCCTTTTCATCACCCACACAACTCACCCTCCTGACTGCTCTATCTCCTCCCCAGCAGCCTTGCCCCACTCAGGATGTCCCTGCCCTCTGCCCTGGTCTCCCGCCTGGTCAGTCTGGACAAACTGTCATTTGCTGAGGACTCCCAGCTTGGCCCCTCCCCTCCCCTACTTTCTAGCTCCCTTAAAAAGTCCCTGATACTTCTTCTTCCACGACAGAAGGTTAGTTGCTTGAGGACGGGTGCCATCTTGTTTCCTTGTATTTGTAGCCCAGTGCCTGGAACAGAGGAAGCACTTAAATGCTCTCTCAGGTCTGAACCTACATTTACATGTTGCCCCCTGTTAGAATGTGAGCTCCTTAAAGGCAGGGGCTGTGTCTGTGTCTGTCTCTGTCACCCTCAGCATTGTGTCTCAGTGCCTGACACATAGTAAGTGCTAAATGATGTCCTATTGACTGGCTGACTGCCAGGAATGCTTCTGCCAGCCCCAATGTGCTCTAGCAATGGAAGGGGCCATTGTTATGACAAAGAATGCAGCCTGATTTAGCACAAGAAAAACATTGGCAGAGCCCATGATCTGGAGCCGGGGTGCAGCTGGAAGCTGTTCTGCCATTCATGACCTCTCCGACCTTGGGCAAAGTCAGTTCTTTCCTCCAGGTTTCAGTGCCCTGAGCTGCAAACAGAGAGGGGTTAGACTTTAACCTCTATGGCCCTTTCTTTTTCTTCCCACTTAACAGTATTTTATTTTTTCCAATTACAGGTAAAGGTAGTTTTAGACATTCACTTTTATAAGGTTTTGAGTTCCAAATTTTTTCCCTCCCTCTCCTCCCCCACCCCAAGATGGTAAACAATCTAATTTAAGATATACATGTACAATCATATTAAACATATTTCCACATTAGTCATATTGTGAAAGAAGAATCAGAACAGAGGAGAAAAACCACAAGAAAGAAAAAAGAGAGAGAGAGAAATTAATGTGCTTTTGTCTGCATTCAGATTCATAGTTCTTTCTCTGGATGTGGATAGCATTTTCTATCATGAGTCTTTTGGAATTGTCTTAGATCCTCGTATTGCTGAGAAGAGTCAAGTCTAACAAGATCATCACCAAACAATGTTGTTGCTGGAACAATGTTCTCTTGATTCTGCTCACTTCACTCAGCATCAGTTCATAAAAGTTTTTCCAGGATTTTCTGAAGTCCACCTATTCATAATTTCTTATGGAACAATAGTATTCATCACATTCACATAACACAACTTTTCCAGTCATTCTCCAGTTGATGGGTATCCCCTCAAATTGCAATTCTTTGCCATCTATGGCCATTTCTAACTGTATCTATCACTGACTGGGTGGGCAATAGTCTTATTCCTATTTTAAGGATGGAGAAACCAAGACTTCAAAGTACTAATACATTTAAATAAAATTTAAGATTCTAAAGAGTTAGTTATGAATTGGTTTTTACCCCAGAAGGAAAGAGTTAACAAAGCATTATGTTCTAGATAAAACTGCTTTCACCTTGAGTTTTCTATGCCACTTAAAGCAAGGAAGCCACATAGACATGGATTACCTCTCTATACTCATCCACGCAATTAATAAATCAGTCAACAGATATTTAATAAAGACAGCTGATACAGAGACCTGTGATAGGCCCTGAGGTAACACAAAACTCAGAGGAGGTGAAGACCCTGGCTTCCTGGGGCTTACAGTGTGGGATCAGCTCCACCCAACCGGCAGATCTCCCCGATGGAAGTCAGTCCAATCTAGCAAGCATTTGATAAGCACTTACTATGGGCCAGGCACTGTGCCAGATACTGAGGATTCAAGGACAAAGAATAGAACAAATCCCATTTCTAAGGAACCTTCTAATGGGGAGGCAACAAGTCCTTATATAGATAAGCACGTTCAGAATACATATAAAGACAAACACCAATAAAGATAGTCATTAAATACACATACTGTGGTTGGGAGGGAGGGTACCAGCAGGAAAGGCTTCAGGCAGAAGATGGTGATTGGGCTGAGTCTTGAAGGAAGAGGGAGAGGCCGAGGGAATCAAGGAGTGCCTTCCAAACATGGGGAACCACCAGAACAAAGGGAGCTGGGACTTCAGCACGGTGTGGAGCCAGCCTCGAAAGGCAAAATGGCAGACCCACACCAGCTCCTTTCTGCTGGAATTATCCATCCAGGTCTTTGGGCAGTAACCTAGTGAAACTCATTATTAACTCATTAAAATAGGATAATTTGGGATGGTGAAACATGAAAGCATGCAGTTTCCTAAGTGCATCTGATAGGCAGCCATCCAAGCTGGAGTGGATGGAATGTTCTGTTTTGAAGAGTAAGCAATATTACTAGGTGAACTTATTATTGGAGAATGTTCGATTTGGAGCCTGATTCCCTGGGGCTAGAATCCTGCCCATTCTACTTCCTGCTCTGTGGGACCTGGAGCAGTTCTATCTTCTATAAACAAAAGGGAGTGGGAGGGAATTGGACCTGAAGATTTTAAAGAGCTGTATTTTGCCTTTCTTTGTATTCTCAGTGTTTATTTAGCACAAGACCTGGCATATAGTAGGTGATTAATAAATGTTCATTGCCTGGCTGACTTCCAGAATCCTGATGGCATGAACATCCTAGGGTTATCGAGAGGAAGGCACTAGACAATATATAAATTCCTTGAGGACAGAGTCTTGTTTCCAGTCTGTCTTTCTGTCCCCAGCCCCTGGCCAAGTGTTTCACACACAGCAGGTATTTAATAAATATTTGTTTGCTTGGATTAGAAGCGTGTGCTGGCATTCAAGGTGCAAATGATTGGTCCCAATACTGGCTGGGGGAGTGGGGAAGAAGGAGGTTCCAGGATCTCTTCCTCCCCCCTGAACCCCTGAGAACAAGGTCATGGAGAGGCTTGGACTGGCTCCACTGGATTCCTCCACTTCCCTAACAGGTAGTGGGCCGGAGGGAGCAAGAAGAGGCCCCGGGGCAGCCCACCCAGCTCCCTCCCTCCCTGGCCCCCAGGAGGCTTCAGGAACTTATAGGCAGCTCCTCCCTCAGGCTCCATCTTGCCCTGGAATCCTCCTTTAGGAAGCTGGCATCAGAAAGAAGGGATGAGGGAGAGGTGGCAATGCCCAGCACAGAGAGGGTGACTCGGGCCCAACAACAGTGCGACTCCTTCAGGGATCTCATGACTTCCTTCTGCCTCTCGTCCACACTTCCCTCAAGTGACTAGCAAACACAGCCTTTGATAACATGCATTGGAGAAGCCAATGGGGAGGCAGAGCATGAAGGACCACTGAGAGGTGTGCATCATCTGGGAGTTGTGCAGGTCCCTAGAGAGACCCCTGGTAGAGTGGGGAGGGGCAGAATGAATGAATGAATGAACGAACGAATGAATGAATGAAGAGCTGTTATTAAGCACTTACTCAAAGTAGGAGGACTAGGACTAAAACTCCTTTTAATACTCCTTACCATCCATGACATGCTAGTCCTCTTCTAGGAGGAGATATCTGAGCGGAGACCTGAAGAGAGCCAGGGACTGCAGGAGGGGGAGGAGGAAGATACTATAGCACAGGAAGAATGGGAAGTGAGCCAGTTTGGCTGGAATATGGATCACATAAAGGTGAGCAGTGTTCAGTGGCAGGGAGGATGGGCAGAGCCAGGTTATAAAGCTTCCGACACCAAACAGAAGATTCTGTGGTTTAGTGGAACGGTGGTGAGAAAGCTGAGCCCAGAGTCAAGAAGATCTGAGTTCAAATCCAACCTCGGACACTTGCTAGCTCCATGACCTTGGGCAAGTCACTGAACTGCCTCAGTTTCCCCCTCTGTAAAATGGGGATAATAATAATTAGTGCCTCATTCCCTTGTTGTGAGGCATTTAGCACAGTGCCTGGCAGTGTGAGCCCAGTTAGTGTTAGCTGTCATTACCCTATAAGCAAGACAAGTCCCTGAGGCTTCCTGTGAGTGGGGGAGGGCTGTGCTCAGGCCCGGGCTCTAGGAAGGGCAGGTGGTTGGCCATATGGAGGAGGGATTGAAGAGACAGAGAAGCTGACCAGGAGGCAAACATGGGGGTGAGAGATGCAGGGTGGCCACTGGGGATGTCTCCCAAGGGAAGGAGAAAGAAGCAAAAGCTGCTTAGGAGGGAGAAGCACAAGGTCTGGAGAACAAAGTCTGGGAACAGATGTGGGCCAGGAGACCTCATCCTTGTCCTGAACCCAGCAATGGTTAGTGGGAGATTTGACTCCATCCCTACTATGGCCAAAGCCAGAGGAATCACCTGCTTTTCCATGACAGGGTTCCACAAAGGGCACTAAAATGAGGCTGTTTCATCATCTAGGATAACTTCTGCCCCCTCTGTTAGGGAGTGGGGAGTAAGAGGAAGGAGGAAGGAGTGACCAGCTGATAGGCAAGCAAACAGCACCTGGCCCTTCTTGGGTCACAGGCTTCATTTCCAGCCTGCAGTGTCCACAAGAGATCAGGGACAAATTTCAAGGTTTGCTGTACATTAGATGCTATGTCACCCCATGATTAAGTTCAAACTAGACCCTTGGGCCCTCCCAAGAGTTCAACCCAGGGTCCTCTAGACCAAAGGAAACCCCAGCTAGACCAGGCCCACTCTGGCTGGAAGACACCTCTGAAATTACTCTGGCTGTCTCATCTCAGGTACAAGTCCTATGAGAGGCCTTTTTTTTTTTTTTTAAGCAATTGGGGTTAAGTAACTTGCTCAAGGTTACACGGCTAGTCATTATTTATGTGTGGGTGCTCATTTTCTGAGGCCGGATTTGATCTCGGGTCATCCCAACTCCGAGGCCGGCGCTCTAACTCACTGCGCCCTAGCCGCCCCTTTTAGGGCAATTAGGGTTAAGTAACTTGCCCAAGGTCACACGGCTAGGTTTTTGTTTGTGTGGGTTAAGTGTCTGAGGCCGGATCCAAACTCAGGTCCTTCTGACTCCAGGGCCAGCGCTCTACTCACTGCGCCACCTAGCTGCCCCAAGAGGCCTCTTTCTTAATCCCCCCAAGCATAAGTGTTTCCCCACCCCTCCAGCCCTGATTTCCCAGTCACTCTCTATTTGCTTCCTATATATTTAGCATTGACTCGTGTGTTCATGCTGCTTTGCTCCAATGGAGTATAAGCTTCTGAAGGTCAGAGGTGTCAAAACGGCTTTGGTTTTACCTAGATGTGAGTTATTGGAGAGAGAAGAGAATGAAAATGACCAGTGACCTTGTGGGGCTAAGAAAGAGGAGCCGGGCTCTTCCCGTTGGAGGCGTGTGGATGTGGCGGCGGGGAGAGCTGGACCTCTCAGAAAGGGCTCTCCAAGAAGAGGGCACTCGGGAAGGGTCACAGGAAAGAGAGAGAAGTAGTGGCAGCCAGCGGGTCTCAGGACAGCAGCGCCAAGGTAGCTAGAACAGCAAAGGAGTGTGGCAAATGGGGAGCTGGATTTGGAGTCAGGAAAGCTCGGGTTCAAATGCCAGCCCAGATAAGTTACTTCAAGTCATTATACATCCATTTCCCCATCTGTAAAGCGAGGGGTTTGGACTTAGGGCCCTCTGAGGTCCTTTTCCATTCTAAATAGACAATCCCTCCAATAATGGGGTCTGGCTGGTCATGGGCTGTAAGGAATATTAAAAGGAGTTTTAGTCCTAGTCAGGAGCAAGAGGAAAATTAAAGTTAGGAGACAGCAGATGGGATGAGAGTCAGTATGGAAGTGATGATGGTGGCAGGTGACAAAAAGAAGGAAGACCTAACTGAACTTACTTTGTCTCTTTTGTGTGTGTTTTTTAAGCCAAGGAGAATGATCTGTGGACTGAAAGGAACAAAAACAGTGAACAGGAAGTTGGACCCCAATAAAAGTGAGGAGCTATTAAGGGAGCACCCAGCTGCACTCAGTGAATTCAAGTCACCCATCCAGGCCAAATGAAAGCAATTGGCAGAGGAGACTGCTAAGCCAGTGCTGGCGATCTCTGAAAGACCGAGGAGCCCAGGACCACTTCAATGGCTCCTCTGGCTTCAGACTATAGGCCAGTGAGTTTGACTCTGATTCTTGGCAAAGTCCGGGATGTCTTTGAGGAGACGGAGAATGAACTTTCAGAAAGCAAAGAAGGGATGACAAAAAGCCAAAATGGCCTCGCCAAGAGAGTTCCTGTCAAACTAACCTACTTTTCTTTTTCGACTAAGCTGGTGAATCAGAGAAGGCAGCTCAGTATAGGAGAAGTGGGACTGGGTTTGTACTTGGCACACCTGGACTTGAATCCCAGCTTGGCAGCTTCTTCCTCATGTGACACTGAGCAACTTTACCTCTCTGGGACTCAGTTTCTCTCACTCGTACAATCTAGAATTATCTCTGATTCTAAACTTATGATCCTAGTGGTGATTCCCCTAATTGAGGCCCCTGCCCCCTCATAAACTCAGTGGATATAGTCACAGAATACAGTCGTACATGATGGGATTTTAATATGTCAACAATGTGAAACACCCTGTGTGATCCCTTTATGGTCAAATCCTGAGGGAACAATGGCCTTAGCTGAGCAATAAGCTAGGCGTGCTTCTTGGGGCTTTAAATAGCTAAGCCCTGGGCATTTACTTGCAGTCTAAGAGCAGAAGAGACTGAAAGCCGGGAGCTTCATGGGGAAGAGTGGGGGACACTTCCATGGGAAGTCACTGGATCAATAAAGAGGTTTTATGTCCTGTGTGGACATAAAGCTGGGGTGTACATTCCTGTATCTCTCTGGGGTGTACATTCCTGAGTGGAATGTACACCCCAGAGAGATACAGATACAGGAAGACAATCACCAAGGAATGGAGGATGTTTAAGGAGCACGACCTCTGATAATGGGAAAAAATCAGACTATAGACAAGGAACAGAGCCTGGGAACCCAACTGGGTACCTCCCCCAGAAGAGATGCCGAAGCCCCGACAGAAAGTAAAGGACCTCCAGAACCTGCAACACTGGGAGCTATGAACCGCCTTCACTGTAGGAATCCTACACGTGGGCCTTGTCCCTCTCCCATAGACAGATACTTTGTGGATCTGTGGGAGATTGTGCCCTAAATTTTGGGTGGGGGTTGGTGAATATTTCACAGTTACCTTCTCTCTCTCCCATTTTTATTTATTTATTTTTGCTTTTTGTAGGGGGAAGACAGGGCAATTGGAGTTAAGCGAGTTGCCCAAGGTCACATGGCTAGTAAGTATTAAATGTCTGAGGTCGGATTTGAACTCAGGTCCTCCTGACTCCAGGGCCAGTGCCCCCCCATTTTAATAAATATCTAATTATGTCAGGGATTATCATCTAATTATGGCCAGGGATGGTGGCACATGCCTGTCCCTGCTGTTGGCAGGTAAGCTGAAGTTGGTGGATAACTTGAGCTGAGGAGATCTGGGCTGCAGTGGTACTAAAGCCAATCAGGTGTTTATACTAGTCTGGTACAAATTCCCAGGAGCAGAAGACCACCAGGCTTCCTAAGAAGGAGTGAAACAGCCAAGGTTGGAAAGATAGAGTTTCAGTGCCAATCACTATCAGGGTCAGGCCCATGAGTTGCTTTTGGACTTCCACCTGGAATGAAACAAAAAGATCCAGTCTCCAAAGGAAAAAAAAAATCTAATTTTATCTATTTGCTGTTTATCAATGGGAACCACATCAGTGGGGGCTCATGAACTATATAGTTTTAGAAGGACAACTTCGTACAGGTAGTTTTAGAACCCAAGCATATTATTTTCCCTCTAGATGGACCCAAATGTGAGTCTGCGTACAAGTTAGAGGAGTAGCCCAGAAGGAGTTCTACACTATGATCCTATGATCAGGTGAGTATGGTGAACCCCCAGGAGCAGAGGGCCATCAGACCTTCTGATATGCTGTAAATACCTAGATTTCAGCTAAGCACTCAAGAAAAAGATTCATCCTTCTCTTGTGGAAAAAATAGAGATGAAGAGCTAGGTATTTAGGTGTGTTCAGAACTGATTAAATTTTTTTACCTGGGGAAGGCTAAAGTGGCCCAAAGATTGGTTTCTTTCCCTATGCTGTTTAGAATTTTCTGATTAAGGATTTAAATGAAATCATAGATGGAATGCTTATCAAATTTGCTGATAATAAAGATCTGAGAAGAAAAGCTAACATACTGGATAAAATTAAAGACTCAAAATGATCTCAGTGTGCTGGATAGTTGGGTTGAATCTAAGGAGAGAAAATTTAATATAAAGTCCTATTTTTCAGTCTAAAAAATATCAGTTTCACAAGTACAGGATAGAGGAGGCACAGTTAGATAATAACTTGTATGAAAAAGACCTCAGAGGTTTGGTGGACTCTAAATAGAGCCAGAGTGATTCAATGGTATGATATAATAATAACTGATGTTTCTATAGCACTTTCAGGTTTACAAAATACTTATCCTCACAACAACCTTGTGAGATAGGGGCCATAAGTATCCCCATTCTATAGATGCAGAAACAGAGTCAGTTAGAGAGGTTAAGTGACTTGCCCTGGGTCACACAGCTAATGACTATCTGAAATAAGATTTGAACTCAGTCCTTCCTGATTCCAAGTCCTTGAAGCACCTTCCAAATCAGAGTATGATTCTGTGTGAACCATTTCTCTCCCTCTAATAATCTCTTTTAAAATTAGACATTTCAGTTAATCATCTGCTTCACAATCTATACCATGGACACTGACCCAAAAATGATTTCTAAATTACATTTAGAATCTCAAGTGTAACAACAATAGCAAAAAGGATGTTCTAGTAAGAAAGTCCAAATTGCCCTATTAAGAAATGTTATTTTCCTGGATAGAACTAACCCAATCAAGTCCTAATTTTGAAACTTCAGAAGATCCCCTTTCAGGATTTTTTTGGATGGGACTCAGTCAAAACACTTTATTTGTCAACCTTGC
This sequence comes from Gymnobelideus leadbeateri, assembly GCA_011680675.1. Taxonomy (NCBI): domain Eukaryota; kingdom Metazoa; phylum Chordata; class Mammalia; order Diprotodontia; family Petauridae; genus Gymnobelideus; species Gymnobelideus leadbeateri. The sequence goes on from WOXC01009742.1 coordinate 97,610, forward strand.
CTCAGCAAATGCAATTTACAGAGTGATTCTAGAAGAATGATCTTTTCAATATGCTTCCCCTCTGAAGAAAGAACTTATTGGCCTTCCTGTAGAATAGCAGAGGCTCACTAACCACAGCATTCCCAATGGATGATGGACAGAATGTTAGGTGGCCATCAAGATAGACAGGTGGCTGATAATTATTGGAACTCAGAAGCTACGTCTGGCAGAGAGAAGAAAAGCCTCATCTTGAGGTAAACAGCAGACTGATCAATCCCAAGAGGGAAACAAGATGACGTTACCAAAAGGTGCCAGCAGAATGAAGTATCAGAGTGAAATCAAATGCCCTAGACCATCTTCAGATAAACATGTCTACGAATAACCACCTCATCTTGTATTTAGTAAGTTAATTTTTAAAATTCAAGTGTAAGATTTTCCATTTCTCCCCATTACATTCCATTTTATTAGATTTGACTCAATATTATCAAGATCTCTTTGGATCATGTCGTCTAGTTAGCTAATTCCCAGCTCATTGTCACTCACACATTTTATAAGAAGGACAGTTATGTCTATATCTACAATAACTATCTGAGTTATTGACAAAAATGTGAAAAGGCATAAAGACAATCACAGATCCCTAGAACACCCTTCAGAGACTTCTGCCAAATTTATATTAAACCATTAGTAAGAATTCGTTTAGTAGAGTCATTCAACCAGTTTCCAATCCATCCACATGCCTATGTACAAAATTGCCCTGCCAACCACAAAAGAAGAAAATCTCAGAATCTCAGAGGTGGGAAGGACTTCAGATGCCATCTAATCTACCCTACACGCAGGAAAGAATCCCCACTAGTGAGTCAATGAGCCATTCATTATTAAGCACTTACCATGTCCCTGGCACTAAGAAATGCTTATTTAACCTTCGCTTGAAGACCTCCAATAATGGAGAACCTACCCCCTCTTGAGGCAACCTATTCTATTCTGGGACAGATCTTGTTGTTAGAAAGTTTTTTTTTAATTGGCATTAAGTTTAAATATGTCCCCATGAAACTTTCACTCATCGCCTCTGGAGCCAACCAGAAACCCTTTGCTGGCCTTTTGAGGCTGAGCTTGGAGGACTTTTCCATGTGCCTTGCTTCTCCATCTTGGTCATGGACACTTTGGTTTGGGAGAGAATCTGAGAAGGGCATTGGTCTGGAAAGGACTTCTAAGGCAGTTCTGAGTCTGCCTTTGAGATTCCCTTCCAAAACCAGTATACAAATCTTTGTAATCCCCACTGCCCCAGCCAGGTTTTAGGGTCCCTTTGGAAAGGATCTCCAACAGGGGCCTCCAGTTCTAATTGGATCTTAATCTTGACTGCATTTATGGGAAAATCAGCCATGGTTCATATGGACTTATTTTGGTTTTGTTTTCATTATTTTTAAAACTTTTGGTGCCAGATCCAGACAACTTAGCCAAAAGAGAGAAAAGACTTCTGACTGAGAAGGGCAATGCGTCTCTAAAACAGGAGTGTCTACACATGCTCAAGGGATCTGTGGACAGATTCTAGGGATCAATGGACTTGCTTTTAAAATATGTTTTGATGACTGTATTTCAAAGTAATTAATTTCCTTTGTAATCTGATGCATTTTGTTATATCCATTTAAGACCATGCTTCTGAGTAACTGTCCATGGGCTTCCCCAGACAGAGCAGTTCATGACACCAGGAAGGTGAAAAGTCCCTGCCTTCCTTCAAGGGCCTCAATCCTGTCCCAGCTTCTGACTCTGTTACCCAGAAGTCCAGCTGCCATCCAAGCATGGGGGCCAGGCAACTCATCCTTCAATTTAGTCTTTGGTTAGGAATCTGTAGCCTTTCTTCAAAAAAAAAAAAATTCATAAAAAGTGGAATGCTGTTACCACAAAACCACAACTCTGAGCCAAGCTTGGTCAGGCCCTTCTGGGAGCTGGAAACTTGTTTTCCTTCAGACCCTCACTTCTCTCTCCTACAAAAGCACCCAGCTTTCCAGTTTGGGGGAGAAAAGGAAGAAAAAAAAGAGAGACAAAGCCACAAATATCTACCACCAGACTTTTTCCAGGAACCCTCAAATTCACTTCCAAAAACTGAATTATCCCATGGTTTCTCTGAAAATGGTGGCTAGGCAATTGGGGAGAGCTGGGGGGAGCCATTAATGGTAACCAAGAAATGGGGGGGAAGGGGGAAAGATGAATGAATCAAATTTTCCTTCTCTGTAAAGTGACAGGGCCAGACTAGACAGCCTCTAATGTCCCTTTCCACCTATGAGCCCATGCGTTTAAGGCTAGCTGACTGCAGAGGATAAAGAATTCTTGCATTTCTATAACACTTTAAGACCTGTGAAGGGTCTTACAAAGAGTATCTCTTATAGCCTTCAAACAACCCTAACTACTAATGACTAACAAGTCTTAATAAGTTACTTCAACGTGTCCAAACTAAGCCCATCGTCTCACCCCTTCAACTAACAGTACCTGTAACACCCACCTCATTGTAAGCATCTAAGACTGTCAGCAACGATTGGCTACCATTATCTGGTTTTGTACAAAGTAGGAGGGGGGGGTGAGGGCTCAGAGTTAGCATTTCTTAAGACAATGATCCCTGAAACCAGAGAGATCATTGTGGGGATCACTCAGCCTTAAACACCAGACACAAACAGTTCCTGACTGCCAACTCTATCAGCCATGTGATTGTTCTCACGAATAAATGTTCCTGTCACATCTGCCATTAAGGTACAATTAATTGGTTTGCTTATTCTCCTGGAAGCTGATTCTATAATTAATTCCCGCAAAGAATCACTGACTTGGAGAGAATTCTGAAGCTTCAATAGAGGAAGACAACATTTGATATGAGAAGAGGGCATTCTGTACTTTACCTAACATATCTATCACCTTGATCTTGAAGGTTTGGGGGTGGGGTGGGGGAGTACAATCTCCCAACTATACAACTCTCTGCCTGCCAAGAATTCTAGGCTTAGGTGTTTCGGTGAAAAACAATGTTTTATTAACATCTAAACTATGGCAAGAGTCAGAGAGGCTGCTGGTAGGGAGATGGGCTGGTAGAGAGTGGGAAAACCAGGTACTGGAAGAACTAAGCACCTGTCTCACCTCTGAGATTTCCTAGCTGTCTGACCTGGGGAAAATCAATTCACCTTTCTGAGCTGCAGTGTAAGCTGGGAATGCTAATCCCTACCTCAGAGGGGAATCAAATGAGGTAATTGGAGGGAATTGATGTCAAGGACTATATAAACACAAGCTGTTACTAAAATTATTGTTGAAGTAGATAGAAGTGATCAGAAAAGAGGGGAAGGCTGAGTGTAGAGCACCCCAGGTTTGAGGGAGCAGATTTCAAAAGTATAGGTGTGAGCCAAACTTTGCTGGTAACATCAGTCCAAAAGATGGAGAAAGAAATTCTCAAAAATGAAATTCTGAAGACACAAACAGAAATTATTCCGTTGAGGGGAAAAAAAGAGAAAGGGGGGGGGCAGGAAACTAACCTTATTCCCTTGTGCTCCGGTACATCAGAGGAATGCTGTGCACAGGGAAGGACAAGCTCCCAGAATTGGAAGGAACCTAGCCCTCCCACTTTTTCTTCAATACTCCCAAGGGGAGGAGCAGAGGCCAGCTCTATCTATCTATCCCCCTGAGGGCAGGAGTTATTTCTTTCTTGTCTTTCTATCCTCAGCACCTAGTAGGCATTTAATAAAGGCTTCCTGGGTTGGATTGACAGAAGGAGCTTGGGATTGATGCATCCATACTGATTCAGACCAGCAAAAAACAAGACAGTCTGTGAGCAGCACCATGCACAACGTGGGACTGCTGTTTGAGGTACTGAACAAGGGAGATTCTGGAGTTGTGAAATCTTTGACTTGTCTTTGAGCGCTGCTCCCCAGCCCAGAGATACAAAGAAGCTCAATATTGTAGCGGGTGTAATTAGGTGGCTGCCGACCTCAGACACGCTGTCTCTGTTTTTAAGCTGATAAGACCAGGCAGCTGTAGTTTGGAAAAAGACCACGTTTCTGAGGCACAATCTGAACCTTAGACCTAATGCAGTCAGAGAAGGCAGAACCTCCAACTTCCCCCCTGACTTCAGGACCCAACTGCAGTTGGGCAGTGAGCACCTCCCTCATCTTCAAGCCCAGGTGAAAAAGAACCAGCTGTTATGGCCCTTGGCTAAAGAGAGAGAGAAAAGATGACATTATGTCAACCTGTGGAGTTTGGGCTGGGGGCCAGGTGGGCTGGTGAAGCTGGGAAGACTGCTCAACACAGTCATGAATGGGGTAAATGGTAGCAGGCTGTTACCCAGGCTGGAGGTGCTACTGGATGGAGCCCTGCCTTCCAAGCAGGGGGAAAGCCTACCAAGTTGAAGAAGCCCGAAGCCCAAGCTTAGATCATCCTGGCTCTTTGAAGTATTAGGCATCTATCTGCTCCCTCCCTTTGTGTTAAACCCAGAGTAGCTTTAGGTTCCAGAGGGTACCTAGGAGGCTGCCTAGTCCAACTGCCTCATTTAATGAGAGTCACACATCTAGGGAGAGCCTGAGAGGGCATTTGGACCCAGGTTTTCCTGACTTCACATCCTGTACTCCACAAACTGCCTCTCAATGAGAATTGTGAGACCTCTAGGAACTTAAATCCTAATAAGGAATCAAAGCACTTTGTCCACTCGGTAATGGTGAGTTGAGTAATGAGGCTAGCCCACAAGGTGCCTTCCAGGGGTATGTTAGGAGCTCACAAAATTAGGTTATTGGTGCAACCACGGAGATAACTTTGTTTAGTGAGCAAGGTTGGGTCTAGTCACCAAAGGTATTCATCACTGGAGGATCCAAATGGAAGAGGGATTCCCTAAGGATGAGGAAGCCTATCAAATGCTCTTGTACTCAGGTGACATTGCCCTGACTGCATGAGACCCAAGACCACTCAAAAAGCAGAAACTAGTTTCAACCCGGACTCCTAAATCTCTGAGTACAGAGCCTCCTATGCCTTCTTTAATATTTCACAGATGAGAAAATGGAGGCCCAGAAAGAAGACTAATGCAAGACCACACAGGGGGCAAAGAGCAGAGCCAGGATTCAAACCCAAGACCCCCAACTATAACTCTAGCACTCTTTCCAGTACAACCTATTGCCTGTTCTTCTTGGTGATGATTCATTAAAAAACAAACAAAAAAACAATGAAAGGACTGAATCTTTGAGAGAGGAGTCCACTTAGTGATTAGGACCCACCACATTTCCCATGACTTACCTTTCACAAGAATGAAACAATACGGGGCGGCGAGGTGGCGCAGTGAGTAGAGCGCCGGCCCTGGAGTCAGAAGGACCTGAGTTTGGATCCGGCCTCAGATACTTAACGCACACACAAATAAAAACCTAGCCGTGTGACCTTGGGCAAGTTACTTAACCCCAACTGCCCTCCAAAAAAGCAAAAAAAAAAAAAGAATGAAACAATATACTCTGGCAACCCAGGACAGGGGAGGAAGTGAGCCAGCTCTTTGTCCTTGTGCAGACCCAACAATGCCAGGCTTTTTTCTAAACTTTTCAATAAAATATAAAGGAACCACATCTGCCAGTATGTTTGAAAATCTACTCCTACCTCCCACCTATTTACCAAGGGAAGGGAAATGCGTGTTGCCATCTGCCCTGTGGGACCACGATGGTTCTTGGCAATTAATCTGAATTAGATAAAACATTTATTAAAGGCTTATCCCTGTAAGCAACAGTCTGGTGTGGCCAAGTTCTGGGTTACAAAAACAAGTCAGCAAGATGATCCCTGCCCTCAAGGGCCTTACATTCCAATGGGGGAAGATCTGGAAGAGGAGGATGGTAGAGAGGGAATCAGAGCTGCAGAATGTCTTAGAAAAATCCAGAAAGTACTGGGGAGGCCAGATCTGGGCAAGATGGGAGCATTTCTGGTCTATCAATGCCAGGTGATTCCAGTGCTAGAGCCAGATTTCCTGGTGAGGGGTAGAGATGATGTCCTGAGAGGAGATGGGAGTGGTATGGAGCTGGCTAGGGGAGTTCTTCTGCCTCTTCATGGTGTCTCCATTTTCACCAACGTTGCCATTGGCTTATGCATCGTTGTCCTAGTCCTACTTTCTTCACTCTGTATCGGCTCCTACATGTCTTTGAATTCATCACATATATTTCCTAGGGGACAAAGATACTCTAGTATATCCACAAGCCATAACATGCTCAGCCATTCCCCAATCAATGGGCACAGACTCAGCCTCCAACTTTTTTGTTTCTCCAGAGAAGGCTTGTGGGATCTTTCACTTAACCCTCTCCAAGCCCTACTTTACATGCCATCCAGCCACCAACCAGGAAACCAGCCTCTGCCTAATGAGGCCATCTTGCCTCCTTGCTCCTCCTTCTCCCTCATCTCCTGCTCTGGGATGGATAATTCAATCAGTACTCCTACCACTTGACCATTGACTGCCTCATGGCTCCATTCCCCCATCCCTGTGACCAGCCAGACCCAACTCCCTCCTCTAATCACCACTCAATCCGGTATGAATTTGTTTCATGCTCAGTATGTCAGACACTACACTAAGGCATGGGGATACACAGAAAAAGAGATATAATTCCTATCTTCAAGGAGGTTACATTCTCTTCTATTTGTATTGCCTTCCCTATTTGCTATAAGAATGTAGAGGGTAAGAACCGCCCCCTTTTGTATTTATGTCCTGGTGCCTAGCATTCTGTTTGGTATCAAGCAGGTACTTTTTCAATCATTCAGTCAGTTAGTCTTTGCCCAGTGGTGGGATCTGTGAGAGAAATAATCCTAAGATGTTCCTGAATTTTCTTGCATAATTCCCCCTCTCTAGACCAGCTGGACCCACTCCTAACCACCAGCAGTGCTTTTATGTGCCTGTCTTTCCACAGCCACTCCAACATGGACCGTTTCTGTCTTACATTCTCTGCCAATTTGCAAGGTGTGAAGTCAAACCTCAGCTGTTTTCATTTGCTTTTCTTCTGTGATTTCAAGCATTTTCCAGATGGCTGCACATAAACCAACCATGTTCAAAGGAAGAAATGCAGACTATCTATCTCCTTTGACTACTTATCTGCAGGGTATTACTCATTTGGCAGATGAGGAAAACTGAGGCCCAGAGAAATAAAGCTTGTTAATCCACAAGCATTTAATAATGGCTGAGGATACAACCCAGAAGCAGAATGGTGCCTGCCTTCAAGGAGCTTACATACTAATGAGGGAGACACTGTCACCATCACCATCACCATCACCATCAATCATCATCAGATCTAACTGTGCTCCTATTTGCTCCAGGTCACAAAAGAAGTGCTCATACTTGAACCCAGGGTCTCTGACCCCAAATCCAGCATCTTTCCCACATCTGCACAACTCAAACATCTGGTCAGTTCTGCCAGAACCACTGACTGCCTGCAAGGACAGGTTCTCTCTGCCTCAGCCACCTAATTTGGTTAAATGTACGCAGTCTGAGTCTTGTCTAGATAACCTTCCCTGAGAGGGAGGAGGGAAGAGCTTATCAGCTTGGCCAGTGGGACTGATGGGGCAGTCCTGGCAGATCTCCTTGCCAAGAAAAGGGCCTTCTCAGAGAGGGCATTTCATATGCAGAATCAGCCCCAGCAGGTCAGTAAGCATCCAGAGGGAAAGAATGCAACCCCGTGAACTCATCAGGGACTCAGTTGATTAAACCAAGAAGGGAAATTGAAGTCTGTGGTAGCTTCAAAGAATAATAGCCACAAAGAGTCATGAAGACTTCTGTCCTTGATCATTTCCCCAGTTGGTCACAGGAAACTGGCTAGCTGGGGACAACTGCTTCATCTGCCATTGCTGGCCACTAGACAAGTGTCACTGGACCTCAGGGCCAGCCTGATTCAAGCAGTCCCCACAAGGCTGCTGGGTTCCAGGTCCCTGTTCCCAGAATTCTTCTACCATTTGTGTTTCTTTAGCTTGGAATTCACTGAATTGGAATTCTGTGAGCAATGGGCTCATGACCCCAGGGACCCCCTTCTGGGCCTCCGAGCCTGCAGCCCACTGGAAACAGCACTGCTGAGTAGATTTGGAGAAGAATTTGACACCAGGTGGTTTTATTTTCTGCAAGGTCAGGGACTTTGTTAGATTGGTTTTCCATACTCCTTCATAAAAGAATGATTATTTTTCCTTTGGCTCAATTCTCTCTGTTCCTCATAGCTCATACATTAAAATGGAGAGGCTTGTTGTGTTCATAACATTAGAGTTGGGCAGGCCCTTAGAGGCCTTTTACAGGGAAGGAAACTGAAGCCCAGAGAAGTTAAGGGATTTGTCCAAGGATTTGTCCAGCAAAACCTGGATTTGAACTCAGGTCTTTGAACTACAAAACCAGCATTCTTTACCACACTGTGTAGTTAAGCCATGTCCACATATCCCCTTCTCTCTTCCTATCATATCAGGGACAACTGAGCCTATCTCTGGGCTCTAAGGGACCCTTGAGGGACCCTCAAGTGTTCCTAGGTTCAAAAGATGACAGTTTTGGAGCTGGAAAAGACTCGACTTCTTCATTTTGTTCATGGGGAGACTGAGCTCTAGAAGGTAAAATTAAGAAAGTTGGGAATCTACTTTCTGTGACTTCACATATGGCACTCCTTCTGCCAAACCATATTCCTTCCAGCCTGGCATCATCTAGTATCTGACAGTCAGTGTGCAGTAGGGGACAGAGTGCGGGGAAACCCAGGTTCAAATCCTGCCTCGGACACTTACTAGTTGCATGACCCTGGGCAAGTCACTTAACTTTTCAGACTTAGTTTCCTCATCTGTAAAATAAGGGGCTTGGACTCAATTACTTGTAAGAGCCCTTTCAGCTCTCAATCTATGACCTGATTCCTCTGTTGTGCTAACTCTGTTAATTATTGCTCAGGTGCAAAGAATAACAGTTGAAAGGAACTGTTGAAATTCAGTTAAAGATAAGGACAGATGTGGTCAAAGTATGATAATGACCTTTAAAAAAAAAAGTCCTTGGTAGAGAAGAAGAGGGAGAGAAAGCAAGGTATTGTGGAAAGAACTCTGGGTTTAGAGCCAGAGGTTACATGTAGGTCCTGCCATCAATTAGCTTTAGAGCAAAGCCCTGTCCCCACTCCCGACAGTGGTTTCCCAGCCAGTCTAAGGAAGGGGCTGCTTAGATCGGGTCCAGAATTAAAGACCTGGCATCCTGAGGCCTTCTTGGCCTCCCTGCCTCCTCCATCAGACTTCCTTCACATTCTCTCTTTCCTTTTTCTGCCTCCTCCTCCCTCCACCCCCCCCGCCAATGCATCCATCAAATTGGCCATTGTGTGGAAGCAAGGCATATTTTTGTATTTCTGTCATCAAGATTTACATTCTCTGGTCTTAATTTTAAAAGCAACTGGAAAGTTTTACATCTTTCCTCTTAAAAAAAAACCACCCCAGTCAATTTGCTTTTTGCTTTTATGTGAGCCTCAATTGATTTTTTCCCCTTTGAGCTACTGAATGTCAATAGAAAATGTCATCCTCCTTACCCCCTGGCTCATCCAACTCGTCCAGCCTGCAGTCCATCAACACTGCTGCACTGAGACTCTCAGATAAATGAAAATGTCTCCCAATCTTAAAAGCTTCCTGAGGAGGGCATTTCAAATATCGCCCAACAATCTGTTCTGCTGTTTATCAAACCCCTACTGCCCAGAGTTTCTTCTCTAGCTCTAAATTGAATCGATCGTCCAAAGCATCCCCTCCTTCTGGGCTCCTTCTCCACTCCCACTAGCATCGGCCGGTTGGGTCCCCAGAAAGCATCAACTCTGTCCTCCTCAGGGTTCTTGGGTAATCATGAGGGTTCAGGAGACTTTTCTAGCACTGTTCTCTCACTCCATGTGCTCCCCATTGATTATCAGTCAGTTGTACCATCCGTTTTTACAAAAGGTATTTACTCAGAAGAGTTGGTACAACACATCCCCCAAACCTAGAAGACACTGTCCCCTCTGCACATGCTTGATCCCTAAGGAGAATATGTTCACACTTAGAGAGGATGTGAGGCCACAGTATGGCTCACAGCTGTCAGCTTCTAGAAGCCCTCTGCTCCTTTTGTGGGTCCTCATGAAGCTCTCCCTGTGTGGACAACTCTCTGCTGGACTCCAAGGACCAGTGCCCTGGCCTCCCCTCAGCACATCCTGGGTATTCTCTGCTTGGGATTACAAGCACTGACATGGGGGGCTGTGGTTTCAGGACCATGGCCACCAACGCCAATGAAGAGTCCACATCTTTGACCTTCACAAGGTTATCCTTTGGTCAAGGAAGTAAAGGGACAAAGGGAAGCCCTCTCCTCTCCCACACCCCAAGGAATCTCCTCTCCGGGGCTAGGCCCAAGCTGCCCCATTGCCAGGCTGCCCTGTTCTTGGGAGACTGGATTCTGGGCCGGCTTCCTGTTTTATCCAAAACTCTTATGTTGGATTCTCTTCACCCAACTATTGTAGAGCTTAGAGGAGGGAGACAGAAGATCCCCAAGATTAAAATTAGAAGTGGATTTTATTGCCACAGGACTGCTGGGATCACACATACCCAAATCAGACAGTGCTGGCATGGACAGTGTGCCGGTTTTTAAAGAAATCCAATAGCCGGGTTATGTAAGCTGAAACTACAATAAGTGGTTGGTCAATGTACAATTGTATTTCCCATGCTCGAGAAGCCCACCCCAGGCTGAGGGACAGGAAGCCCAGGATGGGGTGATTAGGAGGGGCCAGGGGACGATGGATGGAGACATACCTGGATCAGGTGATTAGGAGGGGGCAGGGGATGAGAGAGGATGGAGAAGTCCTTCCCCCCCACCCCCACACCCCCAGTTTTTACCCTAGCCTGAAATTCCTGCTCGCTGATCAGCTGGGGGCGGGAAAGGTGGAGCTGTGCTCAACACCAAGAGCCATTTCCTAAGTGCATCATTGCTTTCTTCCAGTTTTTGCCTGTGGTTGATTCAATAGATGTGCCTAAGAATTATTCACATCTCACTTATACCTTTGGGGGATTGCTCCAGAAACTGAAAGAGCTGTTCTTATTTGCTAAAAGTGGTTGTTGGGTGTTTTTCTTGTTGTTGTTGTATTTTTGGAGGGGGGAAGGCAAGACAATTGGGGTTAAGTGACTTGCCCAAGGTCACAAGGCTAGTAAGTGTTAAGTGTCTGAGGATGGATTTGAACTCAGGTCCTCCTGACTCCATGGCTAGGGCTCTATTCACTGCTCCACCTAGCCACCCAAAAGTGGTTGCTGCTGCTCATCTTGGTGACCCCATTTGGAGTTTCTTGGCAGAGATCCTGGAGCAGTTTGCAGATGAGGAAACTGAGGTAAATAGGGTTAAATGACTTGCCCAGGATCATGCAACTAGTAGTGTCTGAGGACAGATTTGCATTCCAAAGAGGTCTCCTGACCCTCTACACTGTGCCACCTAGCTCTACATTGAACTAACTAGCAGTCAATTAGAAAACCAGTCCCCATTACAGACAGATCTAAATAGGCCTAATTGTTAGGAGTCACAGAATCGCAGAGGCAGAAGGACCTGAGACACCATCTAGACCAACCCAAACCTGGAGTGGACTCTCTTCCAAAAAAGCGGTCACTGGCTCTTCTGGAAGCCCTCTAGAGAGAATTATTTCACCTTGGGGTAATTTTTCTGGCATTTTCCCTGATATCCCCCTGAATTCTCTACCTCTCTCTGCTTCTCCCACCCATGGCTGCTGGTTCTGCCCTTTGATAGTCTTCAAATACTTGAAGGTTAAGGTTAAGGTTAGCCTTCAGCCCTCAGCCCCCCACCCCGGCCAAGTCTTCTGTTCTTCAGGCTAAATATTATTATTTCCTTCAACAGTTCCTCACATAGCGGGACTTCCAGGCCTTTCCCCATCCTGGTTAACCTCCTCTGGACATTTGCTATCTTCCCCATGTCCTCCTAAACCATGGTTCCTAGAACCCAGCCCAATACTCCAGATGTGGTCTAGCCAGGGCAGAGGTCAGCAGGACGACCCCCTACCTCTTGATTCTTAGAAGCAACATCTCTTTCACACAACCCAAGATCCCATAGCTTTTCCTGGATGCCATATTAAACCCCCACCCCAATTGCTTCTCATTGAGTTTGTGATATGAAAACCAGGACATTCCAACTCTTGTTGAGATCTCTCCCCGCTTCTGATTAGTCCCCTAAAATAGTAGTTCATGTCACTTGGCCATGGCCATAAAGGTGGTAAGTTTCAGGGCCAGAATTCAAACCCAAGTCTCTCCTGGGCCTCAGCCCTGACCTCTCTGCTTATCTCCTGCTTGGGCATGGATTGGAAAGACTTGTGAGTGGCTCTTTCCAAAAACCCAATGTAGCCTCATGGGAAGAATCCTCAACACCCCTGAAGGGGTCCAAAGGAACAGATGTCAGTGCTGAAGGCAGTTCCCAGGACAGAGTTCCTCAAGTGTTTTCAGTAGCGGCAACATTGTGAGAATAAATCTCTCCCCGGGGGATACTTGGAAAGAGACAACGAACTTTTGGATGTTTGTTTTATTCCTTTCCTTGCTCATTTATTTACTTAGGGTTTATAACTGCCTCCTTCCCTAAAGAACTTCTCAGATGGCAAAGTTTGGGTGTGTTTCCTTTAAAAAACAAAGCAGAAAAACCCCAATCCCTAATATAGCTGTCTATCACACTCTGCTTAATACAACTTCTGTCAAAGGCTGTCTTTCATTTCTTTGGTGTGGAATGTAGGGGAGGGGGAAGAGGGGGGACTTCAGGAAGGGCTGCTAAGGGCCCTGCCACTGAAGGAGGGGAGGAGGATGTTGCCATTTTTGTCCCCTTTTCATTTTTTTTTCCTTTCTCAAAACCTTGATTGAAATGGAAACTATCTGGGGGATACAGGCAGATTCTAGGTGGTACAGGGAAAGAGTGCCAAGACTGGCATCAGGAAGACCTGAATTCAAATCTGACATCAGATACCTACTAGCTGTGTGACCCTGTTTGCCTCAGTTTCCTCATCTGTAGAAATGAGCTGGAGAAGGAAATGGCAAACCACTCCAGGGTCTCTGCCAAGAACACCCCAACTGGGATCATAAAAGGTTAGACTACTAAAATGAATGAACAACAACCAGGCAGATTCACAGAAATGATCATAGCTCAGGTTTTGCAGAACGTTTTCCTCATCACGGCCCTGGGAGGAAGGGATATGGATATTACTATCCCCATTTTATAGATGAGGAGACTGAGTCTTTCAAAGGCAAGGTGACTTTCCCAAAGGATCATAGGTTTAGAATTGTAAAGCACTGACTTCCTCATTTTGCAGATAAAGAAGCTGAGACCCAGAGAGATCTCTGCTGGAAGGTGACTAAGGGCCAGTTAGTGTAGCCCAAGTCAGTTAGGTACTGTCCCAGGGTGCACAGGCTGTGCTCCTAGGCGGCTCCCCACGCTGCCTGGTCAGGTTGTCCGGGGCAGGTCAGTTGGCATCAAAGGCAGGACTCAGACCAGGCATCTCTAGAGTCCAAGCCTTCTCCTGCCCCCAGCCCCATTCTGCTGAACCCCGTGCATGTTCCTCTGGTCCTCATGGCTTTATAGACCCTCCCTTTTGGGGGAGCCTTGGCTGGCTGCACTTACCTCCTTACACAGGCCACACGGTCTCCCTCATTTGTGGGCTTACTGAACAGTGGGATGGGTAAGTTGGCCAGGGGCTGGTCACTTCTGAGGCCAATGGCTTACCAACCTTGGCTGGCAGTGCAGGCATCCTTCCTGGCCTGCCAGCTCCCTCTGATCCCAAACCAGCAGCCTGTGTTTGGATATGGCCAGGACAATGGGGCCACTGAATACCAAGGTTACAAAAGTCAGCTCAGAAAACAAAGCAAGGCAGCCTGGTTCTCTATCTTGATTTAGACAAAACCAGGTGACTGTTTTCCTGTCCATCACTTCTTGGTGAGCCTGAGAGGCCCAGATCCCATACCTGTTCCAACAGTCATAGGCAAGGAAGGCATTGATGTTCTCCTACCTGGGAGAGGGGGCCCAGTGAGGCCCTAGAGGGTCCCAAGCACCATTGGCTGCTTGCCCCACCCTTGCAGGAAATCAGAGCCCAAAGGGAACCTTTCAGGTCTGAAGCTGCTAGGAGGAAAAAGACTTGGAGGGCCTACACAGCCCAGTACCCCTCACTATGCCAGCCTTCGGGTCCCAGGTCCTGTCAGTCACATCACTGGGAAAGGAGGCTTCCTTAATTGACAAAATTCATCATTCATTTTTTCCTTGGGTGATTTTTTTTCTCTCTCCATGGACATTTATTAGGTTTCAATATTTTACAAAAATTTCTGTCTCTAAATACAAGTTTTCCCAACCCAAATTGTACTTCAGATGCAGAAAATAGAAAAATAATAATTGTTATAATAGACATTCTAATGGCACTTTGAAATTTGAAGTGTATCTTCCCAGCTCTGTGAGGCAGTCATTTCAGGCAAAAGATGCCACACAGGAAATATCTTGTGGCTGGTTGAAAAGAATCAATCGTACTTTATGGGGTTTGCATAAAACAGCAAGCCAGTTAAGAATACAGCATTCCAATAATGGGCCATTTGACAGATGGGTAAACTGAGGTTAAGAGAGGTCATGTTCAGACAGCTGGTTGGAGCTAGGGCTCAAACCCAGAAGGAAAACTCTGCTGCCTGGAGCAGTTCAGAGAAGAGACAGGGAACCAGAGAGATGGTCAGCGGTCAGGAGGGTCAGAATACCAGAAGAGGAGAAAAAAGAGGAGGAGTCTCTTGTTAAAATTCAGAGGCTTCTAGAAATGAGGACCTTTGGTAGTAAAATCATTGCAGACCAGCAAAAACCCAGTGCCGACTGGCAAAGGGCACATGCTGGACACACCAGCAGGGAGGGAGGTCACTGGAAGAGAAGCCAGGAGGCCCTACCTTGCCTTCTCACCTTCTCTGCCACTGGTCAGCTATGTGACCTTGGCTAAGCCACTTCTGTGTCTCTGGGCCTCAGTTTCCTCATCTGTAGAATGTGCCATTGAGGTGCGTTGGGAATTATACCGAGGGACTGCCGACCTTTGAATGTTTGAAGGAGAGCCCTGGGGAGGAGGGGCTAGATTTGCTCTGTTTGGCCCCAGAACTGACAGCAAAGGCAGAAAGTTGCAGAGAGACATGTTTAGCCTTTGGTGGATGGAAAAGCTTCCCAACCATGTGAGCTGTTCAGAAGTGGAACAGGCCCAGGGAGGTCGGATGGGAGGAGCCCCTTGTCCGGCTATGGGGTGGACTGAGGCCCCTTCCTCCTCTGAGCTCCCATGGATCTGGAAGAGTTATAGACTGAGATCTAGGCACCAAGGCCACCGGCGCTGAGCCATGATTGGTCAGAACCTGACTGGTCGTCATCCCCATCCCCACCACCTATGGTGACTGCATCCCTGGACAGCCTGGCTCGGACAGGGGCGCCTTTCCCTGACCTCACTGAGGCAGGCCTCCAAGACACTTCCCAGCCTTCTCTACACCAGGTCACGGAGCACACAGCATTTCTTCTTACTGGGTTTGTCCATTGGATTGTAAGCATCCCGAGGGCAGGGGTTGTCTTCCTTCCTTGTATTTGTATCCCTGTGCCTGGCGCGTGATAAGTACTTATTAAATTCTCCATCTTTCTGTTAGACTGTCTGTCCTGTGGCTCACAAAAGATGAATCCTCAACAACATCTTTTTTTTTGCCTTTTTTTTGGGAGGGAGTAAGGTGGGACAATTGGGGTTAAGTGGCTTGCCCAAGGTCACACATCTAGTTTTATGTTAAGTGTCTGAAGCTAGATTTGAACTCAGGTCCTCCTGATTCCAGGGCTGGTACTCTATTCACTGTGCCACCTAGCCTCCCCTACTCAACAACACCTTTTGAACCTTTCCCATACTCTCAGACTTACTTCTGTCAGAAGCCCCATGACCCTGGCTGTCATTGGGTGTGGGATCTGTACAAGGGATATGTTCTATCTCTTTCTGAGTCAAAATAGCCCAAGACCCCCTAACCAAGATGGCCAAAATAAAAATCTATCATTTAAAGACGATTGTTGTAGTTCATCAAGCCATAGTGTCAGGGTCCCAAGCTGTCTGACCCAGGCCCAAGTCACAAAAGTCACTAGTGTAAAAGAGGACATCCTCTGAGTCTGGGAATCCACTTAAACTCAACCTCACAATCTCTTCCCTTTGGTGCATTCACATTGGGTCTCAGGCAGCAATCAGCCTAGGCTTTACCAGCACACACACCCACACCCACACCCACACACACACACACACACACACACACACCACATACACACACACACCATATACACACACATACACACCACATACATACACACATACAAACATATACATACATACATACACCACATACATACACACATACACACACCACACACATATACATACATACAAACATACACACACCACACACATACACATACCACATGCATACACACACCACACACATACATATATACACACACACATACACACATACACACCACATACACACACACACACACACACACACACACACACACCCCCTTCATGGATTCATACCCCAACTTCTCTCCTGCTATCCCCAAAGGGAGGGCCACCAGCAGAGGACACAAGTACATCTGAAGAAGGCATGTGTCTTGGGGCCCAGCAGCTACAATTGTGGGGAAAGAACAAGGAAACTTCATTTGAACACCCTTTCAACTCTACTTCCATTGGCTCTATAGCATCTCTCCACGAGGAATTGGGAAGTGGACTTAAGAATCTTTTGCCCTGCCCAAGGATAGAACAAGGAACGAGGGATTCGAGTTACAGAAAGGTAAGTTTAGTCCTGATGGGGAAAAAAAGAGACTTTCTAGCAGTTTGGTTGTCCCCACTGGCCTGGGCTGCTGCAAGAGGTGCCAGCTTCCCCCTCACTACAGATTTTCAGGAAAGGATCGGATTGGCCACCCATTCCCTTAATCAGTGAGTGTTGGTTAAGCATCAACGTGTCTTCTGCCCTTTGCAGCTGAACTCCCAGAAAAGATGAAAAAGCGTCTCCACCTGGTGACTCCGTGTTCTCCCCTCTCACTCTGTCTCTCTCTCTGTGTCTCTCTTTCTGTTTCTCTCTCTCTGTGTCTCTCTCTGTGTCTGTCTGACTCTGTCTCTCTGACTCTCTCTGTCTCTGTCTTTCTCTCTCTGTTTCTCTCTCTCTGTGTCTGTCTCTCTGTCTCTGTCTCTCTCTGTCTCTCTGTCTCTGTCTCTGTCTGTCTCTCCCTCTCCCCGCCTCTCTCTGTCTCTCTCTTTCTCTGTCTCTGTTTCTGTCTCTCTTTGTCTCTATCCTGGTCCTCCTCTTACCTCTCTGACTATTTTTTTCTCTGTCTTCTTTGCTGGATCTCCTGTTACCCTGTTTGCCTTAGTTTCCTCACCTGTAAAGGTTACACCCATTGACCATGGGTGTCCCATAGGACTCTTTCCTGGGCCCTCATCACCTCCCACCTGGACCATTGCAATAACTTGGGGGGTGGGGGTGCACAGCAGTGCCTGCCTACCTCAAGTCTCTCCCAGTGCTAGTCCATCTCCAGACACTAAAGTGATTTTCCTAAAGCAAAGGTTTGACCACATCACCCCCCTATTCAAACTCCAATGGCTCCCTGTGGCCTCCCAGCTGTTCCACAGACAAGGCCCTCCATCTCTCAGCTCTGGGTACTCTCTCTGGCTCTCCCCCATGCCTGGAATGCTCTCTCTCATTCACTCCAGACTACCGACCTTTCTGGCTTCCTTTAAATCCCAACTCAGATCCCACCTTCTCCAGAAAGCCTTTCCCAAGCCCTCTTGGTTCCAACGCCCTCCCCTCTTAATTGTTCCTCATTCATCCTGTCTCTAACCTTCTTTGGATGTGTTTGTTTCCACATTTTGTCTGTCCCAGAGCTTAGCAAGGCCCCTGGCACAGAGGCATTTAATAGATGGCTTCTGATTGATTAACATAAGAGAAATAGTCCCTGCCTCAAGAAGCTTGCATTCTACAGGGGAAGATGAACAGGTGCAAGGCCCTGGGTGGGGGAGCTCAGCAAAGGCCTCACAGAGGAGAGTGTATTTGAGCTGACCCGTGAAGGGGTCAGGGTGTCCGCTGAGCGGTCCCAAACCTGTGGGTCACAGAGTGACTCCTGTATCTGTCAAGCAAGGCCATGTCGGTTCTTGTTTAGATACAACAAAGTGTGCACCACGATTCAGTCCAATCAATAACTGACAGGCCTCGCAGTCAATACTGTCGCCCACATGTAGACATCTCTCATTTTCCCATATGTGTGGATGCCATTGTGATGAATAAAAGACAAGTTCATTTAATAGGCTCCAGAGTTCAGAGCACCTTTGGGTCCTCATGCATTTTCTGAGCCAACAGATTCTAATAATGTAACTACCATGATGGAGGATGGGGGAGAAGTCCTTGATCTTTTATGCTTAATAAAGTCACTGTACTGGAAGAAGATGGGACCGCCATTACAGAGGGAACTCTGGTCCAGGTCTGGCTTGGAGCAGTGGACCTCTTAGGCCCCTTCCCACTCAGGCTCTGGATTTCTGTGAAAATAATTCCCAGGACTTGTTTGAGTGTGTTGACTGATGGATTGAAAAGGCACAAAGGCACAAAGCCACATTCAGAGTGTTTTCCTGATTCTCTTTAAGGAAAAAGGAGCTAATTCTGTGCCCCTGGTCCAAGGGTCTACACAAGGCCCACAGGACAGGTAGCTAGCTCCACCTTGTTATCTCTACCTCCTGGGTCTAAGGCTCTGGGTCTAAACTCCCAGGAGGGGAGGAGGGCTGGGGGCTTACTGCATATATTTCCATACAAAGGCGTCCCACTGGACTGCAACATTAATGAGGAGCTTTTCAGCCCCTATTGGATGGATCTGCCCACTTATTGGGTTGGTGTAGAAAGGCATCTAGGTGGCACAGAGTCAGGAAGATCTGAGCTCAAATGTGGCCTCAGCCACTTCTGAGCTGTGTGACCCTAGGCAAGTCCCGTTACCCTGTTTGCCTCATTCTCCTCACCTATAAAATGTGAAAAGTGATGACTAGAGTGTCTACTTCCCGGAGACTTGAATGAGATCATCAATCATTACGCACCTGCTGTGTGCGGGACCCTGGGCTGAGTATTGGGAGATAGAAAGACGAAAGGGAGACAGTCCTGTCTGCCCTCAAGAAGCTTAGAATATACTCTACCAGAATGGAGGAGCATTGGCCAGGCTGAGAGCCCCCCGCCAATGCCAGCTCTTGGAGCTGCGACCTTAGAGGGCCTGAATCTGCACACACACACACACACACACACACACACATTCACACACTCACTCACACACACTCACTCATATACTCTCATACACACTCACTCACACATACTCACACACTCTCAACATACACACACACTGACACACACTGACACACACAGTCACACATTCACTCACACTCACACACTTACACACACATTCTCATACGTATTCACACTCACAACACTCTCACTCACACACAGATGCTCACACACACTCACATACACTTACACACTCATTCACACATACTCTCACACACTCACACGTACTCATTCACACACACTCACACACACACTCACTCACACATACTTTCACGCACACACAGATGCTCACACACTCACTCACACAGAGATGCTCACACACACTCACTCACACACACTCACACACTCACACACACTCATTTACACACTCTCTCTCTCACACACACACACACACACACACACACACACACACACACACTCACCCTGAACCTATTCCTGATTATAGATGGGGCTGTTTGAGGTGAGAGACAGCAAGGCATGGAGAGTTAGGAATTTCCAGGTGACCCCAGGCAAACCAGCTCACTCCTCTGAGACTCAGTGTCTTCACCTATAAAATGGGGATAATGATGCCAGCTCTCCCCACCCCAAAGCACTCTATCAATGTGTCATTAGTGTGATCCTTTCTGTGAGGGCTGGATAAAGAGGAGCTGTTGCTAAAACAGAGGGCCCACAACCATGCACCTGCCTCCAGGGCTCCCGGCCACCCAGCCTGGGCACCTTTGGAGGGGCATGGAGCTCTGCTGTCACTACCAAGATGGCGGGGTGGAAGGAACACTGTGCTTGGGTTCTGGGGCCTGCTCTGGGCCTGTGCCACGGACTGTGCTAAGCCCATGCTATCCCTCCATGAGGGGAGGAGGCCCGTGGTCTGCCTCTGAGAAATGAACAACAGAAGCATCAAGGCAGGGCTTGGGAGTGGGCTGGACCAAGAGTTAGGAAGTGCTGAATTCTAATTCTATCTCTGCCACTTACCTCTTAGCTCACCCTGGGCAAGGTGTGCCATATCTCTGAAATGAGGCTCCTGCCTTGACGGTGCCTTGCAATCAAAGGGTGGGGGAGGGCAGCTGCAGGGACCCAGGGCCCTCTGCCAGAGCTGCAGCTGGGGCTCACAAAGCCATGTGGCTTCATTTAGATCACCAATTCAGAGGACTTTCCATAAGCCCTACTATGCGCAAGGCACTGGTGGTACAAAGGGAGAAAACAAGAGGTTCCCTGACATTGATTTTATGCTCTGGGCTGAAAAAAGCACAGCATTGAACCAGTCCCTGTAGGGGAGGCCACCTGGGGCCATGGGAGCTCTGGGATAAGGGCGCACCAAGAATCCTAGACCTGGAGAAGGAAAACCCAGGTGCTCACCTGCCCCCAGCTCTGACCGGCCATGTGACCCTGCATGTCCCTTTGGGAGCCTCAGTGTTCTCAGCCATGAAATGGGGATGCTGGCCCGCAGGCCGTGGACAGAGGGGCCTGAGTGGGACAGCCAGGAGGAAGCCCTCCCATGCTCCAGAAATGGGAGGGCGTGCATGAGTCCTCCGGGGCTCCTTCTTCAGACTGAGTTAGGCACTTCTCCAGCTTTGATATGCATTGTCTGCATGACCTTGGGCGAGATAGGTCATCTCCCAAAGGCCTCAGTTTGTCCATCTATAAAATGGAGATGTCGGCCCAGAGGCTTGTGTCATGACAGCTCGACTAACTCCGCAAAGACACTTGTCTCTCTCTGTCTCTGTGGGTCTCTGTCTCTCTTTGTCCCACCCTCTCTGTGTCTTTATTTTTCTTTCTTGGTCTCTCTCTGTGTCTCTCCCTGTCTCTCTCTGTCTCTGTCTCTAACTGTCTCTCTGTGTGTCTCTATTTCTCTGGGTCTCTCTCTCTAACATCTGGATATTCAGCAGGATCCAGCCTGCAGACCTCCCACTGACCATTGCCCCCAAGGCTGTATCTAAAGGAAGCAGGGGGCCCTTGTCAGAGCTACTGGAGCAGGCAGGTGCAGAGTCTTAAGGAAAGCCCAGCTCCTTATCAGGCCTTTAGGCAGCATGGGAATGAAGGTCTCAGAAGAGCTCCTCAACAGGCTTTCTCTACACTTCTAGAAAATTCTTAGTAAGAAGGAAAAATCAAGCTCTTAAAACATTTCCTAAAAAAGTTAGGGAGTAGAAGGGGCGCCCCACATCATGGCCCCTGGGTCAGCCCTGGAGGAAGCTGCCAGACAGAGCCTGCAGTCCAGAGCAGCCATCAGGGGCCAGGCAGCCAGGAGTGACCCAAGGGTTATCAGTCACTCACGGACGCCATACTGGCCAGTGAGAAGCCCTCCCATCCCATCTGAAAAAACAAGGTCCTTAGGAGCTGGGGAGCTGAAGCTTGAAATATCATTGCCAATGAATCAATAATGAAAGGTCAATTGATGTACATGGGATGGTTTGTTCGTTTCAATCATTCCCAGCACAGAATGTTAGCCCTCTCAACTCTTCAAGGGAGGGCTCTGGGAATGGGTTGGGCTGGTTGTCAGATAAAGAGAGAGGATGGAGGCAATGGTGGGCATATAGATAAGGGTATGTGTGTGTGTGTGTGTGTGTGTGTGTGTGTGTATGTATGTGTGTGAGAGAGAGAGAGAGACAGAGAAAGAGACAGAGAGAGACAGAGAGAGAGACAGAGAGACAGAGACAGAGAGAGGGACAGAGAGAGACTGAGCCAGCAGCTCATTTCCAGCCTTATGAAGAAGAGGTCCATGGCCACACGCCCCAGGACCAGAGCAACCCGGCTCTTCCAAGAGTGGGCATCAGGACACATGCCTTCCTCCTTTCAGCTCCTGGCAGCTTGCTTTACAACAGATGCTCAAAGGAGGCCAGGCCAGAGGAGTCACAGATCAGGCTGCTCCGTAACAAAGAGCTAAGGATGTGGTCACAATGGTCTCAGGATGATGGGTTTCCTGGATGACCTCACTCCTGAGATCTGCAGAGCCCAGATAAGAATCTCCAAGCTCTGTGGAGAGGCCCCAGAGGGAGAGGAAAGGGAGGGAAGGCTGGCTTCCCGTAACTGTGGCCTCCTTCCCCTGCCTTGTGTCCCAGCACCTGCAGCCCTCCAGACCCCAGCGCCCCGACTCTGTCCCCTCCAGACTACAGTTCAGGGAGCCACGTGGGCAGGCAGCATCTCTCAGATACATCCACCTTTCTCAAACTCCCCTCTCTTCTAGTTCAGCTCAATTTTAAGAGGGTCTTTGGTCACTCTTAGGTTATTTACTTAGACCGTGTTTTTAAGAAAAGTAGAATCACAGAAGGAAAGGACGATGTGTGTCCTTGGGCCTGATCTTTTAAAAGGCCTGTCCACCTTGAGACGACATTGATGAGACCATAGCTCAACACTGGCAGGAGGGGCTGGGAGCCCAGTAGACAGGGCTGATAACTAACTGGGGAATCAAGCATCACTGGTCTCTCCTCAGCCCACAGTGGTTGTATGATGAAAAGAGACAGATTGAAGGAATAACCCAATAACCATTTCCCAAAGTTCTTTCTATTTGCTCAGAATTTTTAATTAATTCATTAATTCCATCAGGACCTAGTGGGGCCCCAGGGCTCTCAAGGGGAGGCCAGCAGCTCTCAGGCTGAGGTCTTACTCTCATGAAAGGGTCAGGAGTATGAGGCCAACAACAGATTCTGTCCACCAAGGATATGACAAGGATAGCCCAGCTGGGCCACCAAGAGGAGCTCAGAGAAGACCCCTCCCTCCAGACTATGAGTATAAAACATGGATATACTTGGCTGGTGGATTGGGACTGGTTTTACTGAACTGTTCCCTTTTTCCCTTTTTCTATTTTGTTATAAGGGATGGCCTTCTGGTTATAGGGTAGGAGGGAGTATATTGGGAGATGAAGAATCAAAAGCTATCAATACTTTTTTTTAAAACTGTTTTTACCATCCAAAGAGCAGCCTGCATTAGTATGAAGAATTTTGTCACCAGGACCCTGGCCATCAGATGCCACAGGGACCCATGGGATGGGCTAAAAAATAGCAAGAGGCCCTTGGCTAAGAGGTCCCCTTCCTCAGAAATGGTGGCAATGTAGTGGAAGTGGGCAAGGCAGAGGAACTGAAGACACATGAAGTTCTTAACAGTCTACAAAGGCTAAGTTAATCATTGGTTTCCTTAATATAAGCTCTTTGAGACCAGGAATTGTTTCTTTTCTCTTGTCTTATGTCCCTCAAACTTCAGACCACACCTTGCACCTGGTGGGTGTTTGGTAAATATTTCCAGCATGGAGATAGGATGGGATGAGGTGGGATGAGAATGAATGGGATGGGACGGGGTAAGACAAAATGGAGCAGGCTCCCTTTGTCCGATGACCCCCAAGCTTAAACAGTCTTAGAAAAATGGAATCACATTCCCGGTGAAATTCTCCAGAAAGCAAGGCTGCTGCTGCCGATGGACGACGAGGAGGCTGCCAGACAGACAGCGCTGGCAGAGACGCTGCCGTTGTGCACCATCATTTCAGGGCATGCTTGGCCATCTTGCCTGGGAGCATCCTTGGTGAGTGGAAGCCCAGAGTGATTGCCGTGAAGGTAACTGCACCAATGCGCGAGACAAGATGACAAAGGGCTGCTGGTGGTTCCGGGTCTGGGAATCATGAAGCACCACACTCTTTGAGGAATGCACGTTGCAAATGCCCCAAAGGAGGGGCCCAGAGGGCTTCTTGCGCAGGCTCCACTGAGGGAGCGGCAGTGCAGACTGCAACCCCCACCTCCTGCGGCCTCCACTCGCCCCCTAAAAGGTCCAAGCCCACGATACCTGACAGTGACTGCTTTCCACATTAAGATTTCACTGATCCTCTCCTCAGCCCTGTGAAGGAAACAATGCAGGGCTTTGGTATTGTCCCCTCCTGTGGAAGAGGAAATTAGGACTCAAGGACGTCCCAGGTAAGAGTCGCCAGAGAAGCCCAGGACTCACACCTGGTCTTTCCAGACCGGAACTTCACTGCTGTTCTCCATGCCCCGCGAGCGCCACACACACACACACACACACACACACCTCCAGTGCCACATATGCCTGGCTGCATTTGCCACAGCCAGTCAGCCAGAATTAAGAGTGAGCGACTCAACAATGAAGATGCCCAATGAGCCATAAGGACATTCTTCCCTGCTAAGCCACCCGGACTCAGGCACCGGGAGGTGACCGAAGAGCATCCTTCTTAAGTAGATGTTGCCAGAATTAACGTGGCTAAAATGAACATGAGTAGACAGAATTGGAGGGGGATGGGGATGTGCATTAGGGGAAGGTGAGGTGGGCTGAATGCGTGTAAATAGTAATGATGGCAAGGAAAGGGAGAAAATGTGGCATTAGCTCTGCCCGGGCCAAGAGAGCAGAGGCTCCTGGCCAGGATTCTGCCCCTGCCCTTGTCTGTCACTATGCTAAGCAGTCAGTAATGCCCCTTCCCTCCTAGCCTGCTACCTGGATGTGGTCTGCACAACCCTGGGGGATGTAGGGGTACCCTCCCCTTCGGGGTCATCCAGCCCAATAGCCCAGCAGGAACCTTCTCCTTAGCCAAAAAGGAAGAAGTCTGCACCATTTTGGTCTTGGCCTTGACCAGTGACCAAGCCAGTGTCCACTCCCTAAAGGGCTTGGTTCTATAACTCGGGTCAAGGAGATACCTTAGAAGCCAGAGTCCAATTCTCCCATTTTACAGAAACAGAGACTGAGATCCGGTTGGTAGAAGAGAGAGGATTTAACCCCAGATCCACTTGATTCCAAATACCAATTGGGTTTCATTGTGTACTCAGAAGAGGAGCCCAAGGGTGATGTGAAGAATGGAGCTGAGAGGACAGAGCCCGGGAGTCCCCTTCCAGTTCTGGTCACTGAATTGCAGGATCCTGAATCCAGAGCTGGAAGATTCCTAGTGGTCAGTCTGGTTCAGCCCCCTTCATTTTAGAGGTGAGGAAACTGAGAGGCAAGGAAAGCAAAGGCCATGCTTGAGGTCACACAAGTGAGTGAGCCCCCAAGGGAAAGATCTGAACCCATGCTCTGGGACTCCAGAGCCAGCACTCTGTGATTCTATCAGTGTACTGCCTAAGAGCTGAGCAGAGAGCCCAGGACCACCCCCTCCCCAGACACCCTGGCTCCATCGATCCCTTGTCCCCTCCCACACCTGGCCTGTTGCTGTGTCCTTGGTTGGCTCCCCCAGGACAGCAGGGAGATGAGGCTGGCCCAGGGCGATTCACTTCTCTCCTCTCTGTACAAATCCCATCAGTGTTCCATAGGCGCAGAGAGCTCTGACCCTGGATCCTGGGCCAGGTGAGCAGGTACTTACAAATTCACAGTATGAAACTCCATTGGAAGTGGGTTTCTATCTGCTCTCCTTGATCAGTCAGGGTGTCTTAGCCGTGGCCACAAGATTCATCTCCGAGATGCCGACTGCCTGGCAATGCATCTCTCGGTACAGAGCGAGGCAGAGAGATAGCCGCCAGCCTGGTGCCAGGACCAGACACCAAACCCTTCTTGCTGGCAGAGAGAGGCTGCAGAAAGAAACCTTTGGTCTCAGAGCGGGGCTTTTTGGAGCAACAAGACATCTGGCTGGTTTTCCTCATCCCTATTGGGGTGGGGGTGTCCTCAGATGACCCTGAATGTTCAGACAGCCTGAGCTGACCCACTCCAAGCTACCTTCTCATACTGCCCTCTTGGGAGGAATGAGTTAATCAGAAGCCCCAGAGAAAAACAGGTCATTGTTCCCAGGACACTTCTGTGTGAGCACCTGAAAAGGGAAACTGTTTTCAGCTCAGGGGCAGCTTGGCAAAGATGGATTTAGAGCCAAGGAGAAGGAAGACATCCCATGCTCCCCTGGGTCCATTACCTGCCTTCATCACTGAGGAGCACTGTGGCCCACTGGGGAGAGGCTGGGCCCAGAATCTAGAAACCTTGGGTTCAAATCCCCATCTGTGATATTTGCTGCTGTGTGACCCTGGGCCCAGACATTTTTCCTTTTTCGGCCTCAGTTGCCTTATCTGTAAAACGGAGACAGAGGGGCAGAGGATAACCAACTTCAGAGCCAAGAAGTCGGGGGTGTAACCCTCAACACATCACCAAACCTCCCAGTGCTCCCCCAGAGGCAACTGTCTGAGGTAATAAGATGTGGATGGGTATAAAGGGAGTTTCCACACTGGGAGTTTGCTGGACCAATGAAATCACCGTGTTCGTTTTCCCTAAACCCAACCCCAACCCTAAATGGTTATGATTGGGGAGAGCATTGAATTTGGGGTCAGGGGACATGAGCTGAGTTCCTGGCTCTGCCTTTATTACCCAGGTGACTTTAAACACATCATCTAACTAGCCTCTCAAGGCCTCAGTTTGTCTATCTGCAAAATGGGTTCTCCCAGGTGATCTCTAGGTGCCTTCAAATAAACACTCCTAGGATACCCACAGCCATTGCTTCTGACACATACTACCTCGGCGGCATTTGGGCATGTCTCATAATATCTCTGGGCCTCAGTTTACTCATTGTAAAACAAAGGGCCTGGACTAGCGGGACTCGGGGGTCTCTAACTACATCTGGACCTAGGATCCCTCCTGTCACATCTTCCTGTTTTGAACTTGAAAAGTTAATTTGCTGGATCCAGGTGTAAACTGTGACCTTTCTCCCTCCTGGATTTTCCCTTGGTTGATCTGGATCAATGTTTTACTATATATAGGTGTTTTTTGCCCCTGGCCCTGCCATCTGCTGAACCAGCCAGCCTGACCAACTTGAGGCATGCTACCCTTGAATATCCTGAAAATACTGAAGCAAACTGGCCTCTGCTTTCCTCTGGGGTGGGTCCTCCCCACCTCCCTTCATGATGATCACATCAGAATTCTTATACCCTGGGCACCCTGAGTGCTGTCAGTCCCCAGGAGAGAGGAAGCTGGTGGCTGGAGGCTGGAGGGCCCTTGCAGCCCACGCTCATCCGGGCAGCTGTCCTCTACTTTCATCCCCCAGTAGGGTGGCAGAGGGCCAGGGGGAAGCACCTGCCTCTCCTTGGGGTCTGGGGGGAGGCCAGGCCCCACTTCCTTGTTCCTGGCTCCAACGTGCACTTGCCAGACTCCATTGCCAACTCCAGGGAAAAGAGGAAGGCACTGCCCAGAAGTCATCCTTCCTCACTGGGCACATAAAGTTTCAGCTGTCATGCACCAGGCCCCTGAGAACACACCCTGGCCTCTGGGGTGCCCTGCAATGGATTGGGCTGAAGGGGTGGGGAAGAATGGGTTAGTTCATCATTCCACACACACCTACATCAATTAATGCAGTGTCTACCATGTGCCAAGTACTGTGCTGGGTCTGAGGGCTACAAAGTCAAACAAAGTCACACTCCCCATCCTCAAGAAGCTTACTTTCTACTTGGAGGGAAAGTAAATAAAAATGTATGCAAAATAAATAGATGGTAATTGGGGAAGGGGCTCATGTCTTGGCTTCACGTAGGATACAGAAAGGGGAAGGAAGGATTTCTAAGAGACAGAGCTAAGGAGGGAGGGCATTCTTAGTATAGGACCAAGAGGGCCAGGAAGCTGGTCTCAGAAGGTAAACTCTTTGATGGCAAGGGCTGGTTTTGCTTTTCTTTGTCTCCCTAAGGCTTAGCCCAGAGGCAAGGGATAAATAGTAAACACATGACAACCTGTCACAGCACAAAGGAGCACTGGATTTGGAATCAGAGGCACTGAATTCAAATTGCACCTCAGACCTTTCCTGGATGTGTGTGAGAGAGACCCTGGACCAGTCACCTAATCTGTCTCAGTCTCAATTTCCTAATCTGTAAAATGAACAGATTGGGTTTGATGTCTTGTAAGGTGCCTTCTACTTCCAAATCTATGACCCTAATAAATGGTTTTTGATTAATTAATTAAGGAAGAGAGGTTGGAGCAGTGGCGCTTTCAAAAGCACTTAACAAGCATTCCATTATTGTTTCTGCTTTGAGGGCAAGAACGGAGAACCCCGCTCATGAACAATTTAATAAAACCAGAACAAATCCTGACAAAGGCTCTTTTAAAAATTGAATTTTGTTCTGGAATAATATTGGCGTCGCTCTTTACCGTTTGCAAAGGGCTGCACAAATATCAACTCATTTTATCCTGACAACGGCCCTGAAAGACGGGCGCTATCATTGTTCCCATCTGACAGATGGGGAAACAAGGCAAGACAGAAGTTGAGACTTTGCCCAGGAACACGCAGCTAAGTGTCTGAACCTGGATTCGAACTCAGCTCTTCCTACTTCCAGGTACAAAATTACCTGCAAAAGTTTAACGTTCTCTGCCCAGAGGGCCAAATGAACCAAATTATTCTCTTTTAAATGAATCTCTGTGGCTAGTGTAAGCATGGGGGTATTTCAGTGATAAGTTAAAAGATAATAAGGCCCAATTCTCATACTGAAAGGGGTCCAGACTCCCTGAGAGGCTGCCAGGCACTGGGGGGAGTCCGAGGCAACACCAAGCCCTGCATTGAGAAGAGCTGGTGCCTTCCTCCAAAGAGTGGTCTCCAAGCAGCAATGCTTAGACCCAGAAGGTTTGCTGATACTGACTATGGAAATGGGAAATAGAGGCTGGGTATAATCTGGTCTGGTCAGACCCTTGGTGATTTCCTATCCAGACTCGATGGCTTCCCAGAGGTACAGGGCTGGAAGAGGCTCCAGGGGCCACACATGAGAGGAACATCCCTGCCCCATGGTCCTGCAGCCTCTGATAGAAGACCCTCAAGGACAGCCCATTCCATGCTGGGATGGCCCTCCCTGAGAGGGAGGAGGCTTTCCTTTACATCCAGTCTTAAATTTTTCTAGTTCTGCCCTAAGACGCCGGAGAGAACAAGCCCACTCTCTCTTCCACAACACAGGCCTTCAATCCCTGAAGGCCACTGTCCCCACCCTCTGTCATCTCCTTTCTGGACTGAATGTCCCCAGTTCCTTCAAGGGGTCCCTGTATGTCAGGATTTTGAAGCCCTTCAGTATCCCATGTGCCTTTCTCAGGCCATCATTTGATTTATCAATGTGGTCCCCAAAATGTGGTTCCCATAACGGAGCTGAATCTCCAGATGGTACCTGACCAGGGCAGAGAACAGCATGGTTTTATTGTATTTAGATGACTTCACTGGTACTCGCAGGGCGGAAATCAGAGGCACGTTCGCACCTGTTTCTCTTTCCCCAGTCTCAGAGAGCTGTCCAGGAAGCCTGGTGATGCATTGGAACCATGCCAGGATGTTTCTGGACACCCACCTCCCCACACGGAGCCCCAGTTTCTAAGAGGCGTGTTGACTTGTTGTGTCATCATCTCTACTCATATCAAACCCGCAGTCCCCTGAAGCCCCCCAGATCTTTTTCAGATTATCTGCCATCTAATCATGGTTTATCCAGTCTGACCTCGTCTTCCTGAATATTATATTTTTTATAATTCTTCATCACTCTCTCTGATGGTAAATTCTCCACCCTTTGATAGAAAATAACCTGGGACTTAACCACAGATGATTTTGGAGGGAAATGTTCTGGGAGAACATACAACAGACAGATAGGTCTCAGAGTAAGAAAACCCTTCAGTCCTATAGCACACTTGTCCTGCCTTTGGGAAAAGAAAATTGTTTATCTTTCCAATGCCTCAGTTTTTCCTGCTCGAAATGGGAATGGCAATGCTGGATTAGTACCTCCAGGCCTGGGGTGTAGGTAGGAGGCAATGGGAGCTTTTCAGAGATTTCTTTAGGGGGCTCCTTAGAGTTTCATGCCTGTTTTTCCATAAAGACAGCTGGTCACAAGACCAGAAATATCGTTCAGGATGCTCTCTGTCTTAGAATAAATAATCACAGTAATATGTTTGTATAAAGGCAATGAGGTAAGCCGGGCTTCTGGAAACGTCTGAGTCCTGGGCTAGGAAGGCAAACAAGCAGTTTGAGGCCAGCTGGACCCCCTAAAATAGCTCCCTCCCCTCCCCCATCCTTCTGCCTCCCTGATTCTTCAACTCAATGCCTTCGGAAGTGGCTGGAAATATTTATGGCTTTAAATTGGTCATGGAAAGATTTCAGGCAAAGATTGTCTTCCGGAAGACTTATTCCCAAGAGAAGTTTTCTACTTAAAAACAAAATGCAATTTATCTCAGAGTTTGGGGGAAGGAGAAAAAGAGAGGAACTCTCTCCCAAATTCCTATGGGCATTAAGAATCAGGATCTGTTGGAAGGGCCCTCACCATCCATTTAATCGAAAGGACACCTGAAAATAGAATCTTCACTATGATAACCCAAACAAGTGGTGATTCAGCCTCTGCTTGAAGGCCTCCAGTCATGGGGAGTTCACTCCCACGCCAGATAGCACCTTCAAGGCTAAGGCTGCGATAACCATCAGGAACTGCCCAGGCAAACTTTGCCTTTTTTCAGTTTCCACCCATTACCCAGACTTCAGTGTGTGGGGGTAGGGTGGGGGACAAAAGAGGATCTATTCCAGACAATCACTTGACCAAAGAATGGAAATGGGACAGGACAGGACAAGTAAGGAATGTGTCTAATTGGCCAATTAAGCTGAAATGGTTACAGAGAGGGAAGCAGGGGCCAAGCTTTGGCTAGCTTACAGTGCCAGGTCAGAAAGTCTGTACTTCATTCTCTAGGCAATAGGGAGCTATGGAAGATTTGGGGGTTGTTTTTCCTTATTTCCTATTTTTATCCTGAACTTAACAAATCCCAACTAAAATGGACATTTCCAAATACACAACAGAAGAGGAAAAGAGGATCCTATGAAAAACTGGGAATCTCCATCAGGTGCTGCGGAGTCTTCCTTTTAAGTAGACAAGAAAGTCAGTGAGTAATTTTCACACTTTCAAAGTTCTTCTGCTCCTGTGTGTTTCCTCCTGGCCTGTTAAAAATGACCCTCTTTATTTTCTTTTTGGCATTCTGGTCACCAGTCCCCTCTCCTTCCTAACTACTTCCCCTCCCCCCTCCAAAAAAAAAACAATATTAAAAAGAGAAAGAAAGGCAAAAATCTTTGTAACAAATGTGCTTAGTCAAGGAAAACAAAATCTCATGTTGGCTGCCTCCAAAATTGTATGTCTCAATACTTATACACACAGAGACATACATGAAGTAATAAATAAGTCAATAAGTAGATAAAAGAATGAAAGAATAGAATAAAATTTAAAAATTGTATTTCAATATCTACATGAATGCATAAGTAAATAAGCAAGTAAATAAGTCAATACACAAATAAAAGAATGACTAGAAAGAATAGAATAAAAACAAAATTGTATGTCTCAATCCATACATGAATTAATGCATAAGTTAATAAATAAACAAAAGAATGACTGAATAGAATGGAATAGGCTGAAAACAAAATTATATGACTCACTCTGCATCTAGAGTCTACACCCTCTGTGACAGGACATGGACAGTATGTCATTCTCAGTCCTCTCGGAAAAAAATGATGACAGACTTAGACTCTCAGTTGGCCCTTGTACTGATCTGAGTTCTTAAGCCTTCTGAAGTTGTTTGGCTTAACAACGTTGTTTTTATTGGATAAACTGTTCCCTGGTTCTTCTCCCTTTACTCAGCAGTAGTTCATACAAGAGTTCCCAGTCACCCCCACCAAAAAAGAAGACCTGTCTCTTTCATCATTTCTCATGGGGCAATAACATTCCAAATGTTCTGTTGCATTCATGTGCCCTGCTTTGTTCAGTCACTCCCTAGTCGATGGACATCGCCTTAGTTTCCAATTGTTTTGATGTTTTTTACATGCATGGCTCCTTTTCCTCTTTCTTTAGTATCTTTGGGGTATAGGCAAAGAAGGATTTTGAGTAAAGACAAAACACAATGAGAGGGTTATAATAGGAGGATGAGTCCAGCAGGTGTAAGAACAATTGATTGGAGACCCAAGAGACAGGAGGAGGAAGAGAAGGCAGGGACAGCAGTTAGTATTATCAGAGTTGAGGTCAAAAGATTTTGGGCTCAGACTATGATTATTGCTAACAGGAGTGAGGGAGACTAGTGTCAAAGGTGGAAACTACAGAACTTAGAGTCTCTAAGTTGGAAAGGACCTCAGAGGCCAGCAGGATCTACTCATGCCTGAAGGAAATCCCCACCATGATGTGCGGAGAGACTGTCTAGTCTTTGTTTGAAACCTTCCAGTAAGAAGCAATGTGTTCCCTCCCAAAGGAGCCCATCGCACTGATGGCCAGCTCTGAAAGTTAATCTAGATGTGGGGCAGGGGAGGGGGAAGAGCCAAAACTGACTTGGAGATCTGAGGGCCCTCTGGGTTACTTCCTACCTAGGTGACCTTGTCCAAGGTGTTTCCCCTCTGTGGGTCAAGTTGAGTGGACAAGCTTTGATGAAGCTCTTACTAGGTGCCAATCCCAGTGCTAAGCTGAGAGTAAAAATACAAGCAGAACAAGACAATGCCTGTCCTCGGGAAGCTTACGTTCTGATGGAGGAAGACAAAGCATAGAAGGGAACTGGAAGGTAGAAGAAGTTGCCCAAATCCTGGAGGAGACTAAGACATGGCTGGTCTGCTTCTAGGAGGAACCAGCCAATCCGGTGGAGAGGCCACAGGTACCGGGGTAACTTCTGATGTGAGGAACCAAGACAGAGGGAGCTGCAAGGATAAAGAGGCTTCTATGGCTTGGGAGACAAATGATACCTCAGTTTACCCTCTGAAAAATTTTCAGGAAGTCGAGCATTTATTAAACACCTACTATGTATTAGGTGCTTTGCTAAAATGTGCTCCCTCAAAGCGCTCACAACCTAACAGGACAGTCTCCAAGGTCTTCTCCAGGCCCCAAATCAGGGAGAAAGGTCACAACAAGAGGCTCTGAAGGAAAAACCCTAATTCCATTGGAGAAAGTTGCTCAGCCCTATGCAGGATGGCAGCCCCCCCATCTGTCTAATTCCTCGACAGGCCCCTGCAGCTGGCAGCCCCTCAAGGCAAATCCCAGCTCTTTTCCATCAGCTTTTCCTCCCCAGACAGCCTCCTCACCTCTCACCAGTGAAAGGGCACATCACATTTTCCAGACACATAGAAATAACTGGGGTGTGCCAGCTTGGGCCTGGAGTGTGGGGGACTTGCAAACTCCTGGGAAAGTTGTAAGCCTCATAAACCTGAGGCTTATAATGAGAGTGCCAAGGCAACCACAGGGCCCCGCCCCCTCCCTCTAATGATATGGTATTAGACAAAGAAAGCAGATGAGGTTAGAAAGCATTGTAATTACAGGGGTTGGTTGGCTCTAAGATCCTTGTGCTCTTCATGGCTGTGGCTTTCCCTAGTGGAGCCCCACAGCATCCCAGTGGGAGCCTGGCCACCCTCCATCCAGGCCAAATGTCTGGACCTGGAGATGAGACCTGGGTTGTATTTCCAGCTCTTGTGTGACCCATAATGAACCCTAGGCTCTCTCTGGGCTTCAGAACCTCCTCTACAAAATGGTGGGATTGGACTAGAAGGCCCATAAATAAGCCCAGCTCTAAGTCCCATGATCCCAAGATCTCTGGGCAAATTTGTTTTTTCATTTTCTTTTTTCTGAACTTAAAAAACAATACAATGAATGTTTCCATATGCATTATAGAACAGGCCCAGAGGACTGGTCATGAAACTGAATCTCTCCATTATGTAGAGAGCTCGCTTTTCTTTTTAAGTATCTAATAAATTCAGCATGCAACATTCCCAGCTGCCCTGCTTGTCCGTGATTCCTCTGGGCCTGCTTTTGGTTCTCTTCTCATTTGGGGAGGGGGAGCCTTATCCCTAGCCAACCACCCCACAATTAAAAAGAGAAACAAAAGCTTCCCAGCCTATGCATAGGGAGCCCAGAAAAATTGCTGCAAGGGGCTCTTTCTCTCTCCCTTCTCACTGATGAGGTGAGTGCTATCCAGAGACTTGAGAAAAGCCTGATTGTTTCAAAAATCAAACTGCCTCAACAAAGAAAGTTCAATTAAATTCGACACACATTTATTAACCACTTGTACTATTCAAGAAGAGAGATGGCCTTTTGAGGCCCTGCCATAGCGCCTGGGCTACAGGCCCCACCTTTGACACATCCTGTTTTTGCGACCCTGAGTTAGTCACTCCTGATTATAGATTTCCAATGAGTTAATGATCTGCATTGGTAGGGGGTATTTCCTTACTGGGAGTTCCTTTTTGTTGTTGGTTAATCATTTTCGGTGACTTCCAAATCTCCACGACCCCACTGGGGTTTTCTTGGCAGAGATCCTGGAGTGGTTTGCCATCTCCTTCTCCAGCTCATTTCACAGGTGAGGAAACTGAGTCAACAGGATTAAGTGACTTGCCCAAGATCACACAGCTAGTAAGTGTCTGAGGCTGGATTTGAACTCAGTTCTTCTTGAGTCCAGGTCTGGCTGGCACTCTATCTACTGTACCATCTAGGTGACCTTGGAGAGTTCCCAATTTCTTTTTTTAATGCACAAGACACTGTTTGGGGTGTTTGAGAAGCAAAGGAAAAATGAAACAGTCTTTGATCTTGAAACACTTCCATTCTACTAAGGGGAAGTGACACAATATCAAAATAAATGCAAAGCTCACGTATCATTCATTTCTGGGAAGCACTAACAAGAGGGCTAGAAGCAATCACAGAAGGTGTCCCATAGGAGGTGGCCCTAACCTGAACCCTGAGGGGGACTAGGAATTCTAGGAAAAAGTATGACTTGGGGAAGGGGTGACAGTCTACTTGTACAATTCACCTCCCTCAACAGGAATGATGAGCACCAAGCACCCTCTAAGATCAGGTCAATTGAAGCTGCCTGGAGCCACAGTCGAATTTGTCCATTGGCTCTCACTTCTTGAAGGTTCTCGTCTGGGGAGACATCAGAGATGCTCATTACATCTGCAACCTGAAATCTGCTGGATTTGGCTGGAGTCAAGGCAGAGTGGAAGGAAGGAAGCGATCAATGGCCATTTTCTTCAACAATGTGCGAGCATTCTTTGACTGTGCGCCATATTTCCATTGGCCTGACAGCCTGGGGCTCAGATTCTGATGCTATGGCCTATTTAATCTGGTCTTTACTTATTGTGTTTTTCTTTTTGCAGTGAGTAGAAGCCAAAGGGGAAATGAGGGTCTGGGAGAAGGAGAGGCCTCTGGTTTCCCCTCCATAAAAGGGAAGGATTAGCCCAGATTCTGTCTTCAGGCCCCTTTCAACTGTAAGCTCCAATCATTCTAGGCTCCCTTCTCTTGCTGTCATCTGACATTTATCTAATGACATGTGCTCTTGATTGAAACCTTTCAGTTCCTAGTTTCATGTCATTTCATCCAATGTGATGCTGCTAGTCAGCAGGCTGCCCAACCCTGATAAACTGAGCTCACCTCGGTAAGAGGCTTCTTAGAGGTCGCCTGCTCCAGCCTTTCATCACACAGACCCAGGCAGGTGAAGGGATTTGCCCAAAGGATGGGCACCCTGAGCAACTGTGTCTCTATCCTGCACCACACACCCCCAGTGACCACTACACATCAGCCATCCAAATATAGGAGTATAAATCCTTTCAAAATAGCTGAACATAGCCAATATTAATAAAAAGTGTTTTTGAAAGACAGAGACAAGTAGGTACAGTTTGGTGCCTTGATCCCTGATCTTTAACCACTGGATTCCTAATCCTTTCCTACCTTCAACTTTATATAGACCACCACCCTGCAATCCTGTCAGATCAAAGGAGACCCCTCTGGACTTGGCTCCTTTTTTTTTTTTTTTTGCGTTTTTTGGAGGGCAATTGGGGTTAAGTGACTTGCCCAAGGTCACACGGCTAGGTTTTTGTTTGTGTGTGCGTTAAGTGTCTGAGGCCGGATCCGAACTCAGGTCCCTCTGACTCCAGGGCCGACGCTCTACTCACTGCACCACCTAGCCGCCCGACTTGGCTCCTTTTAAAAGAGGTTCCCAGAATCCTCCTTCTTTAATTTCTCCTGAAGTTTCAGCTTAATTTAAGTGTAATGTTTTTCTTCCCAACTCCTTAAGCTTACAAACGGTCTTTTAAAAAAGAAAAAATGCTTGGGAAGACAAAATCAACTTGAACAACAAAGATCCTTTTAAACAGCAAATTTCTACTAGGGTTTTCACGGCTTCCTCCTGATTTCGGGGCGACGTGAAGAGTCGTTTCATTGGTGCACATTTCCAGGTAACCACTGTCCTTCAGCCTGGGTGATGCTTTTGGGAGCCGCCATTTTGGGGATGCCCATTGGTTAGTCCTCTCTCTTGCTATGTGACCAGCCCATCTACAGTCATTGAGCCATTTCTGGACCTTCTCTTTTCTTCTAGCTGTTCTTCTTGATCCCCTCCCAGTTCTGTGCTGCATCCCACACCCTCCATCACCCTCTGGGTGATGAACACCCAGTGTTCATTATGACATCAGAAGCCCAGAAATTTGATTGCAGCTCTGTGCCTGACTGGCTGTCAGGTGTTAATGACCCACCTAACTTTGGGTTGAGTTTTGGCTCAAAGAATAGTGTCCACAGACCTGATTTGCTACTGCTCCGAATGGGGTCATCTCCTTCCTAGCTGACTGGCTTCATGGAAACCAAACCCTGGGCTCCCATTCCTCCCCTCTGCTCTTCTGCCCCCATGGCTGCCATCTAGGCCAGCCCACTCCCTCAGTTAAGTGGCTTCTATTCACCCAGACGCTGGCAGCCATCACAGCTCATTGTTTGGGCAGACTTGGGTTTCTGGTTCCAGACCACTGGATGACACTGTCCCATTTCGCACAATAGGAGACTGTTCCTCATTGGGAAGTACACATTCATGCTCAGTGTGCTGTTTTCTGGGCCTGGCCATTGAGGATGCCCATGTACCACCAGCCAACGGGGCCAGGTCAGCAAACACAGACCTATTCAAGGGTCAGTTTTCATTGGATCTTTTTGGTTTTTTATCAGAAGATTATAGAT
The DNA here is from genome assembly GCA_011680675.1 of Gymnobelideus leadbeateri. Lineage (NCBI taxonomy): Eukaryota > Metazoa > Chordata > Mammalia > Diprotodontia > Petauridae > Gymnobelideus > Gymnobelideus leadbeateri. Next base: position 134,707 of record WOXC01009742.1, read on the forward strand.
TTAGAACTGGAGGGAATTGTAAAGACTTTCTAGTTCAACCCCTTCATTTTATATTACAAATAACCGAGGCCCAAAGAAATCAGGTAACTCACCCAAGCTCACACAGTTAATAAGTAGCATGGGCAGGGTTTGGATTAGATTCAGGTCCCTCAATTTTAAGTCTATCACACTTTCCATTACATTCACATTGGTGATTCCATCATGTTGGGAGACAGAGAGAGAGAGAGAGAGAGAGAGAGAGAGAGAGAGAAGGAGAGAGGGAGAGAAGGGGAGGGAGGGAAGGAGGGAGAGTGGGGTTCCAGTGTAGAAACTCCCTCCACCAGTGTTGCTCTGCAGTTTAGAGAGTTTCCTGGGTCACTAAGAAGTGCTTTGTCCACAGTCACACAGCTGCCATGTAACAGGAGTAGGATTTGAACTCAGGTCTTCCTAATTCAGGACTTTTCCTCTTCCCATTAGCCTTGCCTGCCTCTCTCTTTGGCATTATGATCATGGTAATTTCTCAGAGTGGTTTAAGGTCACCTTGGAGTCAGGAGAAGGGAGTTTCGAGCCTTGTCTCAGACATCTACTGTATGATGTGAACGAGTCACAACCTCCCAATACCTTGGGTGACCCTTTGAGACTAGCCACATCACACCAGAGATTCCCTAACCTGGTGCAGTCCCAGGTCTGGCCCCCTTTCTGTCCCCCCTCCCCATATTGCTATTTAAAATACCTAAGAAGAAAATGAACTCTTACAGATTTTTTCTTGAGAATCTGCTGGAGTTTTTTTGGAAATAGAGAAAACCCCATAATGTGTTAGTGACTTTTTCTTTCCTCTACTAACCCACAAGTTGGTGGTGTTCATTATCCACTTGGAAATGTATTAGAATAAATTAATATTTAAATATTTAAATGTAGACCAATGAAGAGGGAATGCCATCGTGAAGATTTATCACCTGTGATGGGGAGGCCAGGCAGGACGCCAGAAGTTACAGAGCCCCTGAGAGTGAGTTTGGGAGCCTAGGTCTCAGCTCATTACCCCCTCATCACCTCCACCTCCATGTTGCCTGCTCATTCATTGCCTGATGAATTCTTGGGGTGCAGGGATGCACAACCACAGCCCCAGAGCCGAGCTGGGACACAATTAAAAAGTGCTGAGAAGAGGGGAAAGAGATTCTCAGCCAGGTAGAGAGTAAGCCCAGATGTGGAAGAGGAGGAGCAGAGGGAATCAGGAGGGCAGAGAAAGGTCCCAGGCTGGCATTCTGGGGGCGCCCAAGAGGCTGCTGCATGGAAGGTTGGAGTCATTCTGTAAGCAAATCCAAAAACTTCTCTCAGACTCAGTTTCCTCATTTGTAAAATGGGGATCATGATAGCACCCACCTCCAGGCTTGCAAGGATCAAATGAGATAAAGATAATGCGCCTTTCACAACTCCGGGGAACCCAGCCCGCTGGGGCCAAGCTAATTTTTCAAGAAGACTAAAAAGGAAATGTAATTATAGGTTGTGGCAGGCAATTAAGCCCCACACCTGCAATCTCGAAGCCCCCAAATAGCTGAATTATTTACACTGTCCCAGGCTCAGAGGTGAGCCTGGCCCAGACATGTCCCACTCAGCAAATTTCATTTCAAAAAGGCAACAATTTCTCTTAAGCAGGAAGCCCTGAAGAAATCCTATGCGGGGGTATGCCCAAGGGGTCTACAGGAGGAAAAAAAATCAGTCCAATCTGCATATCCCTAAAAATAAACTTTCCCAGGAGCCACACCTAGAGGCCCCACACAGCCCCACCCGTGACCTTGGACTCAAAGAGTCTGTATTATTTCTGCATCTGGCTGGCCTGGAAAAACCATTGACCTTGAGCTTGGGGCCTGCTGGGGCTGGCCTGAGGCCCAGGCAATCTCCTATCTACAGCCTGGGCTGATTGGAGGGCCTCTGTGCTAAGGTGGTGAAGGGAGGCCCTGTCTTCAGTGATGTACTAAGACCCTACATTTATCCTGGGGATTCTAAGGTTTGCAAAGCACTTTCCATATATTACATGTTACCTGACCCAGGGCCCCATTCACTTGCCCACCAGCTGTTAGCACTCTCTCCCTGTCAGACTAGCTTAGTTAAGTCTGAATGCTTGTGTCCCCTTCCCACAAGAAGGTAAGCCCCTTGAAGGCAGTTTTTTTTTTTTCTGTTTGGGATTTCATTATTTATTTTTCCACTCCCACCACCTTGCACACAGTAGGCATTTAACAAAATGCTCATTGGATTGGGTCCCAGGACAGTGACATATTCAGGTATTGTCAGTCATTAACACTAGTCCAAATTTTTTGACAAGAAGAGATCCAGAGCTAGAAGATCCCAGAGGTCATCTGCCCCAATTCTCTCATTTGACAGATGAGGAAATGGTTCCAAGATGGTAAAGGAATTGTCCAAGGTCACACAGGAGAGTGAGGCTTTCAACTCAAGTTCTCTGACAAGTGCAAGGCTCAGTTCTGCCAGAAAAGCCTGGAAGGACCAAGGCAGAGAAGAAGACCCAGGGAGATGTGGCTTGAGGGCCATGGGCATGGGAAGGGGGCCAGCAGAAGACCCCAGCTCTGGCGCCAACAGGACCTCAGAGCCTAGTGCAGCCCCCTCATTTTACAGATGAGGAAACAGTCACTGGTACAAGGTACCACAGCAAGTGGGGCTGAGCAGAGATTGATCCCTGGTCTTTCTATTCCAGGTCCTGGCTCCTTCCTACTGTACCATGAGGGGAACCCTTCAACGTGGGGCTCACCCTCACCCCACCACCAAACACCCTAGCCTGACAACCCAGAAACTCATCAGCATTCGTGATTCTGTCCCATCTTACTAGAAAGAGTTTAGGTTCAGAAGGAAAGCTTCATGTGTTCATAGGAGTGTGGGTCCTCTCTGAACACAAACTTGTTCTCCAGTGTCTTTTCCCAAAAAAAAAAGGGGGGGGTCATGAAGAGTTGGACATGACCTGTGGGACTCTAAGGCTTAGCCAGCTCTGTCTTCACAACAATCCCATCCAGACCTGTAACAAGGGCTAGGCCAGTGGGACATTTCCCCAGGGCACCAGAATGTAGATGGTGCCAGTGGCACCATTCCAAGGCATGCTTCTTCCTCCCCCACTGACAAGACCAGAGCCCTCCTTCCCTTAGTCACTTTGCTCCAGCCATACCTCCCACATCCATCAGAAGCTAGTGCTTCAGCATTGTAGAAACCTGACCCCCCGGGGCCATATCCTTCCCCTGCCCTGCTGGATGTCTGACCCAGGCTCCATACTACAGAGGCAAGGAGTGGAAAACTTGGCTCTAGGAAGTTAGCTGGCCACCCTGAGCTCACCCTCCTCATTTGTAAAATGGAGGAGGATGAAACTTAGATGCCCTCTCTGACAGGGTGAGATCCAGGGGATGAGCCCACATCTACTGAGCTGCAAGTCCATCAGTTAGGATTCCCTTAACCCTAAATGCACCCTTCCCAGCTGGGTGACCCTGGGTGAGTCTTTTAACCTCTGTCTGCCTCAGTTATTTCATTTGGCTGGCCTTCTGGCCTCCAAGATCCATTCTTGTTCTGAAGTTATGACCCCTCAACCTTCCCCCTCAACAGTTTCCAAGGATATAGATTGAAGCCCAATGCACCAGAAGCAATGGGCCCAACTCCTGGCCTTGGACGTGTCTCAGCTGCCTTGTCTCAAGTGGAAAATCCCCGTCATACCTCCGTGCATCAATCCCCCATCAGTGGGAGCGAGGCACACGGCGCCTGCTGTCATCTGAAGCCGCCTGCTGTCACACAGTGACATTTATAGGGCTGCCTACACCTCACACCTTCCCACAGCTCGGCATTTCTTCCCTCCCTTGAAGAGCCGTCTCCTGTGGGAAGAACAGATCGGTGTCTGACCCTTCCAATTAGTCCTACAATGATTGTTATTTTAATCTCTCCCACCTGCTCCCTGAGGGAAACCTTCCTCTGATGCCAGGGAAGGGAGGTCTCTGGCAGGGCCCATGGGCATCAGTTCAGATCAGTGTGTGCCCGTATGCAAGGGCATCAGAAGCTTCCAGCAGGAAGGGACCTCAGACGCCAGCATCTCCGGGACCGACTCAGAGACGATGCCCCTGGGGGGATTGGAAGCTCCTGGAGGGGAGGGGCAGCTTTGCCTTTTGTCTTTGTACCATAGCGCCTGATTCAGGATGTGGGGAATAGGAACTAGGCATGATTTCATGCCCAGAGGGAGCTCCCAAGGGAAGAAACTCCCCCTGTGTGTGCAGGTGGGCATCTTCGCACCCTAGAGAGCTGCCCAGAACATGTCAAGGTCAATGACTTGTCCAGATTTGAACACAGGCCCTCCTGGTTTGGGCACCAGTTCTCTCCCCTATTCTCTGGCTGCTGACACAGCAGCAGTTAATATGTATTTATTGAATTGAATAGGATAGGGTGGCCTCCTCTGTACTTGCATTCCTAGCACCCAGCTCAGTGCCAGGAACATAGCAAGAGATGCTTACCTATTGGCTGCATTGAATTTCAGAGCCCCCTCCCTCCGGAGAAGCTCATTCCAGTCTGGGCTGTCTGTCATTCTCAAGGTTGAGTCCCTTTGGTCCCAAACACTGTGCAAATACACACACACACACACACACACACACACACACACACACACACACCCCTCACCACCATCCTTCCTTATCTATCTCCTCTCTCACTTTCCCCCTTAACCCCTCCTATTCCAAGTCCATGAGGACACATTAACCAGTCAATAAGCATTTGCCAAATCTCTTCTCTGTGTTAGACACTGTGCTGGGTCCTGGGGATCCCAAGACAATCCCTGCCTTCAAGGATCTTACATTTTATCCAGGAAACAACATATATACCTGTAGTCATGTACACCAGCAAAAAAGTCTGTTTTTAGTGGAAGTCAGACCACTGAATGCCCTATTGTCCATTGACGGGAAGATCCCAAGGCCAAAAAGACTCATCTGTTACAGTTGTTGGTAAAGGAAACAGAACCAGAGTTTTAAAAATGAATCGAGCAATAAGTATTTATAAAGAACACACTACTACTAATAGCCAGCACTTATATAGAACTTTAAGGCCTACAAAGTGCTTTACAAATAGGATCTCCTTCTCCTAAAAGTCCTGGGAAATAGGGGCTATTATTGTTCTCCTTTATGAATGAGGAAACTGAGGCAGATAGCCCAGGAGCACAGGACTAGGAAGTGTCTGAGACAGGATCTGAACTCACGTCTTCACTGGCCTCCTCTTATTTACATTTATAATACCAAATGAACGTTAAGTACAGCAGAGGCTGCCTGGTGTAATGGGTAGAATGGGGAGTTTTGATTCAAAAAGACCTCAGGCCAGATCTGGCCTTAGGCACTGAAGATGTTACCTAAGCTGGTCATTTAACCTCTTGGAGACTCAGGCTCCTCATCTGTAAAATGGGTAAATTTCCTCGAGCTCCCACCACCCACTGGGGGTGGTCTGCATACTGACACACCTGTGTGACCCTGGGCAGGTCCCTTCTTCTCTTCTGGGGTCTCAGTTTCTCCATCTGTGAAATGAGGGGCTTGGAGGAGCTGGCCTCTCGGCCTCTTCCAGCTCAGACTTTCTGATTCTAATGATGTTCTCAGATCAATTGAGACAGTGCACCTCAGGGGGCTATAGAAATGGCAGCTATTTTCACGCCTTGGTTTATTGTGAGAATGATTCTTTTTCTCTTGGAGCCAGAATAGATTGTCTAAATTCAGTAAAAACCAGTGGCAAAAGAAAATTTCATGAATTTGGCCTTAGGGCCCTGTAGCCACATTGAAATCTTTAAAAAAATGAAACAGGGATGGAAACTTTCCTAGTGTGACAATGCAGCCTCAGGAGGTGAGGGCTCCCCTTGAGGAGGGGGCTTCACAGCAGCGGTGGCCAGGGTCCAGATGGGAATCCATGATGCCGTAGATAGGACTCCACGTATTTGTAACAATTTTTCATACTCCTAATATTAACCCAAAATCTTAAAATGACAAGGCTTGCCTTTTCTTCTTCAGCTCTCAGTTCCTGCCCTTCATTATTGGTTTCTGTTTTCTCTCATGGGGAAGTGGGATTAGATTCCTTGGGTCTGGTCCCAGAGACAGAGCCGAGGAATTGGGGGGAAAGTTGGGGACAGTGGGAAGCTTGATGTCAGGAGAAGCTTCCTGTCACTCACAGCTGGCCAGAAGGACCACTAGCTGCCTTGGGAGACACTGAATGAACCCTCTTTGAAGGTCTACAAGCAAAGGCTACCGTAGCATAATGGGACTGCTTCACCCAGCATGGGGTTGAGAAGTCATGGAGGTCCTTTTAGGCTCTAAGATTCAGGATTTTGTGGGATTCTAAGGCTTAGCAGAAATAGAAACAATACTTACTGAGTCCCTTCAGCAAAGAAGATGCCCTGCCTGTGTGTGCTCCTGCCACCCATGCAGAGCCCAGCCCTTCGGTGACTCAGTAGATGGTCTTTGAGAGTTGTTGGCCAAGCAGGTGATGAGCCTTCCTGAGGAGGGCAAGCCTCTTGTACTGAACTCTGTACTGGAAGCTTGGTAGGACCCACCAAGTAGAAAATAGATATTGGAGTTGTCAGGAGGAAGAACTCCTTCTTTGGATAGACCACCCACTGACGCTGAGCCTAGAAGAGTGAGAGAAGTGTTAGCTTGGAGGTCAGGGGAATGGGCAAATCTGGGCTCTGTTCCTGAGTCTTTGTGGGACACTGGGCCAGTGAGCCTGGGCCATAGCTTCTTCTCCAGTCCACAATATGCTTCTATGGAGGCCCAGAGATATGGTATAAACACAAAAGGTGAGGGCAGCTCACATCAGGCAGCCAATCCTGGCTGGGGGCAAATAAATAGTAGCAGATTTGGCCTATGAGGGTCCTTGTTCAAATCCTGCCTGGCAGCAGCAGCAAGTTGGTTCAGTGGACAAAGTGCTGGGCCTGTAGTCAGGAAGGCCTGAGGTCAAATCCAGCCTCAGAGACTTGCTCCTTGTGTCACCCTGTGTGGGTCATTTAACCTGTTTGCCTCACTTTCCTCAGCTGTGAAATGGGGATCACATTGGCACCCACTTCCCAAGGTTGTTGTGAGACTCAATATTTGTAAAGCGCTTGGCACAGAGCAAGGCAAGTTCCTTCAGTGTGCAGGGCCTCAGTTTCCCCAGTAAGGCCTTTGGGCTGCATTAAATCAATCAAGAAGCATTAACTAGGTGCTACTGTGGACTCAGCACCTCAGGGCTGGGGCTACAAAGACAAAGAAAATGGCCTAGCCCTTGCCCTCAGGGAGCTTCCAATCTAGGAAGAAGGACAATGGGACATCCTTGCCCACATCCCTCTCTGGGCTCAGCCGAGGCTCAGTTTCTCTTTCTGATATGTCTGGCCTGCAGGAGCCCTCCACCTTTCTGTGAGTCTTCAGAAGCCGTGGGTCCTCTGGGGGAGTCACACCTACTGATGCCTTCTTAGACTCACCCTCTTAAGTGATGGAAGCAGGTGCCCAATTCCAGTTGGGTGTCAGGGAAAACAAAGAGCCCCAAGATCTGGGGGAGGGCCCCAGAGGCTGAATTGTGGCTTTGCCAGTCTACAGTTGATGGCTGTGGGCTAATAGGGCTCTCCTGAGCCCAGTTATCTTATCTATACAACGAGGGTAAGAACACTTATCATCTCTGGATTTATTTCTGCATTAACCAAAGATAATTTTAAAAGAGAAACCTTCTCCCTTTCTTCCCTAGTCCTCTGCTCTCAACCTCTGTTTACTCCCATGATCCTGATGAGAGTAACTGCCTCCAGGCTCTGGGGAGGGAGACAGGTGTTGACTTGAGGCTTTCCGAGAGGAAGGGCACCCCAAAGGCCTGATAGATGCCCAGGCCTTTTTTCCCACCCTAGCCACACCCATCCCCTCCCCAGCCTGCAGAGGGTTCCCACTGACTTCAATCAGTTCATCTGGGCAGGGCTGGGGCTGGAGCTTGGGGGTAGGGGAGAGACACGGGGAGGGAAACTGCAGTCGGTATGTTCAGGCCCAGACCTGTATCTCCTCCGGACAACAGGAAAAGGAGGCAGGATCCTGCTCTGAATTAGATCCTGAGTAGACAGGGGGACCCCCGCTCTTCACAAGAGCAGGTGGAAGAACAAGTAAGTCAATGATGGGGGTCTTGGTGGGGTAGGGGGTGTCTGAGTCTTGCCCTCAGACAGGTTAGCCAAATAGGGGTGGCCCACTGAACCCCAGATTCCTCCCTCAGCTGGGTAGCACCAATACCAGGATCCCCAAAGGGGGAAACAAGGGGAGAAACCTCAGAGTTTAAAATCAGCCTCCACCCAAGAAAGGAGGAGGAGGAGAGGCAGGGAGGAGGAAGAAGAGGAAGAGGAGGAGGAAAGCTTTTGCTTATTCCTTTCTACCTTTGCTCACTTTCTATGTGATCCCAGAGAGTAGCAACCTAAGAGTTGGGAGAAGAATGGGAGAGTAGTAAGGAGAGAGAAGTTCCAGGAGGGTTTGGGCTCCTCCCTGATAGGATCCTAGCTTTAGAATTGGAAAGGACTTTGGGAGCTATCTAGTCCAACCCCTTCATTTTACAGATGGAGAAACTGAGGCCCAGGGTCCCACACGGAGTAAGCATCAGAGATTCTTGGAACCCCAGCCCTCTCCTCCAAGGCCAGTGCAGAGCCCCCTCTACCATGCTGTCTGATAGCAGACCTATCCAAGGATGGAATGGGCTGTCTCACAAGACGACGCCATTGATCTCCTTCCTGGAGGCCTTAGATGTCATTGATATTTCAGAAGGCCCACAGGTTTAGAGCTGGAAATGCCTTCTGAGGTCATCTGGTCTTAAACACTCATCACAAACCATTACCCAAGCAGGGCCGATGATTTCTCCAAAGCATACAAGGAAGGTTGGATATGGGCTTTAAACCCAGGGCCTCTGATGACCAACCCAGAATTTTTCCACTCTACCACCCTGTGGATTCTTACTGAAGACTCGGCTGGATATTTTTCTTTCTTTTTGCAATTCTTTCTAATTGCAATGAAATTCTTTCTAATTGCAAGATTCCTCGCTTCTTTTCTTCAAATGCAGCCCTGTCCTGGTGCTTCGTCACTGCATGGACCAGACCTTGGGTTCTCAAATGGAGTCCCAGCTCTGGGAGGTGCTGCCAACCTGAGAAACCTCCAAGGCTGGCTTGCCTCTTGTCCATCAGCTGAGCTAAGGCACCAGAAGGAGGGGCAAACGTGGTGGGGCCACCTCTGAGGGTTTGTGATTGACATCTGTGGAGGGAGTGTCCTCATGGACACAACTGTGACTCCCTGAAGCCTGGAAGTATTCTCACCTCTAAGCCCAGAATAGAGGAAGCATGGCTGTTCATGGCCCATTATTAGGCTTTGCCATAAGGAATCAAGGCTCCCTACTGGAAAGCTGAGAATCTCAGCCTTGCAATTTGCAAGTGTGAATTCCATACAAATGGCAGCACAAAAAGCTCCCAACACACCCTTTAGGAACAACAGTGGTGGATAGAGGCCCAGGCTTGGAAGCAAGAGGGTACCAGGCAGGAGGAGGGGTCATGCCATGAAAAAGGCTGGGAGAGAGCGAGGCCACTGGAGAGAGAGCCCAGCTGGTATTTGCTCAGGCTCTGTGCCACAGGCCATGGTCAGCCACAAAGACCTTGCTGGTGTCCCACCAGGGCCTGTGTCCTGGGCTCAGCATTCTCTACCTCTTCTTTGTTCCACATCCCCTGCTTTTGTGGGGACAAATTGTCTTTTCTAGAGCTGAGAGAAGGAGAAGAAGAAAGAGGAGGAGGAGGAAGAGGAGGAGGAGAGGAAGGAAGAGGAAGAGGAAGAGAGGAAGAGGAGGAGGAGGAGAGAAAGGAGGAGGAAGAGGAGGAGAGGAAGAGGAGGAGGAAGAGGAGGAAGAGGAGAAGAAGAGGAGGAGGAGGAGGAAGAGGAGAAGAGGAAGAGGAGGAGGAGGAAGAGGAGAAGAGGAAGAGGAGGAGGAAAGAGGAAGAGGAGGAGGAGGAAGAGGAGGAGAGGAAGAGGAGGAGAGGAAGAGGAGGAGGAGGAAGAGGAGGAGGAAAGAGGAAGAGGAGGAGAGGAAGAGGAGGAGGAGGAAGAGGAGGAGAGGAAGAGGAGGAGGAGGAAGAGGAGGAGAGGAAGAGGAGGAGGAAGAAGAGGAGGAGGAGGAGGAGGAGGAAGAGGAGGAGAGGAAGAGGATGAGGAGGAAGAGGAGGAGAGGAAGAGGAAGAGGAGGAGGAGGAAGAGGAGGAGGAGGAGGAAGAGGAAAGGTTAAAGGAGGCAATCACTCATCCATAACATTTCTGTGTGCTGGGCAGCACGCTGAGGACATGAATGTGTAGGTGTGTACACACGTACATACATATACATCCACATACGTATATACATTGTTATATTGTTTACATCATTCCGTGCTCTCTCACATATCATGCATTGCAGTGTGCCCTTCTTGCCTTCCCTGTTAAGCACCTTTATGTACCGAGCACGTTCCAAACCTCCTCTCCGTCCAGCCTCACAACCACACTGCCTGTTACCATTTCCATTTGACAGACTGAAGGAAAGGCCTGGCCCAGGGCCCCATGGCTAGGAAGTGCCTGGGCCTGGACTCAAGTCTTCCAGACTCCAACGGGGTGACCCAGCTGCCTCATAAGAAGAGAAAGATGAGGCAAGGTTAAGCCAGAAAAAAACCAAAAACACCCCAGACCCAGTCCAGACTATAACAGAGGGAGTGCCCACGGGTCTGCCCTGCTTGACTCTAGTCATACCAAAATATTCCCCGGGTGGGTGCAGAAAGAAGGCGGCAGGGAGAAGGGGCTACCCAGGGAGCCGAGACAGTGGGGCCAGGGCCGAAGCGTACTTCCTGGGAGTGGCAACAAAACAAAATTGTGTGTGTGTGTGTGTGTGTGTGTGTGTGTGTGTGAACACATATGTATATATAATGTATGCGTGAAAGGTGCAGGTTCTTCTCTGAGATTTGAGGTGTGAGTCCGCCACCCACTAGTCCTATGACTTTGACAAGTCACTTAAGTTCTGTGATCCTCAGTTTCCTCATCCAACAAACGGGTACAATCATATCAGTTTCTTCATCTATAAAATGACCTGGTCAGACTCGATGGCCTCCAACTTCCCTTCTAGCTCTAGACGTGGGTCCTAAAGTAATGTAGGATCTAGGCTCTCTCGACCTGCCCTTAATCCCTAATAAACAATTCACATTTCTCTAGCGCTTTCCCTACAACAGTCCAGAGAGATAGGTAGCCCATCAGATGGGGGGGGGGAGGAAGAAGGGTGACCAGTGACCCCTTGCCTGTGGTCACCCAGCAAATGGCAGCTCCGGGCTGAAAAAGACCCAAGTCAGACCAGTGGGCGTCTTCCGTTGCCCCACCCCACTCACTGAGCCCCAGGGATCCTCGGAGACACAATGGGGCTTGGCTGGCTTTCCCTCCAGTGTCCCAGAAATGTGAGGCTGACCGTATTTTAAATGATCAAGAACTATACTCTATATCCATACGGCTTTAATTTAGTCAACAGTGTTGGAGAGTTGTTGTAGGAGGGGAAAAGGACTCTGTCTAATTCTGGTGCCCTCACTCTGCTATAAACGATCACAAGGCATGCCAAGTAAATTGTAAGAGCTGTCATTTAAAGATGGTGACACATTTTCCCTGCATTGTCCCTTCTGTCCCAGTACAGTAGTTACAGAAGGAGTCATTATCCCCATTCCACAGATGAGAACACTGAGGCACCGAGAAATTAAATCATTTGCTCATAGTCGCAGAGGCAGGCGTCAAAGGCAGGCAAGCCTTCTTGGCTCCACCTTCAGCCTCCCAAAGAGAGGCCCTTTGTACTAGTTCCTGTAACCACTGCTATTTATGATAGGGTCAAGGGATTTTCAGAGACCTAGAGAATCGCTGCTTTTTCCACTAGGGGCAAAACCCACCATGAAGGAAGAGTTTCCCTCCTGGGCACTCACACTTTTCTTTCCTGTGAAAGCTTAAAATATTGAGCGCTTCTGCTATCGAGTTTTAGCACTGGGAATCTCTCCTGCGGTTCTGAAGGCATCCCTCCCAGCCAGTGTCCTGGGTGAGGACTAGGTGCTGGGCTGCGGAGCTAGGTGAGTCCCAAGGCGATGATGAGGCTGTAAATGAGCACCTCCCGAGGAGGTGAGAAAGGATGGAACTCACCCAGCCACTCCGCGTAATCTTTACCTCTGTCTACACCAGCGCCAGAGCAGGAAAGTATAGACTAGGCGTAATTCCACAGGTGACTAAACATGAACAAAGGACCGAGCTGTACTGAAGGGAGAGGCTAGGGACCAGGGATCCAGGCTGTGTTACAATATTTGTCACTTCTTCCATAACTTAGGCAGCTTGTCTACACCAGTTGAATTATCCAGATAATGGCTCAGATTTCCTTTCATTTTCCCTTCGTGCACATGAGTTTAGACTTCTCTGGGACAATGGCTACATCAAGTCAGGAAAGGCCCGACTTCAAATCCCACCTCCGACAATTCACTAGTTGTGGCAAAAGCAAGTTACTTCACCAGTCTGGGCCCGAAGACCCTGAAGGACCTTCCTGGCTCTACACCAAAGCTCTTGTCATATTGTATTTGCTCACTTTAAATCTGATTATTCTTCCTTCTATCTGACACCAGATATCAGGGCCTGTCCTCCCAGTCAATCCCTGGAGGTTTGTCTGTGAATCTGCTGACAGGAGAAGTTGGGCCAGACTCCTATTATGGGGTGCAAGCCAAAGGTCACAGCTGGGGTCCCTGCCCCTTTGTTCATCCCATTTCCCTTCTCACTGGCCCCCATGCACTTGGGCCTAAGGAATCAATAACCCCTTCCTGGGCAGGGTTTGGAGCAGACTCATTCCTGGGTCTTTTGTCTTCCCAGATTCAGTTTCCCTGGGAGCAGGCCCATAAATGGGGCTTTTAAGAAGGGAGACAGGAGGGCCCTTTGTCAGGGACTTGCCTGCTGTCCCCATCACGTCCTGTTCTTTTTGGGTTCCTTCATGGGCTTCTGGGAGCCCAGCTGGGCATTTTCTTCCCCCCCCACCATCCACTTCAAGAACATTCGCTTTGTCTGCCCAGGATGGCAGGAGAAAGAGGTGGGAGATCAAGGGTGGGGAGTTTCCTGCCCAGTAGGCACCAAGTTTCTTGGTTCCAGGGTGGAAAGGCGGGGCAGTCTTCTTTCCTAGCTGGCTATTTTATGACAAGATCAAAAATTTAGAACTTGGAGGGATCTTAAAAGTTATCTCATCCCAACCCCTTCATTTTATAAATAAGGAAACTGAGGGAAGCCAGGAAAGAGAAATGGCATACCCATAGTTGCACAGTTAGTCAGTGAGAGAACCAAGATTTGAACCTAAACCCTCTCACAACAGAGGCATTGTGCAGTCACCTTCTTGATGGTGCCAAATTGGATTCCAAGTACTTAGTAGGCTCCCGTCACTGCTCGGGCTCCTTTAAGGAAGACTAGATTTGGACTTTTATGGCTGCAATTAAGGGTGGTTCCAGAATGCCTCAGATCTTTGCAATCCAGGCAGACCTTGAGGCCAAAGCCTCAGAATTCTGGCTGGACTGGCAGACATTCTGATCTCCTTGCCAGTTGCAAATAGGGGATTACAAAGTCTTCCCATTATGGAGAAAAAGATTCCATGATTTAGGGTCGACCAGAGTGTCAGCCAAGACTGACTGGACCTGGTTGGGTCTGAGAGGTCTTTGCTTTTCAGATCCTTCTGCTTCCATTCTTATCGACCCCCTTTCCAAAGACCTATCCCACTAACACTATGAAAGCTCCCCAAAGTCTCCCATCCTTCCCAGGTCATAGATTTAGGGATGGAAAGGATTTGGGAGACATCAAGTCTAAGTCCCTCATTTTACAGATGAAGGAATTGAGTCTTGGAGAGTTTGAATGCTCAGTCTAAGACTGCTCACAAACAACAGTGCCAAAACTGGGAAGTAAAGGCAGCTCTTGAAATCTTAGAAATCTAAGCCAAGAGGGACAGATGTTTGATAAGACATCATCTGCCATGAATAAATGGACTGAAAGAAATGAAGGCCTTTTAGACATGCTGCACAGGCTACCCCCCATGTTGGACACCCCTAGGGGCCTCCTGTTCACAAGGTCACAGGATGTGAGAGCCAGGGGGGATCTTAGGGAAGGACTCCCTCACACAAAGCTCAGCTCTCACTGGGTGACTCAACTTTTGAGGGCTACCTGAGCCATTGGGATGTCCAGGGATGTTTCCATGCCCAAAGGCAAGACTTGAACGCAGGTCCTCCTGACTCCGAGGCCAGTCCTCTGGACGTGGTTGCTAATGCCAGGTTGCTTCTTTGGTCTGTAAAATGCAGACTGCACTACCAACTCTGCAGATGCTCCTTAGGAAAATCCATCAGCAAATATTTGTTAAACACCTACTGTGTACCAGGTACCATTCCCCAAACAGTAGATACATGAGGTGTGGACACAATGGAGGATAGTCTATCAATCTGAAAGCATTACCAGACCTCAGGGAGGTTGAGTAACTTGTCAAAGGTCACATAGCTTCCTATTGCCTCATAGACCGAGAACTAGAGCCTGACTTTCCTTACTCCCTAGAGACCACTGCCCTTTCCCCTCCACCATGTCAGGTCCAGCCAGACCAGACCAGGTTGCCCCTTATTTGTCCCCTTTCTTGGTCCCCCTCCCCCTCTCCCCACCTTCTCAGAGCCAACACAACCTTTGCTCTGCCCAGTCTGCCTGGGTCCATCCCCCCCCCCCCCCCCCCCGCCAGCAGCATCCTCCTGCGAGCAGATGCAACTTTGTTGCCTGCCCACCCACACCCTCGAGATTTCCTGTTGGACATGGGGTGTTTGTATAAGAGAAGTCAAATGGCAAAGTCCAGAGGGAGGGGCAGGGTGGGAAAGAACAGGAAGAGCGTCAGTCTGTGAGGGCCCCTCCAAATATGAAACAGGATCCCAAAGCAGCCAAAGCTTTGAGAGGATATACCGCCCCTACTGTGGTCACAAATATACCTGGGCTCCAAATGCAACATTAAAAAGTCTCGGAGAAAAGAAGGGCCACAGATTTGGAACTGGCCAGGCATTTCATTCAGCCTCCTTATTACACATGAGGAAACTGAGGCCCAGAAGGGGGCTGTGATCTGCACTGATGGGGAGCAATGTAGCTCTGAGGGAATCACGGAGCTTCTGGAAAATCCGAGCATCTCCATCCCCACAGAGATTCTATGCTTCCCACCAGGCATGTCCATTGAAAGCAGAGAGCAGAACTGGAGGGTGCCGGACCAGAAGACCACAGATGCAGAACAGAGGCAGCCTCCCCCTTTTACAGATGGAGAAACTGAGGCTTAGAAAGGAGAATCCGCTAACTCCAGGCTATCCAGACAGCAGGACCAGGGTCTGGAGCTGCAGCCCTTGTTCCATTTCCCCTGAGAAAACCAGGTTTTGTCCAGAGAGGTCACCACCTGGGGCGGGGGGGGGAGGGGCAATGGAGGGACATGGACAGCAAAGATGCTGGATGAGGACAGCGGCCCTGGGTGTGTCCTGCGCAAGTAAACAGTTTCGGGCGGCCAGCCAGCTCACCACCGCCACCTGGTGTTCAATGCCTGCCGCGTCGCTGAGCCATTCCACTTAGAGTCAGAGGCTGAGAGGATCCACGCTCTCCTTTCAGAGCAGGAAACTGAGGCAGGAGGAGTCGGTGACGACAGAGCTGGGGTCAGGTGTCTTTTTCACTGCCCATTCCAAGGGTTGGCCAAGATAGACTGCACAGACCGAGCGTACAGAATACTCCCTGCTGATTATCAAAGAGGAGACTGCGGTGATAGCTAGTAACAATTTCCCGTTCCAGAATGTCCTGAGGTTTAGGAAGCACTTTGCTCAAGACAGCCCGGGGTTGGAAGGAGAAACATTATCTCCATTTTATAGGTAGTGAAGAAACAGAGATGCTCAAAGTTCAAGTGACTTGCCCAGGGTCACACAGCTAATACAAATTAAAGCCAGGATTTTAACAGATCTTTCTCCTGACTCTAGCTAGATACAGTGACTTTTCCTTATATCAGAGGTTCTAAAACTTTTTAGTTTCCAGAACCCTTTCTCTTAAAAAATATTGAAGCCCCCCATATAAAAATTATTAAATTATTGAAATGTGTGATTTTATTATATTATTTAAAAATTATTATAATTAAATTAAAATTAAGACTAAAATTGAATTTTAATTTAAAATTATTAAAATTAAGACTGCAAGAAGTGTGTGTTTATAGGGGTTATATCTGTCAATATTGACTGTATTCAAAATTAAAATAAATACTTTTTTTTAACATTTATTTATTTTTGCTTTTTTTTTTCTTTTTGGAGGGCAATGGGAGTTAAGTAACTTGCCCAAGGTCACACGGCTAGGTTTTTGTTTGTGTGGGTTAAGTGTCTGAGGCCCGATCCAAACTTAGGTCCTTCTGACTCCAGGGCCGGTGCTCTACTCACTGCGCCACCTAGCCGCCCCATGAATACATTTTTAAATTATGAATTTATTCATTCATTTTAAAATAGTAATAGACTCATATGTTAAGATAAATAACATTTTAATGAAAAACAATTCCATTTTCTGAAATAAAAAGCCAGTGAGAAAGTAGCATTGTTTTACATATTTTTCTGGCTTAACAGAAAATGACTAAATTCTTCCATCTTCTGCATTCAGTCTGTTGCAATATGTTTTTTTAAAGTGTGTGAAGAAATCCTGGCTCCAAACATATATGTATTCATGAAAGGGAAGAATATTTCAAAAGGCAAAATAATGTCTTGGTGCTATTATGAAAATAGTTTTGAAAGGGTCTCAGGACCCACAGCTGCACCTTGGGCCACACTTTGAGAATTGCTAGACCATTAGAAGAAATATGCCCAATGATTAAAGTGTTTTAGAGTCCTGGAGACTCAGATATAAATTCTGCCCTTAAAACTTACTGTGCAACCCTAGGTGAGTTTCTTGACCTCTGTGAGCCTCAGTTTCCCCATCTGTATATATACACTTGACTGTGTCAAGGATGTGCACACTCCCTCTTCTGCCCCATATCAGTGAAATACCCTGGGCCCCAAACTTGGTAGATGTTCTTTGAGAGCTGCTGTGGTTCAGGGGTTCGCCCCTTGAAGTCGACCTGGGGAAGAGGGTTTCTGAGCAGAGCTGGACTGGGCTGGCCTTTGGGTGAGGGACACAGGGGGCATAGGCAGGCTCAGGCTCAAATCCTTTCTACCCAGAACTTGCAGTCCATTGGCAGAATCTTTGAGAACCTCTAAGTCAGAGGAGAGCCTTCACCTTGACTACAGTAACAAAGGGGGGATGCATCCACAAAGGGGTGAACAGGCAGACGGCTTAGTGCTTGGCTATCCCTATTTTCCTGTTGAAACTCATCTTCAAAAGCATTTCTGTTAAAATTCATTACATTGAGCATTGAGTAAATTGCTACTATGAGCCACCAGGGGGCGTCATGGATAGAGCACTGGGCATGGTCCTGCCTCGGACATTTGCAATCTCAGTGCTTTGCACATCTCACTTGTAAACCCTTTCCTTTCTCCAAAATGGGGATGATAACAGCACCTCCCTCCCAGGGCGGCTGTGAGACTCAAATGAGGGAGCATCTGGAAAGTGCTTTGCAGACCTTGATGCACTATAGGAACTGTAGTTATTAGCATAGAAATAAAAACCACAATCCCCGGATCATCTTGACTGTCTGGGGACATGCAAGGCTAGGCTTCCCCATCAGTGTTTCATGAGCTCCAGACCAGAGGGATGCCATAGGCGGCCAAAGGACAAGAATGAACAGGAGGACTTCCTTACAATGGGACAAGTTTACCCAGCTCGGTGGGTCACATGCAGGACTTGGACTTAGGAAAACCTAAATTCAAATCCTATAGTAGGTGGATGGTCACTGGCCAAATGACCATGGGCAAACCGTTTACCTTCTGCAAGTCTCAGTTTCCTCATCTGTAAAAAGAGAATAATAATAAGCCCTTCCGTCACGAGGCTGCAGTGAGAATCGCCCGAGATGCTGTGAGATGTCAGCTAGTCTTACTTTAATATGCCATGCCCTGTATTTGGAGGATTGTCATGGAAGAGATCTCTGGCCCCAGAGGAGAGAACCAGGGACACTTGGCTGGCGGAAGGGGGAGCTGCAGAAAAACTTACTAACAAGTAGAGCTGCCCCCAAAGTGGGATGGCCAAGGTCTGCCTTCCTCTGTGTGCCCAGCACTTTGTCCTGGCATATAGTAAGTGTTTAATAAACAATACCTATTGACTGACTGCTTCAACAGGGAGTGAGATCCCCCATCTCTGAAAGCCTTCCAACAGAGGATGGATGCCCACATTGCTGGGGCACTAGAGAAGGCGTGCTTACTCAGATACCAGCTGGACTAGATGACCTCCAATGTCCCATCTAAATCCATGATTCCACAATTCTTTGAAAATTGCATCCCTCAAACTACCTTGCACTAGAGATGTGGGGCACTCTCTCTCTCTGTCTCTGTCTCTGTCTCTGTCTCTCTGTCTCTGTCTCTGTCTCTCTGTCTGCTTCTGCTCTGTCTCTCCTCTGTCTCTGTCTCTCTCTGCCTCTCTCTGTCTCTGTTTCTCTCTGTTTCTGTCTGTCTCTGTCTCTGTGTGTGTGTGTCTCTCTCTCTGTCTCTGTGTGTGTGTGTGTGTCTCTGCCTCTCTCTGTCTCTGTCTCTCTCCTCTCTGTCTATCTCTCTGTCTCTCTCTGTTTCTGTCCCTCTCTGTCTCTGTCTGTCTCTCCTTCTCTTTCCCCCTCCTCTTTCTATCTCCTCTCCCCCTCCCCCTGTATACACAATATCAATATGCTAGAGGCTATGGAATTTTCTGGCACAAAATAAATGTAAATTTATTCAAAGCAAATATTCAAACATGTCCCTCTGTGCTTTCCCTTCCCTACCCCCATCCACAAGTGTGCCCTAGGCAGTCCGTTCTGGCTCTGGTATTCCCCACCCTCAGCTTCATGTCGCCTGTATAGTTAATAAGCATGTTGTCTAGATCCGAAGTCACTGATAAAAAATGTGAGCCAGCCCAGGGACAATGGCTGAGCATTTCAGCCCCTTTTCCTCGAACTGTAACATTCTATGGACGTGGCTTTGAATCCAATCCACCAAACCATCCTCTGTCCCATAATTCTGCATTTTACCCACAGGAGCATAACATGGGGCAAGCACATAAGGGGTATTTGGGGGTGGGAGGGCAACTAGGGCAAACTTCACAAAAATACCAGGAAATGGCACAAAAAGCACTCTCAGATCACCTCTCCAGGACAAATTCAGTGGCAAGGAGAAGAGGAGAGAAGAAAGCCTAGAAATAATGAAGCCAGTCTGCCACGGTCAGCGGCCTACATCCACTTGAGGTGCAGCAGTTATGGGAGGGAGACTTTCAGGAGCTCTCATCTTTGCCACATTAGTCTTTCTGTCTAGATGTTAAACTCAGTTACTTTCACCTACTGGAGAAGTACATTACTGTCAGCACCCTCTGAACTTCAGTGTCCAGGGGCAAAACCCTGTTTGCCCCACCCTAGTTACAGCTCTGCCTGCATTGTGAGAGATGTTGTCAAAACCCTGGCTAAATGTAGCATACAGTGGGTATGGTATTTCCATTCTATTAATGAGAGACAGACAGAGACAGACAGACAGAGAGAATGAGAGACACAGAGAGAGACAGAGACAGAGACAGAGACAGAGACAGAGACAGAGAGAAATAAGGTTATTATGGCTGGAGTTTTTCTTCATGAGCCTACACCAGTTGGTTCATAGCAGATGCCACTTCTATTTCTAAGGGCTCATGTACCGTCTGCCTAATAATCCAAGTCAAGAATTTACCCAGGAATTGATGCCAAATGCAAAGCCTCCAGGGTGAAGGGACCCTCATCTTCCCTTAATTTAACATTTCTTCATCTCCTGTCCCACCACACCTGTGCTGCAGCCCTGCTGTCCCCCAAGAATGCTGAGTGTCACTTGTCAATCACAGAGGCCCGGCCAAAGCTCTCATCCACCTGTATCTCTGGTCTGGAATTCATCCAGCCTCATTAGAAGCTGCCTCCCGGACTTCACGCTTCCCTCTTTACCGTGGGCTTTAATTCTCCCTTAACAAGATTTTGTCCTATCCAAGTGGGATGAAAATCATTCTCCTTGATGAGAAAGGAGAAATTTTAAAGGAGATGGACTTTGTGTCATCGGCTAGCATCAGGCCATCCAAGGCCAAGCCGAGGGTCCATCCTTCCTCTCCTTGCTTTCACCGCAGCAAAGCTCAAAGGGGAATTCTGATTCTTCTTGTCATTCAGGAGAATATCAACTCCTTCTGGGCCAGAAACATTTGTCTTTGCATTCCCAGCACAGTGGTGTTCTGCTAAATGTTTAGCTGGCTTTATGCACACACACACACACACACACACACACACACACACACACACACACACCATCACTTTCCTAAATGTAGACAACAAAACAATAATTCCAGCCCAGAATTTAGCGTGTTACCAGGTGCTTTGTAAGCACTTAATAAATATTTATTGAATTGCTATAGAAAGATCTAGACTTTCTTATCTTCATCTTCTGCACTCTAGCTCCATGTACTAGCTCCCTCTGCCCTTTGCCTTCCAATCTGGCCCATATGTGACTTTGGGGAAGTCACACCCATCTGGAATCTGTGGCCCAGCTGTGACTGCAGTCCTCCTGTGAGCAGGGACCTTCGAAGGGAGCCAGTCTAACGCCCTCCAATGATCAGATAGAGAGGCCAAGGCCCAGAGAAAGAAACTTGCCCAAGGCGTTTAGGTAGTAATCAACAGAGATGGGATACAAGCTGGGGTCTGAGGGCTGCAAACCCAGCACCCTGCCCACCACCACCTCCCCAGGCTGTGGTTACAAGTGACACTCCCAAGCACCCTGCATAGAATCTCACAACAGAACTTCAGTTGAATTGGAATCAAGCAATGAAACCATCCTGGCTGCCAGAGACTTTCCACCACGAGATGGGGATAATGAGCCAATCCAGCCATCTTTCTGCTGTGAGGGCCAAGGCTTAGCTGTCTGCAGTGGTTCTGGTACAAAGGGGATTTTTCATACTAAATATTTTTTTTAAATAAGCAAGCCATCAGCTAGCACTTGGAAAATATTATTTTTGTTAGCACTGGATTTGTTGTTGTGGGACATGGCGGGTGGACCTGTTCATTTTTAGAGAAAGGTGGATTGGAAAGGGCTTGGGTTTATGGGCAGAAACCCAGAGCTGAAGATCCAGCAAGACAGCTACTCTCTGTATGTTCCTGTACAAATCACCACCTCTCTCTAACCCCCAGTTTCCTCCATCCACAAAAGTGGGAAGACTATACTTACACTGTCCAACGCAGCGGGTTGGGAGGAAAGCTTTTTGCAAACCTTAAAAAATTAAAAAGAAGAATCCTTAGACTCACGTATTTAGAGCCAGAGACTAATCCCCAATACTTGCTCACAGAGAAGGAACCTGGGGCCCAGAAAGATCAGCGACTCCCAGATTTGGAGCTGTAAGTGACCTCAGGGCTCTCGTCCAAACCCCCATCCCCATTTTATAAAGGAAGAAAGCAAGAGCCAGAAAAATCAAATGACTCCTCCAAAGTTACCCAGGCCATACATACAAGTCAACAAATCAAGTCAATAAACATTATGAACCACATACTTTGTGTATCCTGGTAAATGCCAGAGATAGAAAGAAAAGCAAAAAGAGTCCCTGCCCACAGTGCTATGATTCAAATCTAGGACCTCCGACTCCCAATCCAGGCTTTTGGCACCCTCTCCATGAAGCCTTGCCAATTGTTAGAGGCCTCCCCCCTTGTATTTGGTATCTATTTTTGTGTGTGTGTGTCTGTGTGTCTGTGTGTGTCTGTGTATGTCTGCTTGAGGGCACAGGGCCTGGTATATAGTAGGCATTTAATAATAGCCTTTGCTTGATCGATTTCCATCCCATCCGGTCATGATTGTCACTGGTCATCTCCCCAGCTCCCTGACAGCCTTGCAAGCATAGCTCAGGAACAGCCATTAGACACTAATGATCTCAAGCTTTCTGCCACAAGATGGGGGTGATGAGTCAATTTTGCAGGCTAAGGGAGGTGTCCTTGCTGGCCGTTAAAGAAATTCAAACCTAGATGGGGGATGGAAAACCTCAAGACTGGAAGACAGTCCTTATCCACAAGCCATCTGAGTACCTGCCAGAAAGACAGCCTCTATATTGCAGAAAAATATGATTTCCTTCAAGTAGAGGGAAGAAATTATTTTCTGCCCCATAGATCTCCCGATAGAAGTCAACCATTAGCTCATACATGGAAAATGTGTTTTCCTTGTGCCGATGATGGTTGACAGTGTATTTGTTGTAAAAGGATGTCAGTTGAAAACCTGCCTGAGTGTTTAGTTTATTTTCAGGATAGTATAGTGGGAAATGTGGGGCTGAGTTACAAAAACAGGGGTTCCAGGCCCTTCTCTTCTCCTGGTCTGCCACCTGCCACACACCCTCTCTGGATCTCCTCAACACATCCAAAAGAAGGTCTAACCACAGCTGGATGGGCATGTCTCAGCGCCCACAATGTAATACCTGCTGACTCCTGAACTGAACTGAGGTCCCTGGCAGAAAGATCACGAAGCCAGGCATCAGGAACACAGGGTGTCCCCAGAACACACACAGCTCATGGGCCAAACCTATGGGCAAAACCTAGATGCCCACTTTCTGGGGCTGGTATAGAGAAGACTCTTGTTGTGGTGCCAGTGCAACCCAAGAAATATCTAGGAAAGACCTGCCTTATGTGACCGATGCTGTGGTGGGTGGCTGGCTCCCACCCTCCAGGGGAAGCAGCCTGTCTGATTGCAGGGTCACAGAGTCTGAGGGGACTTGGGGCATCATGGGGCCCCAATGCCTTCATTGTACAGAAAGTCTTCAGGCACATAGGCTCTGTGCCAATAGAGGAACCGCGAAAAAGGGGAAATGGGGAAGAACATTGAGAGCTACAGGGAAGGCTGGGTTCCCTCCAACAAACACACAAGTTGGATCCACCTCTCCATTCCAGGCCAGCATACACTAAGGAAGAAAAGGGGGCTGGGATACAGGAGACCAGTATTCCAGGCTAGGCAGGGCTGGCTGTGGTGGTCCCTTCCGTCTCTGACACTGGGGCATTGCTCAGTGCCCGCCCCCCCCCAAGACCGCTCCCCACCAGCATTTGCAGAGTGGAGGTGGAGATGGAGGGGAAGTCTGCGGCCAGGGGCCGGAGGGGAGCTCAGAGGCCCCACTGGGCTCTCAGCCATCATCTTGGCCTCTGCTGTATCCTGTGCAGACCGAGCCAGGGCGGAGGAGGTGGGGGACGGAGGAGGTGGGGGACGGAGGAGGTGGGGAGCGCAGGAGGTGGGGGTGGAGGAGGTGGGGGGACGGAAGGGGTGGGGGGAGAGCTGCGCTGGGCTGGGAGGTGCTCCCTGCTCACAGATCCCTGAGCCCGCACCTCCCATCTCTCGACACTAGGTGGCAATGTGGATACACATCAGGTAGGCTGAGGTCCCTGGGGGTGGATGCTGGGCGGATGGGGGTTGCCAACAGGTAGTTAGTTTCCATGGAAACCGTTCAACAATGCAAAGCCGAGAGAGAGGCTAAGGGGTTGCAGGCGGGGGGCTGGGCTGTAGCGCTGAGCCCTGCGAGGCATTTTTCTATCACCGCAAAAGACTGAAACCCCTGGGGAGGGATGGCGAGGGTCACCTGCGGGGCCTCAGACCGGGGCAGACCAGCTGTCAGATAGCGGCAGAGAGCCGCCCTCCCCTCTGAGAAAAGGACGTCAGAAGGGGGCTGTAGATGCTGGACTTTGGAGAGAAGGTCCTGCTAGAAACAAACAAAAAAAAAGAAACAAAAATAAAAACCAGAATCCCCCAGTTTGGGCAGCTATCATTTAGCCACTCTGGGTCTGTTTCTTCATCTGTTAAACGAAAGATTGGACCAGACGGCTTCTGAGCTCTTCCAACTGCAGACCTGTGACACTCCTACGGATCTCAATCTCTATCTGTAAAATGGGGGGGTGCACTAATTCCTTATGCTTCTTGAATCTGGGATGCTTACCCCTCTAGACCTCAGTTTCCGTATCCGTAAAGGGAGGGGATTGGCCTAGATGGCCTCTGAAGACCCTGTCAGCTCCAAATATAGGACCCCAGGATCTCCCCCACCCTGCTTTAAGATTTGCAAAGCTCTCACCTCATTGACTCTGTTAGTCTACATATTATTACCCTATTTTACAGATAAAGAAAGTAAGCCCCAAGGAGGTTAACTGGCCTCAGGAGAGGAAGCAAGGTTCAGAGCCTGGACTTAGGAGAGAAGATTTAGAGCAAGAGCGAAAGCTAGGAGCTAACAAACCAAAACCTCTCTTTCTATTAGATGAGAAAACTGCAGCCCCACCAGATGACCTGGCTTTGAGGGGCTCAATATGTGTCAGGACCACGGGGCACAGGTTTGGAGCCTAAAGGGGCCTTGGAGTCTTCTGGTACAGACCCTTATTACACATCTGAGCCAACTGAGCCCTAGGCATGGCTTGCATGAGCTCACAGACAGCAAGTAACAGAGAATCTGAAGTCACGACCCACAGGTCTGGACACCAGGTGCAGACCCCAGGTCCTTTGCCAAATGGGCTATGAGAGTCCACATTTGGCTGGACCTGGGCAATGGCTAAGAATGTTCTCCCTGTTGATACTGCAGTTAATACAACAGGATCACTCAGATGGAGTCTCTAGCAATTTCTTCATGATATGAGACTTGTCCTCCCTGGGTCCACTTAATGTCACCCCCAGCTCTGAGCACAAGAGGCATGACAAGGGTTTGGCATCACAGTTTCTAGACCCTGAAGGATTCTCAGAGGCCATCTCTAGCGCCCCCCCCCCATTTTACAAAATAGGAAACTGAGACCAAGAGAGGGGATGAGACATGATCTCCTTGGCTTTGGCCAGATCCAAATGAGAGGAGCAGCTGTGCCTGGTGCTCTTTCTGGCACTGTACCAGGATTTCTGAGCCTCACCTCCCTGCTGGTGAGGGGCAAATGCAACATTCTCCTAGCCTGCTAACCCTCCATGGCATGGGCTGCTAGCAAAAATTCAAGAAGTCCCCAACTTTCAAATAGATCCCTCTCCAAAAGTTCATGTCTCAGTCAATTCTTTGGAACACACACTACATCGTCCCACGGAAACCAAATTCTAGAAGGTGGCCAAGTTCCCAAGCCAGCCCACAAAAGTCTGTTAAAACTTAACCATCCAGGGGCTACAATCCTGCACGTTTGCAATGGAAAATTGGAGAAAAGCATACTGTGGCAGTCTCGTAATTAAACAAAACAAGGAAAATGAAATAAAAATCAGCTTTTTTATTTGTCTTGAATAATGATGCTTGAGGAAAAGCAGGCTTAATTAGAGGAGAACAAGTAAGTAAATTAAGACTTCTGGAGATTCTTAATTAAGGACTTAATTAAGCACTTTATGTCATTTTCAAGGGTTTGAGAGATTTATAGCCCTTGTTAATTACATCTAATTTCACTTGAAAGCTTATAGTTTTCAGAGAAAGGTAAAACTTTGAAGTTGGAAGAAAACTATAGCAATCACCTAGTTATACGCTGAACTCTCTCCTTGCTTTGGAAAGATTCGTACCTCGGTCCTTGTGAAGCCATTTCTTTGGTCCAGGGGTATCCTTAGCACCCACCCCACAGCCATTACCCAGGGCTAGGTCTTTGCTTCATCCCTGAAATGAAGAAGGCAAGAAGAGAGGAGAGAGAGATTTTCTTTAGTCACCTGGGCAAGAATAAGAAAGAGAAAGGGAAAAGAGGGGAGGCAAAACAGAAATTCTATTAGACAGAAATTCTATTTTCTGTAAAAATAGAAATTGCTATAAAATTTCTACAAATCTGGAAATCTACTTTAAAAAGAGAGATTCTATTGTTGAAATAGGATTTCAGGGATGGAAGAAATCTTAGAGATGATCTAATCCATCTTCTTCATTTTAGAGATGAGGAAACTGAAGCACAGAAATTGGCCGAAGTTAATCAGCCTACAGCTCTTGACTCCAATCAAGTGCAAAGGAAGCATTTAGGATTGGTTCTGTCTAATGTCCTTTCCCCTATGGCTTCTCTAAGGGATGAGTATTGAAAAGCAGTATGGACCAGAGAAAGAGGGCTAGAGAATCAAGCAAGACAATGGAAGAGTAGAGTCTTCGGTGGTTGGAATCATGGGATCTGAGATCAAATCTGTTTTGCCACTTGCTTCCTTTGTGATTTGGAGCAAGTTACTAAACCTCGATAGACCTTACCTATAAACTACAGAAAAATTACAGATTTCCTCATCTGTGGAATAGGTCCTTTCCAGCTTTAAACCTATTGGGCTTGGGATCCCATTACTTCTGAGATTGCCTGAAGAAGTAAAAGACCAGGGTTGGGGGGCAGCACCAAGTGATCCCCCCAGAAAGGAAAGAAAGGAGGAGACCGTGGAGATGGCAGTTCTGGGGTGTCCAGCTTCACACACCAGCCACAAGGTGGCAATGTGAGCCCACAACAGCTTGGTTGCTTTGGGACTGGGGAATTGGGGATGGAGTGGGATGGGAGGAAGTCGTGATCAGAGGTATGGAATGTTGACAAGCAAGAGGGCCCAGGGAGTGTCTGTACTGTACTCTGTGGACAATTGTTGGCAGGAAAGCTCAGGGCCCAGCTGGGGAGAGGCTGTGGGCGCCAGCTCAAGGATTCGGCCAGAGCAGCCCTGCCCTGACATCCTGTATTGAAGGGCTAGAGACACATTCCTGTTGCATCCTGGAGACGCTTCCCTGTTCCATCCCCTTAACCTCCCTATAGCAGCATCCAAATCCCTATCAGGGACACCAAGAATGAGGTTAATTAGTTAGTTAAGCAAGGGAGCCAGAGTCCAGAAGGTGACTGGAAAAAACAATTGTTTCTGGAGGGAAACAAGCCTCTGGAAAAGTTGCATTTTTATTAAAGGAGATACTGGACAACTCTTTTTCCTCCCTGGGTCTCAGTTTCCTCATCTGTAATGTGAAGGGCTTGGACAGCTCAAAGTTCAGCTCTTCAGTGTCCCTGCCAGTCTTCAATCTCTTTTCTCATTGTTGGTGGCAGCATGTCCTTTCTTCATAGTAATTTTAGTCACTAAACCACTTACTTTCCTATGAATAAAAGCCATATCGAGCCCATCTGACCTCTTCTCTTATAAAATTAACTCTAGTCTTTGCCTTCTGCCAGCACTGAGAAATCAAAATTGAGAACCGTGGATTCAGGTTTGGAAGGTTATAAGATGGAGAGGTGGGAGGGACCTCAAAGGTCATGTAGTTCAATCCTCTCATTTTGCAGATGAAAATCCAAGGCCTAAGGACCCAAGGTGGCTTACCCATGGTCACACAGGCACTGTAATGTCAGGGGTGGGATTTGACCGCAGTCCTCAGCCTGCAGGTTCAATCTTCTCTTGCTTACAGAGGAGTTTCCCTGGGGCCATGCTTGTTGTTCCTTATAAGCCTTCCTCATCAGCCTGTCCTGATGTCATTGAAGCCTCCCACCTTGCCTGGCTGAGGGTCCCAACAAAGCAGCCCCTCCCACTTCACATTCATTCCTTTCTCCTTGGGGGAAATGGTCCAGGGGAGTGAGAGGTGAATGTCAGGAAGTGCCCCTTGGTCCCAGATCAGACACACCAGGGAAGCATGGCATCCTGAGGAATGACCTGGGTTTGAAGTCAGAGTCATTCAACTGGCATCTATTAAGTGTTCACCATGTGCCAAACATTATGTTTGGACCTGGGTTCCCATCCTACCCTTACCTCTTGTTCCCTGTGTTATATTGGCTGTCCATCTCTATGTTTCTCAGTTTCCCCCATCTGCAAATTGAGGGGGTGAGACTGGAGGACTTCTGAGGTGCCCTCACCCTCTAAGTTCCTGGCCAATGTTGATTGTCAAGGTGTGGATGGCCACTGAGTGGAGGGGATTTCTGGACCAGTAGATGCCTGGGGTCTCTCTCAGCTTTAGAGCTATGATATTATGGTCTATGGAACAAACATGAGAAGGAAATTAAAAGGCTTCTTAACTCTATATACAAACACTACCTTCCCCTGATTAAGCCATGTACCCCATTCCCCCCAAAAAACTGTTCTGGACAAAGGACATAGATCTTTCTAGGTCACCAGGGCCTTCCTCAACTTCCTCTATAAGCAGAACTGGGAGTAAACCCTGGACCTCAGGAAGAAGCATGCCAAGACACAGCAAACTGCAGATGTCTTTTTTGGCTCCATGAATAAAATGACTGCCAGAGTAGAGGAGGCCAAGGAGAGCAGAGATTTTCAGACTTTCCCAGTGCTTGGGACATGACAAGGGGAAGGGGCCTCCACCCCAACCACCCCACCCACTCCCAGCAGCTAGGAGCAGCTAGTGGAAGGAATAGCACTGCCTTGCATGGCACACCAGAGATGGCATGTCTTTCCTGGTTTTTAAATAAAAATGTAATCGAATGATGAACGTGGTTTAGTAGAAAAACTTCCAAGGGACCGGCCCCTGGCAAAGAGAAGAAGACCATAGTTCTGAAGGGACTAGTTGAAGCAATACTCTGTCTCCCCAAACAGGCTCTATCTGCAGTATGGAGTTCCATTCTGGGTGCCCCATTTTCAGAAGGACATCATTAAACCAGAAAGGGTCCACAATAGAGAAACCAGGATGATAAAAGGTCTTGAGTTTCATACCATAAAGAGATGTGTGGAAGGAGCTGGGGATATTTCATCTGGATGGCCAAAGATTCAAGGAGGACAATATGGCTGCCTATACGGAGCTGAAGGACCACCGTGTGGAAGAGATTAATTATACTTGGCCCCAAAGGGCACAACCAGGGATTATGGGAGAAAACTATAGAAAGGCAAATCTAGACTGGATGTTGAGTGCTAGAGTTGAAAGCCCATTGTGGGTCCAGTGGGCTCTCCCATAGTGGAGGCCTTCAACCAAAGGCTTGGGTGACCACTTGGCTGGTGGCTAGAGGAAGGATTCTCTTTCAGGCAGACTAGCTGGGCCTTGGAGTCTCTTCCATCTCTGAGATTTAGGAATTCTGTACCCCAAGAAGGAGCTTTGGCTTTTGATTGGCCAAACTGGCTTCAGTTTCTTTTCTCTAGAATAAGAAGACACAGTGTGGTTTGGGGGCATCTCTTAGATACGGTGGCCTAGCATCATGTAACCCATGTTGCCCTCCAGAGTTCTAGGGGCAGTGGTCAGTGACTGTCTTGTTAGACCAACCTCTGTCTCATAATAAAACCCCCCTGACTCCACCTCACCCCCACACAAGGGCCAAAGAGGGAAACTGCAGAGTGTGTGACTAATGGAGATTGGCCCACAGTATTATGTGGTTGTTTTCTTTAATCAATGATTTTCTCTCTCTCCTCCCCACATGGTACTACTATGTAAATCCAGAGAGAGGGAGAGCAGTGTCCCTCCCACTGGCCACCACTGAGAATCCACCCCTCCAGGTAGAACAACTTGGGACAGTGACTTGAGAAGAACCCTCCCAAGCCTGCCTCTGCCCTTGCTGGCTGTGTGACCCTGGACAAGTCCCCTAACCTGTCACTGCCCCCAAGCCCCTCTCTAAGAACAGTGTCTGGTCTGCACTGAGAAGGTGCATCCTTCTCACTAGGGAGCTCTCTATACCGAGGAGATCATAGGCTTGGAACCCCAAAACACTTTCCATGACCAACACACACCCTACAACTGAATCCCAAGCTGTGTGAAGGAAAAAGTACTGAGAGTCAGGAGACCTGGCTTCTCTGGCCAGTGTGTGACCTTGGATGAGTAACATTTGTAAAATGAGGGCATCCAGCTAGTTCTCTCTGGTTCTTTCCATGCCTTAGCCAAAAGTTGATAAGATCTGGGACTAGAAGAGCCCTAGCGGCATGAAGGGGAAACTGAGGCCCACAGAGAGGAAGTGACCCCAAGACCAGGTGACTCGTCTGAGATTTGAACCCATTCCCTCTGATGGAGGGCTCCTCCCACTGCCCCACTGGGCTTTGTCCTAGGAAGACAACTAAATGAGTCATAGACTCATTGACTCTAAATATAGAATTAGATCCTGCTGAAATACTTATTACGCCAAAAAAAAAAAAGAAAGAAATTAGGGACCTCTTGGCCAGTCACAAATAGTAGTAGCTGTCATTTCTAGAGTACTTTAACCACAGTGACCCTGGGAGGCAGGCAGGGTAAACATCTTTGTCCATCCCCATTTTACAGATGGGGAAACTGAGGCACAGCAGTCAAGTCCTTTGCCTGGGGTACACATCTGGGACATATTAGGGACAGTCATTAAGCCCAGGCCTTCTGTTTCCAGAGCCAGGTCATTCAATATGATATCCCATGGCCCCTCCCACATCGGTGCTGCAAGACCCCAATCAGGTAAGGGGAACTTGTGTCACACACCTCAGGCGAAGACAGACAGCATGAGGAGGTCGCAGAATCGAATTCTGATTCTTTCTGGGCACTCCCAGCAGTGATCCACGGTCCACTGCCAGCCTCTCTCCTGCCCACCACTCACCATAAACCACTGCTCCTGACATTCCAGGGGGCAGAATGTTGGTTTTATTTTACTCTCTCTGGTGGATAAGTGTTAAGGAAAGGCCATGGGCTGGCCACCTTTGGACACTCATTTGTGAAGGCTAAACTAAGCTCCTTGAGGGAGCTTGAGTCCATTTAGATTTCATTAAAAACCAGTTACTTTCACTTAGCAGTAAACACTCTTTTTAGTACATGAAAAGCCAGGGCAAGGTGCTGATTCTTTACCGTTTGGAGAGCCAGTGCGGGGGAAAGTGCCTGACCTGATAAGGAGAGAGACCTGGATTTCAATCCTGTCTCTGATATTGTGGTTGTATGACCTTGACCAAGTCATGTAACCACCTTGGACCTCAGTTTCCTCATCTGTAAATGAGGGGGTTGGACCAGATGGGGTCTGAGGTCCCTTCCAGCTCTAGACCTCTCCGAGCCTCCTATTAACTTGCCTTTAAAGTCAGACTAAAATGACCTGTAATACCTGCCTTCCTGGGTTGTCATAAGACCCGAAGGAGGCCAAGGAGATAAGGTTGCTTTGACAAGTCATCTTACAACCCTCTCTAAATGTCAGCTCCTCTTGTCTCTGGCTCAGGTCCAAGGAGCCTGAACTTGAACTAGGTTAGGGTTTTATGAGAAATATCTTTCTGGTTCACACTCTTCAAATCTTTCTCTTCAGAAACATTCCTGCCTCCTGCCCATGGGGGGAGGGGGGACTACTCTGGAGAAGCCATTGATTCTGTGTCTACGACTTCTCCCTCATCTTTTGGGGGTTTTTTAATTGTTGTTTTTCATGGCAAATCTCCAGAACAGCTCAGACAAGTCTGGACGAGTCCTGCTGCCTGGAGTCGGATGGAGATTGCAGGCTGGGCATTTCCCACTGCCTCATGACGCTGGCTCTGACTGGACTTTAATGAGCCCAGAAGGAAAAGACCCCTGTGATTTCACCACCATCAAAGGGAGTACAGAGTGCTCTAGATTCAGGGAGATGTTTCCTGGATATGACCAGAAGCCAGTCATTTTCCTCTGTGGTCTCAGTTTCCTCACTGGTAAAATTAGGAGTCAGATGCCTGCCCTGGGAACTCACAGGGTCATGGTCCAGATGGTATAGAAATAGCCACTTTCAGAATCTCCCTTGACCCTGGCCCTCTCCTGGTCAGTAAGCTACCACTTCTCGGAGTTACTCAGAACTCCTCTATGTGACCTTAAAAACCTTCTCAACCCAGCTCCCCCCAGCTTTCCAGGCTTATTATATACCTTTCCTGCTCCCTATGGGACCATAGTCCAACTGGTCTTCCTGATTCTTTATGCACCATTCTGTTTCCCACCCAAGCTAGGAATACAATTCTTCCTCACCTTTGCCTCTTTGACCCTTCTTTCCCTAGAGACCCAGCCCTTCCAGATCCCTCCTTCTCCATGGGACCCCTCCCCAAATAATCCCATACTTACTCTATATCTATGTACACACACACACACACACACACACACACACACACACACACACTGTCATGGCATCCTGGGTTCTTCACTCTCACTCACTCCACATGGCCCATCCGTTGTTGTCTCTCTACAGCATCTCTCCCATGCATCCCCTTTTCTCCACTCACATAGCCTGTCCCTGGTCCAGACCCCCATCACTGTTCAGCAGGGCTATGGCTGAAGCTTGCTCTGCCTGCCTCAAGGCTCTCCAGACCATCCATACTCAGCTGCCAAAGTGTGGACCTGGCCACGCTCTCTGAGGGAACCTTTGCTCATCTCCACTGCTTGGCACAGTGCCCAGGATATAGTAGGTGTTGAATCTTTGACTGTCTTTCCTAATAGAATGTAAGTTCTATGAGGGTATGACTCTTCAGTCATAGTACTTAGCATTTGGAAGAGCCTTAATAGACTTGTTGATTTATAGGGAGGAAGTGTGGTTGGTGGAAAGAATATTAATTCTGGAGTATGAGCATCTAGGTTCATATCTCAGTCCTGCTACTTAGAACCTCTTTGACCTTGGGCCTCAGTTTCCTCATCTGTAAGAGAAGGGGGTGATGGGTTTGGATGGCCACTGGCCCCTTCCAGTTCCTGCCATGGGTTATCTATCTCAATGACAGCCGTCCCTCACTGCCATCTGGGAACCTCTAATGGCCCCTCTAGGTTTGCCTCCAGAAACATGCACCTGTGGTTTCTGTCGAGTTCTTAGTGGCCTGATGGAAGGCCAGCTCAAAATGTCACATCCAGCAGTGCTGGTGGACTTCTGAATGAGAGAAATCTGTCAACAGGAAACACATGATGAGAAGCTTTCCCACAGTGAGGTAAGGGTGGGAAAAACACTGTGGATCGGTGGGGCAGGCCCTGGGGGATGCACAGAAGCCCCCTCCCCTTAAAATGAACATCCAAACTATGCCCTCTGACCACTTCAATGGGTTAAGAAAAGCCAACCACAAAGCTAAGTTTGGTCTCCTCACACAAATGTTTTTAAGCAATAACAAGTCTTCTATATTCCAGGCTTGGAATCTGAGAGACAGAAATTAGAAACAAATGTGTTGAGTGAGTAAGGGAATCATTTCAACATTTTTGGAAACACACATACATTTTCCCATTTCATTTTGCAAATAAGAAACCAACAGAAAGGGAACAATGTTCTGTGTGGCCCTCGGTCATCACACCAGAAAAGGTTCTTCTCTGCTCATCTAGGGATGGGGTTCTAGAGCTCACTGGAGAAAGCAATGGAGTTCTGATTATAAGCCTGGAGCTGGAGCTTTTCATATCTCCACTGTGGATAGGGACCCTGACTCTTCCAGGGTCAACCTAAAAAAAATCTATTTGGAGCAAGCGTTGCAGGCAGGGAGGGAGGAATGGTATTATTTAGCTGAGTACATTCTGAGGCATTCTGCCACTGACCTTCTCAACATGATACAACTCTCAGGCTTGACTGTAATGTGAACAATCAAAGGCCCCTTGTGCCAAATGATGTGAGTGGCTCTGCCATTTCCTGGGCCTCATTGGGAGGGTCTCAGAGAGCACTCTCAAGGTGGCCCTTCAGGATCTGCAGGTGAGTGGGCTGGAGATGGACCTCTGAACCAGGAACAAGGTTTGGAGGCTCAGGACCCATATGCATCTGTGGTTAAGCAGCATTTTATCTCATGTTCCGTTGACCCCATTGGCAAGAGCCTTTCTGGTATGGACAGTTTTAGAAGCCTCTCTGTTGATTTCTGAGACATGTGCTGATGCAACCTCACTGGAGAAGCTGGTCCTGGACCATTATGAATGTCCCAGTTGGCTCAGTCACTACAAGTTGTTGGAGAGTTTCATCAGGAACACCACATATAAGACAATTCCCCAGAACACTACCTAAGAAATCCCCCAAATTGCACTGTTGAAACAGATGGTGCCATGCTCACCCTCATCAGTCTGGTGATTCCATTTATGAAATTTACATTTATGAACAATGCCCAGTGATGGGGACAAGTATGCTTCTGATAAGCCCATAAACTCATCGAAGAAATGTCTCAGGTGAAGCAGAGAAAGTGAGGGGTCTTATTCTGGTTATGGTTGGTCCCACAGATACAATTCACTCAGTAAGAACCTATTACATGTAAGGCTCTGGAAATACAAACACACAGATAGAACAGTTCTATCCCTCAAGGAGTTTATATTATATTGGAAGAATGCATATGTCAGGAGCACAGCATAATTCTATTTGGGATGCCTTGTTTTCTGTACTGGCCTTTGAAGGATGGGTAGGATTTTGACAAGTAGGAATAAGAAAAGGAATCCCAAAGAGAGAGAACTTTGCTAGCAAAAGAACAAAAGTGGCCATTTGAGGTGTGGTCTGTCAAGCACATGGTATATGAAGGGCAGGAAGAGGAGCCGAGCTTTAGTGCCAGAATTGGATACTGTGGGGCCCTGAGTGATGGACTAAGAAGCTTGTATTTTATTCAGTAGGCGCTGGGAAGACACTGGTGCCCTTCAAGTAGGCCTTTCAGCAGGATGCTTTCTCTGGAGATGATTCTGGTAGCATGCAGGATAGACTGGAGGAAGGCAGAGAAATTAAGAGGCAGGGAGGTCAATTAGGTATAAAGGATGAATTCAAGGGGCACTGCAGAGGAAGCCTCTATTGGACTTGGCCACTGATTGAATGTGGAGGACCGGGGAATGGATGGAGTCAAAGATGACCCAGTTTGGAGCCTGGGTAACTGGGAGAAAGGGAATATCATCCAAAGAAATGGGGAAGTCAAGAGATGTTTGGAAGAGGGATGATCAGTTTCATCTCCAGTAGATTTTTTCCTCTGTATCTTTGGTTTTGACATTATCTAAATTTCCTCTCATATCCTAGATCCCACCCGCTCCCTACTGCCCTAGAGTCATCCTTTGGAACAAAGAACTTTTCAAAATAAAGGAATAAATAAAAATAGATAAGAAATATTTCAGTGAAACCAATCAGGACCTTCAAAAAGCAGGCTCCATGGAAAGAGTGCTGGATTGGGAACCCAAACCTAGGTTGAAACTCTGTCTCTGCTGCTTCCATACCTGTGTGACCTTGAGCAGGTCCCTCCCTGGGACTCAGTCCTTAGCAGTAAACTGAGGGAGCTGAACTAGGTGATCACTACCATCCCTCCCAGCTCCCCCTGGACCATTAATCTATTTTTACCTATAGCAAATTCACTTTTTTTTAAGGAGGAGAAAAAGGCCGCTCCCATCAGCCTCTGTAAGACAAGAGGAAGTAGGGAAGGCATCAGCACAATGTGAAAGGAAATAGAATCTCATTTTCCTCCTACAGTCCTCTAAAGAACTGGCTCCAAAGGGCTCTCGTGAGCTGGGTTCTGCTACTTGCTGCCTGTGTGATCTTGGACAAGTGGTTTCATCTCTCTGAACTGCAGTTCCTCACCTGGAAAATAAGGGGATGGACCTGGATGGCTTCTGAAGTGCATTCCCATTCTGTATCTATATTCCTCTGAGCTCTTGGTGAAGACTGATATCCAGTGACTTCCAAGCAAAAACATTCTCCTTTCCTTTTCTTCCCTTCCCTCCCCCTTTCCCCCTCCTCTTTTCTCCCCTCCTCCTATCTCCTCTCTGTTCTTCCATCCCCTACCTTCCCTGATACTTCCCTACTCCCATCTTTTCTCTTCTTCTCTCCCTAAAAGCAGATTAAACGGAGGCACAAAATTCAAGTTACCCAGAGTCCACAGGAAAATGGCCCATGACAGAATTAGCCCTAATTATGCTAAGAACTGTGGAAATCCCCAGGCACTGGTTACTCCAGTTCCTGTAACATAACTCCACTAAAGAAAAAAAATACACCAACCCAATAGTATTAAGATGAATTCCATGCATTTCTTAGAGCAGATTCATAGCAATAGTCTCTGGGCAGAGACACATCATTAGATGGGGCCTCACTAGTACCAAACTAAGTGGTAGACCTTCCTCAAACACAATCACCCCTCATCCAGGGATCTTTGCAAGTTGGTTGTATTGAGGTCGTAGCCAATGGAAGAGCTTACTAAGGGAATGCCAGAGAGAATGAGGGCACTCTGACCCCTCTGCTTCTCCTCAGAGAATAGTGTAGGGCTCTGAAGCACTGACTAAGAAGCTTGTATTTTATTCAGTAGGTGCTGGGAAGACTCAGAATAATGGAGAGTTGGGGCGAATGTGGAGGAAGGAAAGTGGAGGAAGAATGCAGCTGACACTTCCATGTGAAATATGGGCAAGACTGTTTCCATGCAAACAGGGGGTGAATCCCAAAAGTGTGCAGATGAAGTGGATGGTGAGGCTGCCCTACAGGTGTGACCAGGAGTTTGGCCCCAGGAGGTGTGAGTGTTGGCTGGGCAGGCCAATGGGCATGCCTGGTACTGGGCTGCACATGGTGGGTAACAGTGACCACTTCAGTCTTGTCTCACAGGCTTGAGAAGCATCAGGTATCAAAGGGTCAGACTTAGGGGCAGAGAGACGAATTCAAATCCCATCTCTCACCAGCTTGTGACCCTTAAAAAAGTCATTCAACCACCGAGTCTCAGTTCCCACATCTATAAAATGGGATGATAGTAATATCCGGGAGTACCAGTGTTATCCTGAGATTGACTTAATGCATGTGAATGACATGTTTTGCATCTCTCAAAGAACTATTGTGTTTATTATTATGGTTGCTAAGTAACAGTGCTAGAACTCCAAAAGAGGCTAGCCATTAATTGCCATGATGCTTGCGGAGTGGGCTGAAGAGGTCTTTTTTTTTTTTTTTTTTTTTTGCTTTTTGGAGAGGGGAAGGTAGGGAAATTGGGGTTAAGTGACTTGCCCAAGGTCATATGGCTAGTTTTTGTGTTAAGTGTCTGAGGCCAGACTTGAACTCAAGTCCTCGTGACTCCAGGGCCGGTGCTCTATTCACTGTGCTGCCTAGCCGCCCCAAGGAGGTCTTTTCCAGGAGCTACTTGATACAGTTTATTTCCCCAATGGTTTCCCATTGGATTTTGTTGTGGGAAAAACCCAAAAAGAAAGAATGCCTATCCCTGAATTTTGTGTTGGTCACATTCTCTCTTCCTACTGTCACTTTCCGGGGCAGGCTTTGTCCTGCCAAAGGTCACACTATCTTTCTATTTGACTTGATGATGAGACTCAGCAGGAACACCCAGCAATTTAGAAACTGACGAAATCAGGTGCCCAGAACTTTGACTTTATTTCCCAGAAAACTTGTGCTTTGAGATTTTCCCTTAACCCTTTCAGATCCTGAAAGGTCCAGAGCTTCTATATCCCATTAGTAAGTGATTCTGTGCCTAATCCCTTCAGCTGCCCCAGATAAAATGGAGCAAGGTTTGGTTTGGGGTTCTGCTTTTTTATTTTCTGGTTTGTCTTTCAAGGAACTATTTTCTCTGAATCACGATCATCACTGCAATGGATAGGAAAGAAGAGAGATCAGCATCGTGCTTAACTGATTTAGACTCAATGGGAAGAAAGCTCCACATCCACTCACAGCAGCTGCACCCCCACAATGGGGCTCTCAGTCCAAACCCCAAAGATGACTTGGGATCTAGGATGCATCTTCCCCACAGACACAGTGTCATACCCAGGCTATCCTAAAGAAGCCTACTTAACCCAATACTCTTGTCCACTTCGAGTCCTTCCCAAGTGGGCGCAGACATTCCAGTGTGCCCCATTTTCAGAATGCACTGCCTCCTCACCACTCTTTCTAGGAATGTCTAGCTTCCTTCAAGACTCAGCTAATGTGCCATCTCTACCATAGGCAGATCCTGGTCTCCTCCAGTTACTTGTGCCCTCCCTCTACCCTGAAATTAGCTTTATATTTTTAAAAATATAATTTGCATTTACTTACCCATGCATATACACTTCCTCCTAGTAGAATGTAAGCTCTTTGAAGTCAAAGGCAACATGGATTTTTGGCTTGGTACCCCCACTGTCTAGCATACTGGTGATTGATTAATACTTGTGGAATGAATGAATGATATAGCTGACATATGTACCAAGGATTCCATTCTAAAATCTGGGCTCTGTAAGCAAGAGACCATGTGACAGTGGAAGGAGGAAGCAGAGCTTCCTTCCCCTTTCCTGGGTACAGGGTTAGCCCTCGACAAGATTTTGAAATAAGTTAAATTTGGCTTTGGCATGGTCCCATCACCTTTTTTTGTATTATGGAGAAAGCAGGAAGTACTTAAAAGGAAAGAGCTGTTGGGCATGTGGCGGGAAGGGTATTCCAGTCAGAGTCAGAAGCTTTGGGTTCCAAGCACCAAGTGGATCTGTGACCAAGCACAGAGCACTTTCCCTCTCTGGGTCTCATTTTTCTCCTCTATAAAATCCAGAGAGTGGGATGCTCTGGTTGGGTAACATCTCCACTATTTGTCACACTTAGAAGTGTCCAGAGGAAAGCAACCAAGCTGCTGAAGGCTCTTCAGCTCACATCACATGAGGGGCTATGCAAGGAACTGGGGGGGTTAGTCTGGAGAGGAGAAGACAAGGAGGGGCAACAACCTGGAGGACAGAAGCAGGATGATGAGTGCTCATACTAGTCACGAGTGATAATGGTAGTTAGAGAGAAAGAGAAGAAATGAAGGAAAACTGCCTAAAAATCAGAGCTCTCCTTTCACTGGAGGAGTCTTCAAGTCAATGCTGGACCACCATTGACTTGGTGGAGAGGGGTTTCTAAGGTCCCTCCAACTCAGAGATTCTGGGATTCCTTCTGGTGCTTTTCTCTCCCAGTCTTTTGAGGGCTATCCTTATTCCCCTCACTGCTGTACCCCACCCAGGCCTGTCTTATCCCTCTTCTTCCCCAATCAGAGCTCCCAAACCTTCAAGCACCTGACTTCATCTAGGTGCCAGAGGAAAGCAAGCCAATGTGACCAATTTTCACTAATGTGTGAATAACTGATAACCCTTTAACCCTCCCAGAAGTATTTGGAACTTTTAAGGAGGGTGGTTGTTAAATCAAATGAATTTCTAGTAGGTAGAATTTCTGATCAATCTAAGAAAATGAAGTGAAAAGCTTTTAGGCAGTGTGAGAGAAGATATTTTTGGACAGAGGGGCAACTACCCTATCATGAGACTGAGGATTCTGCCCTAGACTTGGTTCCCCAAAATCATTCCTGTATTTTTTCATTTCCAGTTCAATCCTTTCTCCATTTCCTCCCATATGTCAACAGATTCCCTAAAAGCGACACTTTTTTTTACAAGGGTCCCATAGCAGTGGGCAATTGGAGAGCCTAGGCTGGCAGTTTAAGTTCTGTCCAGTGGTGAAGGGCGATGGGGATGAGAACAGCCATTCGGCGTGCCTATGGTTCATGCATAAGTCAGATTGTATAAATTGACAACGCCTGTGCATCCTCCCCCCTCCCGCCTTGTTTTGAGTTTTAATTTGGCACCTGAGGTTGTGGGAAAGTAGTTCTGCCGGAGATGACATCCAGCTGTGTCCTTCTAAAAGCCAAGCTCTGAGAATGTCTCCCTAGAAAGCAGACCTTCTGATGTCTCCTTGGAGAGACACTCCCTTACCCTGTTTCCAGAGAAGGATGTGCTTTGTTTTCCTCAGTTAATCTGAGGGACAAGAAAAAATTGTGAGATTTCCAACCTCAAGAATGGGATGTTGAGGCCCCTTTGCCACCATCTCTAGCCATTTTTGCCCATCTGTCTTTGCTAGAGAAGGTGGGTGGTGGGTTATTGCTTTGCTTTTGTCTTGTTTTGGTTTATTGGGGGAGGGAGAATTATGTCTCATATGGCTTTTGCAAACAATGAGCTTTTCCCCCTTGTTGACACAGGGGGATCTGGTTCTTCCAGTTTCATGATGCAAATTGAAATGGTGACAACCTTCTGTTGGGTTGAACTAGACCAGACAACATGTTTGTTTATTTATTCCTGTGGTCAGATTCCAATTAGAAGCCCCTCTCCTTGGACAGGTAGTCTTGGACAGATGTGGGCTCTCATGTCAAATGATTAGAAAAACCTGGTACTCCAAAGGAGGAATTCAATGAAGAGGGAGTTGGTCCCACCATTAGCTGGTTAGTA
The DNA here is from genome assembly GCA_011680675.1 of Gymnobelideus leadbeateri. NCBI lineage: Eukaryota > Metazoa > Chordata > Mammalia > Diprotodontia > Petauridae > Gymnobelideus > Gymnobelideus leadbeateri. The sequence continues at coordinate 174,716 of WOXC01009742.1, forward strand.
CAATAGACATGAAGGGCAACCTCGTACAGAAGGGGACTTTGCCGCTTGGGACTCCAGGTCTGACTCACAGGCCAGTCTGGTGGGACCATTCCTCATGGACAGATCAGAGAATACCAGAGAGAAAGGATTTCCTATTCAAAGTCTCTCCAGTATGGAAAGAAGATAATGCTATTGCAGATAGGGAGGGACACCCCTGCCTTGACTTCTCTGTTTTCAAGTGAAAACAGAAGCTAAGATGGGAGTGACCCTGACTCTTAAGCCAGAAGGGGCATATAGGGGACCTGTCCCAACTGCCTCTTTTTCAGGAGGTCCAGGGAGGAGTGCTTTTTGCCAAGATCATACAGCTCATGAGGAGGCCCAGTGGAAAGAGTGCTAGATGGTCAACCTCACCTCTAATGCTTTCTTCCCTGTGTCTCAGTGGCTTCATCAGTAAAATGACTCTATTGGACTGCCTGAATAGAGAATCAGAGCTAGAAGCTCTGAGTTTATGGTCATATGCTTTCCAATAGGGCAGTTAGGTAGTGCCTCGTCTTTCTGAGCTCAAATCCGGCATCAGACACTTCCTAGCTGTGTGACCCTGGGCCAGTCACCTCACCTTTGCCTCAGTTTCCTCATCTGTAAAATGAGTTGAAGAAGGAAATGGCAAACTACTCCAGTATTTCTGCAAAAAAAAAAAAAAAAGAAGAAGAAGAAGAAAAAGAAAAACCCAAATGGGTCACAAAGAGTCAGACACGATTGGAATGGCTGAAGAGCAACAGAATCTGAACCCAGTTCCTCTTGACTCCAGTCATGTGCTCTTGTCTCTATCCTGCACTATGCAACCAATGAAAGCAATGAAACTTGAAAAGCACACACAGGACATGCACACGGGCAGCCTGAAGGGCAGTAGAGGGCACTGCCCTTGGAGAGAAGCCCAGATGCCCAAGTTCTGTGCCCTCTGGGGTGCCCCCACCTCTGTGGCTCCACTCAGCTCCTGCCGCCCAGACTTCAGAAGAACAAACGGCTGAGCTGGCAGCCTACAGCTTCTCCGGATGTCGCTCTTTCAGAACATGGGCCCTACCTTTTGCAAGTTCCTGATTCATATGGTTCTGTTTAGGTTACAGCTGCAAAGCTCCAGTCGGATATCCTGCCCGGGTCAGCAGTGTCAGGGGTCGGCTCCCTCTTCAGAGAAACTGTGCCAGGATTTGCCCCGAAAATGTTCCATTCACCAGCACTTTCTGTACCCCGTGAAGGCGGTGAAGTCAGTGCCTTCAGAAACTGGGTGACTGAGTCACACGGCCCCCTTCATCAGACACTGTTGTGAAAGGCTTCTGAGGCTTGGGACAACTCCCCTCTTCTGGTATGGAGAAAGTCTAGGCTAGAAGGTGGAAGGTGAGGGTGTGCTGGGCCCTTCCACAGCTGGGGCTCAGTCCCAGGTACTAGCGGCCTTTCTCTGGGCCTTTTCTATCACACAAGTCACACTTCCAGTGCCCCCTCCCTATTGCCTTAAGGATGAAGAGTCAAGTCCCCTTTAGGGCATTTGAAGTCATCACCATTTTCAAAATGATGGCTTTCCTTATGTTCTCCATACATCTCATTCAGTCTCCCACCTCCATGTCGTTCATATGCCCAGAATCCTCTCAGTCTTCAGGTCAAGAGCCACACATCTCCTACAGGAAGCTGTCTTCACTCTCCCAGTTGGCTGTGTTCTTCTGACCCTCAGATGACTTACTCTGGGGGTATACATGTTGTACTTTGTATCCCCCCTCCCATTATGCCTATTTAAACCAAGTAATCCATACGCATTCACTTAGTGAATTATGAGCCAAACACTGATATAACATTGGCTAAGTTTTTGTCTTTGAATGTCCAAAGTGACTTGTCAAAGTACCAATGTCAAATACCTAGTTAAGTGGTGACTTCCTTGGCAAAACCCCGGGCTCCATCCCTTTTTGACTGCCTTCACCCCTCACTCATTCAGAGGTTTCTGTGAACCCCACATGGGCCAGCATGCAAACACACACACACACACACACACACACACACACACACACACACACACACACACATATACACTCGTGTCCTACAACAGAGGGTCCAGGAGCACCCTGAAGGGTGAAAGTGAGGACAGGTGGGAGATTGGCAGTCTGTATCTAATTTTTTTATATGATTACACAGGTGCTTAAATTTCTACTTTGTCCCTTGTAGAGCAAAATGAAATTATATTAAGGAGAAAATGCATTAATGTTTCCTTAGGACAAATCACAGAATCTTGTTTTTAAAAGGGTCCCAAACATCCCAGTGTTATGATTGCCTCTGGGTTTATCCAGGATGACGTCTTTATGCGTGTTAAAATAAAGTAACTTTATTTTCTGAGACCATCTCTGAGCTTAACTGGGAATAAGAAATGGCCCATATTTCTAGACTAATCCTGCTGCACTTGGGTCATCCCTCCTCCTGCCCAACTGCCCTGACCTTGGTGAGGCTGTTTCTGGGATTTATGGGGGGACTTGCTTCTAGATCATACTACCTCTGTGACATAGAGACACATGAATGAACAAGCAGATTAACTCTTCGCTGGCTGCTAACTGAAGGCTCTGTCCCCATTCAGCAGTCTTAGTGACCGAACCCTTTGAACAGCTCTCTAAAATGAGCAGGTCAGGGAAAGAGAAGGCTAACCCTGGTGTAGCCACAGAAACCTAGATCCAATGCAATTGGACAAGCATCTACAAAGCAGCTACTGCACCCCAGACTCCGCCCCACAAGAGTGACAAAATACAAGAAGGGTAAGACAGAGTCGTGGTTAGCCTACACTGTCTGAATCCCCAGAGGTGGACTTTTGTGGAGGAGGTCCTCCACCCCTTCACAGGGATCAGGAGTAAGAGGAGGGGGCATAGGGAAAAGGAAAACTAGCCCCAGCTGTGCCCTGGGCTGGCCCCAACAAAGGAATGGAGCAGTTCAGCTCAGAACTAGAACCCAGCCCCTAGAACCCAGACATCCGGCCTTATTTCCATTCCCCTGCCCTGCCTGGGGCCCCTTCATCCACAGGCTGAACCCAGACTCTTGGCGCCCCCGAAATGTCCAAAGGCCTAGAGACTGTCCAGATGTCACACATCTGCATAAAGATGATGGATGCTTTTCAGAATGTTATCCCATGAAGAGTGAGTTCTTAAGAAAGGATGATATCATATGTCATTGGGATGGAATTCTTTGCAGTAAACAAGGAGTAAGCCAACAAAATGTACTGAAATCCCTCAGTACACACCCAGAAGGATCCTGCAGGTGTAGCCAATATCCCTGAGACAGAACGTGAATGGCAGGTTCCCATCACGGATGGACATTCCAGCTCCCCAGATGTCCCCAGCCAAGTCCACAGGCTACTCCACAGCCAGGACAAGCTTGGCATGTGTCCATTCATTCCCATCCCACATCAGCCCAGAGGCCGTCACCTTTCAGGTATCTCAGAGCTAAGAGAAAGCAGTTGTTATCTGTTAGCAGGAAGAGACAGGTTCTTCTTTTTGGATGCATGGGAAGAGAAATTCCTAGTGGCAGGAAGTGCCAGCCTTTTGGAGGACTCTGGCATAGATAAGGGCAAAGCTGGGTAGTACTGGGTGCCTCCCCCCTGACCTCAAACAGACAAAAAGCATAGCAGGGCTAAGTTTTATCTTCCACGTCAAACTCTATTGTGGACAAGTTTCATGGGCTCCTCTCTGGAGTCTGTAAGCTCACCACCCAGGTGACTTGTGGGACCTGCCGGCCCAAGACAATCAAAGATGGAGAGTTTTCCGTTGTACCTGCTTTCAGACAGGGAAGCTGGAAGGTTGTGACCTTGAATTTCTTCAAAGGGAGGTTAAATCACCATTTCCTTTTCTGAAAATTAGGTTGTGAAATTAGCACAACTGTACTTTTGTTTATACAATAGCAATATTAATGGAAACATAAACCACCCCCCAAAATAGAGAGCATCGGCCATTCAGGTTTGAAAAAGAATGAGGAACAGCCCAGACCAAACAGAGAAATCAGAGGAGGGCACTTGGGGAAAGAGCAGTGGATTTGGATGGGAGAAGATGATAATATAATGTGTAGTGTGGTGATGGTGGCGGGGGGTGGTGATGGGGGGTGGGTAATGGGGGTGGTGTTGGGGGTGGTGATGGGGGTAGGGGTGATAGGGGTGGGGGTTGGGGGGGTGGCGATGGTGGGGGTTGTGGAGGAGGAGGAGGAGAGAGAGTCAGCTTTGGAGTTATGAAGGTCAGGTGCTACACACTGACACACACTGGCTGGGTGACCTTGGACAAGTCTCTATATCTCAGTGACCCAGCCAACTGTCTAAGATTATAAATTACAGAGAAGGTTGTTGTTGTTGAGTCATTCCGGTCATGTCCCACTCTCTGTGACCCTATCTGGTGTTTTCTTGCAAAAATACTCAAGTGAAGAGATCTGCCATTAGTGGAGGGGATTCTTTCATGAGGAGTTTCCCAACCAAACCCCAGAATGAATGAGTCCCACCCCATCCTAGTATACACGGCTGGTCTTGTGAGGCAGTTACGAGAAAAGCTGTAAGGCATCACAGATACAGTGAGCAGTATGGCTCAGCGGACAGAGTTCTGCCTCTAGAGTGAGAGGATCTGTGTTTAAACCTGGCCTTTCATGCTTACTACCTGTGTGACCTTGGGCAAGTCATGACACCTTGATGGTCCTCAGTTTCCCCATTTGTAAAACAAGGAGATTGGGCCAGACAGCCTCTGAGGTCCCTTTCAGCACTCCATCTGTGACCATATAAGGGATCTTAGTTAGACCCTTCACTTCTCAAGGCTCCAGACAACTCAGATCGTGAGCTCCTCCTAGTGACTTTACGCACTGAATCAGTGCAGGGAGTTTCCACACTGGGAGTTCCCAATCCTTGTTGAATTTGTTGTCATGGGCATGCTTCAGGCAGCTTGCATTGGCATCAGTGACCACTGATCTCCCGTCTAACTCCCACATTCTGAGTCTGTGAAACTCCAGTGAAGCCAGGTTTAATCTCCAAAAATGTGTGTGTGTGTGTGTGTGTGTGTGTGTGTGTGTGTCCCAACATATCATAGAGGGAGACAGGCTTTCCTCAGGCAGACACAAGGGACACGAGGCCCATGGTGCTCACTCTAAGTGACTGCTTTACCCTGTGTCTGGACACCTGAGCCCACTTGGTGTCTGCTCTGCCAATCGCACACATGCCGTGGCTCCTGGGCAGCTCGTTCGTTGGATTTTGATGGACACGTCTACTTGGATGGGTTGTGCTGTTGGGGTGGATGCCTGTGGCAGGGACAGATATGTGAGTGAGTGTTCAGAAGGCCTCGGACAACACACCCCAAAGCTTCAGGGAATCCAGAGCAATGTCAGAGGCCTCCAAAGGGCTTTCCTGGAACATAAAGTCATCTTGTCTCCCAGTAAAACCTTCCTCCCCACTTTCATCCAGTGCCAGTTGATAGAACCTTTGACATCCAAATAATAACAACAGTTACTGTCTATAGCACTTTAATGGGTAGAAATTGCTTTAGAAGGTTCTATTGGAGCTTTACAACAATCCCTGTGAACGTGGGTCACTACCCCCACTTTACAGATGAGATCACCAAGTCTGAAAGCAGTAAATCATTTGCTTAGCTACACAGCTGGTAGTTGTCAGAGGAGAGGGCTGAACCCAGATCTTTGCTGATTATAGATCCAGAGCCCTTTCTAAAATATCCTGCTTCTTGTTTAGTGCAGTCCCTTCTGCCAGGATGCCGTCACCTTGTGCTGTACAAATAATGTAACAAGAATCATCAATTGGTGTGTTGATGTCTCTAGAGTTTGGGACATCCCACAAACTTGAAAGTGTGGGGAGGATTAGGGGGATCCTCTGTGTCTGTGATCCAAAAAGACAGAAAGAACCATTTGGGGCCCACTGACATGATTTCTTAAGGGCCATACTAGAATCTAGAATATCTACTAAATTCCAAGCTAACACAATCTTGAGTTGCTTCACTATGAGAAGCATAGACCAGAAGTAAGGAGGTGACAGTCCCACTGTCCTTGGCCCTGGTCAGATCATATATGGAATACTTTCCAATCTGGGGCACCACAGTCTAGGAAGGATATTGATAAATCAGAGAGCATTTACAATCAATAGAACCATAGAATTTAACAGCTGGAAAGGACTATCTACAAAATCTATGACAATCCATCCACAAAAGGAATTTCCACTGCCACCCTCCCAACCAATGGCCACCCTGTGTCAGCTAGAGGATTTCCAGGGCAGAGAAGCCACCTCCTTTCGTACCCAGAGGAGGGTCACCAAGATGGTGGCAGACCTGGGATCTCCTGTCAGATAGGAATCAGGCACGAGGGCTTTCCCCAGACATTTAGAGTCCTCACTCTGAAGAAGGATTAGCTTGTTCTCCTTGGCCCTAGAGAGGGGAATCAGGGGCAATGAGTGGCAATTGCAAAGAGCAAAGGGAACACCTCCTAACAAAGACCCCTGGTGCAAAATGGAATGATCTGCCTTGGGAGGTGCTTAGGGAGAATGCCCTTGTCTGAGGGCCTAAGACAAAGTCTTCAAGCAGAGAAGATGGATGATTACTAGTCAGAGAAGATTCTTGCTCAGATGCCAGTGGGACCATATGGCCTTGGAGGGTTCTACCTCCATCATCCCGTGAGTGGGTGGTACCAGTTTCTAGCCTCTTGCTATCTAGATCACCCCATAATTAGACCACACAGTTGGCCTTTGCTTGTCAATGGCACCTCTTGGTTGCCCCTGCTGCCTGAGAACTGGCTGAAATATCATGTCCCTGGCTGTCGGCTAGTGATTGTGTTCCCTAGGAGGACCTCCCCCAAAGCCCCTCCATCTCATTCCCAGTGGGTAATGTTTGTCACTCTGTAATGTCACCACCCTAACAACTAAAGTCATTCGGATTCCCTACAAAACTGCTGGGAAAGAGAAGTCTGAAGGAGATTGGTCACGAGAGCTTCTCCCACCCAATATGTCCAAAAGAGATCTCATCATTTCTGTCCAGCTTGTTATCCCACTCCAAACCCACCCCCTTCTGATCTTTGCTATTTCTGTCGAGGGCGACATTAACCTCCCCATCACCTTGACGTCATGCCTGGCTCCTGACGCAGACTCAGGCCCCCAAATCCAATCAGCTGCTTAATGATGCCCATTTTATCTGCACATCTTGTTCAGCCGCCCCCTTCTCTCCACTCACAACCGATGCCCTAATTAGTCCCATCACCTCTCCCCATCCCAACAGTCTCCGATTTTGTCTCCCTCCCACTCCTATCGATTCCCAACACAGTTCCTGGACCTGATCGCATCCCGGCCTTTCTCAATCACTTCTAGTATGGAATATAGACTTTCCAGTCTAACTTTTAAAGCTCTTTGCAACTGGGCCCCAACTGACCTTTCCAGCCTTATACTTCACTCCTCTTCCTGCTTCCTACCATGCAGCCACACCAGCCTGGCTATCTCCCAGGCTTGGAATTCATCAGGACCAGTGTGGGAGCACTGTGGCTGTGACTTTAAGAACTCATGAACACCTTTGAGGGAAAAAAAGAGTATTTGCTTTCCTCTGGTTGTGAAAGCTTTTCACTTGTTTTGTGGTAGATTGTGCTCACAAGTGGCTCCATGTCTCATGAGGCCCAGGAGTTGTGCCCTCACATACGGGCAGTACCTGTGTTTGCCCAGGGTTTCTGGGGTCCCCCGAAGGGTCCCAGCAGTATCTCTGTCCCACACGTTACATTTATTGACTGGACCCTTTCCCAGTGGAGAATGAAGAAGAATTTCCAAAAGCTAGCTAGTCCCTTCCCTCAAGGAGCTCCCAACAATTCAGAGAAAATGCCTGTGAGCCCTGACTAGGCATTCAGAGAAGGAGGAGACCAATGTATCTTGAGAAAATGGGCAGAATCTTCCTAAGGGTGCCCAGTGGTGGAGCTTGGCCCTTCAGGCTGAACAAAATAGAGACAGGCCAGAGGGGTAGAGGGAGTTCTCCCAGGAGATGGGATGGCATGCACCCAGGAATACCAGGAGGAGCTGAGACATATAACAGCTGGAAACCCTGGAAATGCTTCAATTGATCCAACCCCCTTGTTTGACAGATTCAGAAACTGAGGCCCAGGGAGATTAACTTGCCACGATTATACAGGTAACCACTATTGGGGCCAGGATTTCAGGGAGGGGTGTTTGCTTTTGTTTTGCCCTCCTCTGTACCCCCAGTGCCAGGGTCTGAAACAAAGTAGATGCTTCATAAACGATTCTTGACCATGATGGTGGTGATGACAACACCCCATTTTATGTCTCCAGAGTGTTTAACAACTGGCTGAATGAATTTTGAATGAATGAACAACTGTACAAGGCACATACTTAAAAAAAACAAAAAACCCAGCCTGTCTGAAAGTTGCGTCAGTAGCATGGCACTTGCCCTGACTCAATGCACAGGGTGAAGTCGGGCTGTTAAAGTCCAGTTGAGTGGACGGTCTCACCTGACCATGTGCTGGTGTGTCTGGACTTCACACTATCCAAGCATCTGGCATCAAAGCCCCATACTCACAAGAAAGAAGACAGAACAATGGTGCTACATCAGACCTCGCCTATGTTCTGTTTTCCATAAGCTGGGCCTCAGAGGAGCCAGGCTTCAGAGGGGGAGTGAGTCTACTCTGGACAGAGCACTGAGTGTGGGGACAGACAGGAGGCTGAGGACTCAGGTGGACGCAGACTAAGGGAAGCAGGAGAAAGTAGTCAGCTGGGATCCCAAAGGGCTTCATGAGTAGTGTGATTGTGAGTGTGTTATATGGGGGGTGTGGAGTCTTCTGGACTCCTCCTGCTGGCTCCAGGAACTTGCCAGCTCCATCCTTGATATGCTTTTGATAAGGCCTAATTAGAAGGACTGGTTCACCAGGACTTTGACAGGCTTAGTCCTCCATCAAGTGTCTGTTAGGAGCCCTTTAAGAGAGAGCCAGAAATGCTAATTTAATGAATTCTATTCCTTCTTCCGCCAGAAACATCCTTGCCCCATCTTGGCACATCTAGGGCGTCTGAGCCCATTCCTGCTATCTCCCTGTCTGGAGCCTCTGTCAGCCCGCCTGAGCAGGAACTCCTCCCCTCCCTGGAAGAGCCACGACCTCTGGCTGGGCCTTGGTCTGCCCTGACACAGGCCTCCCTATTGACCAGAAGGGGAGGAGATGAAAAGGTCATGGTGGAATCTGCATCTGTGCTAACCCTTCCCTCCTCCTGCTGTGGCCTGCAGAACATGGCCCCAGGGGTCCAGCAGCTGCTCACCAGAGGCTGAGACCCCGATGAATCTATGCCCAAAACTCCTCTCTTGCCCTAGCTCCAGGGTTTCTCACCCCAAGACTTCAGTGTTCCTTTGTATGAATTAAAACGTGCTCTAATAAAAATCTGTTGCTTAATAGAGTCAGCCTAGTATAGTGGGGAGAAAGCTGACCTCGGAGGGCAAGAGAGCTGAATTCAAGTTCTACATCTGATACGTCCTGGCTGTATGACCCTGGACAAGTCATTTATTCTGCTTTGGCAGAGGGAGCTTCCTCACCTGGGAGTTCCCTACAGCATTCAATCACAGGTCCTCTCCCTATGGCCTTATGCATTTCTGGACATCCCCACTCTTTTTGTGAAATCTACCCAGGTCTCCAAACCGCCTGTGTGGACTGGAATGGTCATATATAGAGACTCTGAGTAACTGTTGTGAATCAGTCAATAAAGAATTATTATAACAAGTGCCTACTCTGCACTTGGTACTCCCCCAGTACACCTGTCCCCCTGCAGTGTAGCTGTCTCTCTGATTCTTAGCTCCCTCATCTCTGAAGCAGGGAGATGGGCACTGGCACCACCTATCTCGTGGGGCTCTGGTAAGGACAGTGCTTTGGCCTTCAACTGAGAAACAGGCGATTTTAGCTTCTCATTCTAATGTCTCCCCTCGGAACTTGGCTGTTATATCCTGTTCAGTTTTAACTCTTCCATGCATTTGGCCATTATTGGACTGATGGGACCGACCATCCTCCCTTCCCTGTGAAGTGGGGGAATGTGGGTATGCAATGGTGCATGTAGCATCAGATACAAGCAAAGCATTGGCTGAAGTTCCTGAACTGCATTTTTCCTCCTTTGTTTTGAGAGATGGTTTAGTGGGGAGGGGAGGGAAAGGGCCATAGTGAGAAGAGAAAGCCAAAGGCATCAATAAAAAGAAAATTCATGGAGTCAGTAGCAAGAGCCCTAGACTTCCAGGGAGACCCAGACTCAGACTCAGTCTGGGTTCCACTCCCAGCTTGGGGACTTCCCTAAAGTATGCCCTTGGGAAAGTTCTTCTTCCTTTCTGGTCCTTCTGACTTTCTTTGATGACATGATAAGGTACAATGGGCAGAGATCTGAGTTCCAACCCCCCTTCTGCCACTTCTTATAGTATCTGTGTGGACCTGGGCAAGCCACCATCCCCTTTCTTGGCCTCAGGTTCCTCTTTAAAAAAAAAAAAAGAAAGAAAGAAAAAAGAAAAGAGGGAGCACCAGATTAAGGTCCCTCCCTGCTCTGAATCTACCAGCCTGTGATCTGTAAAGAGAAACTTGACTAGATGTCAAAAAATCCCTTTAGCTCTCCATGTGGGACACTTCAAGCATCTCTCTGAGTTCATATTGCCTGTAGAGGTGAGAACTCCCCTGGGTTCTCGTTTAACTCTGTCCTTTGGTCTCCCTCAGGACACACACACACAGAGCTTCTTGATAACTCCATCAAGCCTGCTCTCCTTATCCCGGAATTTTTCAGGTTTTCACAATGGAGCCTCAAATACCACCAATGTTTGCTGTGATGCTGACCTTTCAGTTTCCAATACTGTCTTCAATGTACTCACGCCATCATCCAACATGGTTAAGAAATGATATCCTCTGATTAATGAAGAATTCTCATTAATAGCAATGCCAGGCATTTCATCAGGACTCACAATTTTCCAAGAATTTCAAACACAATAAAAATACAGTGATCATGAGAACAACACTCGATATAATATTTCCTTAATTCAGTAGGCCCTTCAGGATCATGTAGGACCTCAGGGTCATCATCACGAATGTCAATTATCATCAGAATATATTAACTTCAACTCTATCAACCCCAAATCTCCATTAACCAACACTTTCTGTGTTTCCCCAGTAAGAGATGTTCCTAGCACTGAGCCTGACAACCTAATCAAAAATAGATTAAATTAGGTTGGTAGCATACTAAGTGTTAAGTGAATTCTAAATTAACTAAGTGTTTAAATTAATTAGGTGTTAAGGGCAGTTTAGATTAATCTAATTCTTTAAAAATTCTTCATCTATATGTGATATATATATATGATTACTTCATTCATCCAGGACCCTAATTAAGTGTCTCTGTATCAAGTTTCTTCTGCAAAGACAATGTGGAGCAGGAGATTTGGAATCAGTTTTAAAGCCTGCCTCTGTGACTTACTATTTTGTTACTTCTCTGGGACTCGGTTTCCTCACTTGCAAAATGAAGAGGTTGGTCTCTTCCAGTTCTAAATCTATGAACTTAAGTGTCTCTTAAAAGCCCTCTATGAGAGAGGACAAAGCTTATTTTTAAAATCTACATCTTCTTTCTTCTATCAGACACATTAAAGAGAATGTCCACTTTTCTCCATGGAAAACTGTCAGCAACACACCTCTTGAGGGTGAGCACTCACTCTACTTTGGCTCTTTTCAGCAATGGAGTCACAAGATGCTTTGCAGGCTGAACTTTACCAAATAAAACAGGCAAGAAAGAAATAGAGATAGAAAATCACAAAGGGATAGTGAAAGGGATAGAGAGAAAGAAAGAGGGAGAAGCAGAGAAAGAGAGAGAGAGAGAGAGAGAGAGAGAGAGAGAGAGAGAGAGAGCATTTCCCATCCACCCTCAATAGTTAAATAGCAAAGAATATGAATAAATAATTTTCAAAAGAATAAATACAAATCATCAACAACCATTTGAAAAAAATGCTCTAAATTACTAAAAAGGAAAGGAAGGGAGCTAGCATTTATACAGCACCTATTATGTTCCAGACTCTGTGTCATGCTTTTGCAAATATCTCATTTGATGTTAATATTTTATTAGTATTACTATTTAGAGAAATGCAAATTAAAGTAATTCTGAGGTTCCATTTCACATTGATCAGGCTGGTAAAGAGGGCAAAGGAGGAAAATGACAAATGTTAGAGGGGCTATGGGATAACAGGTGCCCTATGCTATTGTGGGAGTTGTAAACTGGTAAGCCGTTCTGGAAAGCAATTTGCAACTATTGCCTTCAAAGTAATTAAACTGTATATACATTTTATCCAACAATACAACAGGTAACAAGCACTTATTAAACATGTTAAGGGGATGTCCTCTTCTTGGAGAATGACTAAACAAATATGAGTATATGAACATAATGAAATATTGTGCCATGTGAAATGGTTCGAAGGGCAGTTTCAGAAGAAACTAGGAAGACCTTTATGAACTGACACAGAGAAAAGCAAGAAGAACCAAGAGAAGGATTCAGACCATACTAACAGCACTAGAGACATAGAGAACTATGAAAGACACTATAAAAGACTCTGATCGACACAATGACAAATGTCAAGCCCAAAAGAATAACAGTGAAACATATCAATCAATCACCTCCTGCCCAAACAGGTGTTGGGCTTGGAATGCAGACAGTTTCAGACATGGCCAATGGGGGAATTTGCTTTGCCAGATAATGCAACTGTGTGTTGAATCCTTGATTTTTAGCCTTTAAAAAAATTTTTTGTGCTCAGTGGAGATGGGGTGGAGATATTTGGAGGCTCAAATTAATCAAAGAAAGAGACACTTTTACTTGAGACTAACAAAGACAAGGAAATTCAGGGAAATTTCTAGGTCAGTAACAAAACATGCCAATCCATTGAAATGCCTGCCAGATATCAAGAACATCACCCTGCACAGTGACACGGCAGACAAACTTTCCTGAAACGAGACTGTGGAGGTTTGCTGATCCACTGGCATGGCCTCCCTGGTGGTCACCCAGGGTGGGCCAAACCCACGTGGAGGGACTCTGCTGCTCTACCTGCCAGCTGAGTTAGGAAGAAAGAGGAGCCAAGCAATTCTGCTCTTCCGCCTACCTGGAGCAAGAGAGAGGCCCGCACACTTCCAGGAGGATCTTTAGGAAACTTGCTACTTTGAGCCCCCATCACAATTTCTGACTTAGTCAAGCAAGGCATGGCATCACCAAATATCTCAGGGTTGGGAGGGACCTCATCAGCCATTTTTGTCCAAACCATACCTCTGCTGTAACACACTCACTAAGCATAACCTCCACTGAAGACCTCCAGGGAGGGGAGTTCACAACCATCCCACTTTGAGATAACTGTCATTTTAAAGAAAAGGTTCCTGACATCGTCAAGCCCAACCTTCGTGACTCCCACTCCTGGTTCTGTTCTCTGGGGTCAAAAGAGATCACTCTGCCACATGATAGCTCCTCCAATTTTTGAAGACAGCTATCATGGCCTCCCCCTGAGTCTTCTCTTCTTCAGGCTAAACACTTCTAATTCCCCCAAATTATCATCGGATGATATGGACTGAAGGCCCTTCACCATCCTGGTTCTCTTCCTTTGGTGCCCTCACAGTGATCCCCATCAGGCTCCTCAGATTCCCTGAGAGGTGGAGACAACATTACCTTCTTCATCCCAACTCTATCAGCCAGTGACTCCTGCCTCTCCCCCATTTTAAAGGGACAAGTCAATTTCAAATCAAGAGGATCTTGCCCTATTAGTGAGTCCTGAGTCCAGTCCTTTGGGAAGCCAAGAGGGGAGGATTGAACATTAATCCCCTCCGACATCCTAAGGTTAGATGGCATCCATTGTACTTAGGATATTACCAAAGGATGGGAATGGAGCTTTCTGGCAGCGGATTTATTGCCTCAGAGATGCTACTTGTCTCTCCAGCTAGGATGTCAATGTCTTAAAGGCAGGAGGTTCAGTCATCTTTGTGAAAATAAAAGGATATAAAATTTGTAAAGCACTCTGTCATCTTCATCATCATCTTTGAATCCAGTACCTCTCAGCATGCTCTCCTAGAGTCAACATTCCACATATACTCTTTGAGTAAGACTGAGACCACGGATATTGAATGAATGAATCAATAAGTGAATTAATGAATTAGTAGAAGACGATTTCAATTTGATTTAATTTGACTATGATGTTACAAAACTCTTTCAACTGACATCCTTCTCCCAAGATTCTCAACAAGGGAACCAGTTATCAAATATGTTTTCTCAGCCACAAAAAAAAGTGTGACATATGTTCTGTTTGGAAATATTCTAGTGAAACAAATGAATACAAGGGAATATTTGAAGGCAGGATGGGGATTTTTTTTTAATTGACCCACAGAAAGAAATCAATCAAGGGCCACATACCAAAAGCAATTTTGTTCTTTTTTTCTTAGAAAGAGAAATAAACCATGCTCAGCTGACTTTTTAAATTAAGAATAAAGAACACAAAACTGTTTTTAATAAGCAGAACACTAAAAATACACTTTGTTCCATATTATGGACATTTGTTGTGATGTGTTGTGTGTTTGGGAGGTGGGGAGAAAAAAGGCAGAGGGACAGAGTGAGGGGAAGAGTTCCTGTGAGCTCCATTTGGGCAGAAAATGTCCCTTCTTTATCTCTGCTTCTCTTCCAACACAAGACATACTTAGTAGTAGCTTAATAAGGTTTTGCTGAACTACAATTGTTACTAAGCAAAGTGGGGAAGTAGAGAGAGACAGAGATAGGGTGCACAAAGGAAAAGACAGATGAAAGAACTCGGAAGATGAAAGGAAAGGAATATACACGGTGAAAGAAAGAGCCAGGCAGCAGAGCCATACTTTGCTATTCAATTGGGCTGAGAGCACCAAAATATCATCAGCCCTCTTTGAAATCCCTATTGTCTTATTAAACAATCACCCCCACTTCGAGCACCCCAATTTTTTAACCTTTACAAGAATCACAGTGAATAGGACAAAGAGAGACCAGTAGGACCAGTATTAAACTCTGGGCAACAGCAAGGATGCACTAAGAAGAACATTCAGTCTGTTTCAGTGAACTTGGTCTGCCACAAGAGAGACATTTATCACAATCTAGACTTGGTGCATTTTCTTGGGGAGTAAAGACAGGGCTCATGGAGGGAGACAAAGGAAGAGGCTTAACATCAACAATATTAAAAAATAATAAGTGAATTTTAAAATAAAAAAGGTCAATGTCCCAAAGAAGAAGCCCAGAACAATGACGGAACTTATGGAACTTGCAGGGACTCAGAGGCCATCCAGTCCTGAGCAGAAATTCCCATTCCAATGTATCTGCCAAGAGGTCATCCAGCCTTTGCTTGAAGATCTCCAATGAGGAGAAGTCAGATAGCTCCCCAGCCACCCCCTTGGGGCTGTTGCTAATTGTTAGCAAGTGTTTCCCTTAACTCAAGTTACAAGATGACTCTCTACAGCTTTCACCTGGCTCTGCCCCTTGGGGTCAAGTGCATCAAGGCGAGCATCTCTTCCAGGTACCAAGTCCTTGAAATGCTTGAAGACAGCTCGAAAGAATGGCTCCTCTGAGATCTGTCTTCTTCGGCTAGAGCTGCACCTGGAACAGATCGCACGTCGTTTCTGTCTTTCTCTTAGGGGTCATCTCCTCCTGCTTTCTGACCCAGGGAAGCAAAGAAGTGAAGAAGCTTGGCTCCCCCCAAAAAAGTGACTAGAATCCCTCTACATCCCACCCTGAACAAAACCCTTATTATCATCTACCTGAACAGGGCAAGAAGGCCGTCAGACAAGAAGCCTGAGCTCTTTCCTGTACTCCAACTAATCCTTCAAGGGCCACCAGAAGAACCTCCCTAAATGCCAAGTTCTGGTCCTGAGTGTTAGAAAGGCTGTCATGTGGCCGTTTCGAGGCCCCAGAGGGCAGGATGAGGGGCAGTGTAAGATAAAAGCTGCAAAGGATTTAGAGCCATCCCAAGTGGAAACGGGCTGCCTTGGAAGATGCAGGGCTTCCCCTCACTGTATCCGAGGCGCCATGACCACTTATGGCGAATCCAGTGTGAGGGGCCTCTGGAGGCCCAGACCAGAGCAGCTCTAGGTTATCGAGTTTGAAAGAGCCTGAGAAGATTCCTAACCTTCCCAAAGCAAACCAGGACCACTCCCAAGCAGGATCCAGGGGCAGGTGGAAGGTTTCGATCCAAGGTTCCTTTCGTCTGATTCTTTGGGGCTAATTGGCATTTTCTAGTGTCTCCTTTTTGGTTTATACTTAAAAAGATATGGAGAGGAGGGGAGAAGAGATGGAGAGAGGGAGAGGGAGAGAGAGAGAGAGAGAGAGAGAGAGAGAGAGAGAGAGAGAGAGAGAGAGAAGGAAGGAAGGAAGGGAGGGAGGGAGGGAGGGAAGAAGGAGGGAGGGAAGGAAGAAAGGGAGGGAGGGAGGGAGGAAGGAGGGAGAGGAAGAAGGAGGAAGGGAGGGAGGAGAGGGAGGGAGGAAGGAGGGAGAGAGGGAGGAAGGGAGGGAGGGAGGGAGGAAGAAGGAAAGAAGGAAGGAAAGGAAGGAAGGAAGGGAGGGAGGGAGGAAGGAAGGAGGGAGAGAAGGAAGGAAGGAAGGGAGGGAGGAAGGAGGGAGAGAAGGAAGGAAGGAAGGAAGGAAGGAAGGAAGGAAGGAAGGAAGGAAGGAAGGGAGGGAGGGAGGAAGGAAGGAAGGAGGGAAAAAAGGAGTCCATATCAGGAATACACAAAATACTTGGCAGAATTTCACTCCTGACACAAGATGCAGCTACATGGTTAACATATAACTGACAATGGAAGAAGCTGACTTGTGTATTCAGAAACACTTGATAGCCATCCATGGGATCCTGAAATCAAATCCACAGATTTTTAAAAGGAGCAACATAGACAGGCAGGTAGGAGGCACACTGCTTCAGCTTGGAGAATCACCAGATAGAAACCTGCAGTCAGACATCAGTAAGAGCTGGGAAGGATCTGGGTCATGTCCTCTCACCTGGGTGCAGCACTTCTGGATTCGATGCTCCAGTATTCATGACATCATCCATTTGGGGGAACTCCTCCAGAGATTCAGATCCAAAGCCAGCCACACCTAAGGAGATGGTCTCATGAGTTGTGATGGCCAAGAAAACCCAATACCCAAGGTCCAGCCTTGCCAGAAAGTTCTTTATCCCTCTCCAGTCTTCAATTTTCTCTAGAATCTAGCATCCCTGGGCTTTTTCCTGTTCCTTGCACTTTATTCCCCATCTCCTTTTTCTCTGGTTCTCTCCTGTGCCTATAATATTCTCCCTTCTCTCCTCTATTTCCTGCTTCTCTTGGCTTCCTTTAAGACTCATCTCAGATTCCATCTTTGGTAGGAAGATTTCCCAGTATCTCCCTTACCCTCTACCTCCTGATGCTAACTAATGCCTGCCTTCTGGGATACTGTATATGTTTTGCATGTATGACTTCTTTGCATGTATGACTTAGACTGGGAGCTCCTTGAGGACAGGGACCATGTTTTTGCCCCATTTTTTGTATCCCCAATGCTTAGCACAATGCCTGGAATATAGTGCTCAATAAATACTTGTTGCCCAAAAGGAGGTCTCCAGCTGAGGCTAAACAATTCCAGAAATATTTCTTAAGCACATTCTGTAACATATGTACACAAACACCCCTAATATCAATTATAATGTAATTGCCTCCAAGGAGAGATTTGATAAAGAGGGATGAGAAATTGAGGGAGAGACAGATTACTGCTATCTGGAGAAAAGGAGTTGAGTTATCTGTTAAGGCTATATGGAAAAGTGACCTTTGACCTGAGCCTTGAAGAAGGAAGGAGATTTGAACAGAACAGAACAGGAAATGGGGGCAGCTATTCTGGGAATGGAAAGGTGGGACATACATGAAAGCAGCAGATGACTCTGATCACTTGGATCAGTCCATAGTGTGGGAGACTCCCTCCACTGGTGTCCATCCCAACCCATCCCAGGATCCAATTGATATATAACTCCTTTAGCAGTCTAGATTGGGGAAGCGTGGTGGCTGCCTTCTAGTATGTGACAACTGAGGGGTGGGGGGTGGGAAAGGAATTTGATGTGTGCTTCTCCCCAGAGGGCAGAACTGAGATTGATGGGTGAAGTTACAAAGAGACAAGTTTGAGTCTTCTGTCTGTAAAGACCTCCTTACCATTAGAGCTATCCAAAAGCAGGACAGGCTGCTTCCAGCATGTTCTCTAGGATCCTAGACATCCTTAGGATGGGTTTAAGAATGGGACCTTGGAATCCTTAGGTTTTACAGGAAAGATAACTGAGGCTAGAACCTGAGTGACTTGACCAATCACAAAACTCTTTTGTGTGAGGCAGGATTCAAAGTCAGGTCTTCCTGACTCCAATTCCAGCTCTCTATCCACTGCCCCACACTGCTCATTCATTGGGTGTGTCTCCAGTGGAGGCTGGCTGATCACATTTGAGGAAGGGGATTCCCATGCAAGAGCATCTTGGATAAAATGAACTCTGAAAGTCCCTTGCAGATCTGAGATTCAACCCCCTCGTTTTAGAGAAGAAACTTTCTCAAGTCCCCACAGGTAGTGAGTAGTAGAGTTCTGACTTGGATCTGAGGTCTTTGGACCCCAAGTCCCAGATTCTTTCCACTATAACATAATCCATCCTTGCAAACTGTTTTAATTAAACCCTTCTGAATTGCTTTTTATCATCTGGGCAATATCTTCTCAGAGCTGTGACAAGTGGGATTAAAGTGATTTAAACCTGATTTTAATGTTATTTCCACTTTTTTCCATGAAACTTGCAGAAGTTTTCAAAAAAAAAAAACAAGCTTCTCAAAAACTTGATCCCAGGGCAATGCTTCTAAGAGTCACTCACATGTTTTCACCCATGATTCCTTTCCCCCAAGTCGTTCCCCACCTCTTTGGGGGCCAACTTGATCTGATGGACTTTTTTCCTTATGAGAATAGGGAGGTCTATGCCATCCTTCCTTGGCTGGCTGCTGCTTCTCCATTTCTTTCTGGGGCACCATCATTTTCCCACCCTACCTCCAAAGGTAGATGCCCTCCAAGGCTCTATATCTCTCACAGCCTTTTCTCTCTATACTTCCTTCCATGATGATTTTATTTTTTCCCATGGCTTAGATTCCATCTCTGCACAAATGCTTGCTAAATCCATCTACGAATCTTGGCTTTCTACTATGAACTACAACCTGTGTCCCATGCTCCAGAGTGGGCTTCTCTGCTTAGATGTCCCATGAGCATTGCAATATGACTAAAACAAACTCATTGTCACCTCCCTCTGTCAGGACTCTCTGGTCTCTGAGGTTCCTTTCTACTCTAACCTTTCTCTACCTATAGAATTCTTGTCCATAGTGTTCCCCAAATCTGAGGCAGAGGAGCCCCCTAACACCCTGGAGGTCTTCCTCTGGGGCTTGTCATATTTCATGACTAACATGTGCTATCCCGCAGCCTCCCTCCACAGCTAGTCTACCTGATTTGGGGAGCATACATGTCCTTGAAGATCTGTTTCTACTCCATCTTGCATACCTGTCATCATTCTTAATGGGCTCCAGCTTCCTTACATTTGCCACATCTCCCCATCACTCTGTGGATCACCTGCACTTTCATTTGTATTATTTGCAGTTTTAAGTCTTTGAAGGGCATGATATTCCAAGAGTTGGTTTATCCCATTACCTGGAGGGAACGAAAGAGGAGGTTTTAAGTCCAAGAGCAGCTTGGGGTTGGTGAAAGTGCTAGGCAGCTTCACAAACACAATCCAGCCCACTGATCTCTTCCTTCCATTCAGCTTCATAACTTGCTCCTTGTCTATCCACTATGGCCACGATGAACCAACTCCGTGGGCTGCCCATCCAACTGCACGTCCTTGTCTTTGATAATTCATTAAGCATCTTTAAATGGTCCGAAGCAAGATAAGACTCGAGTATGCTCCTGCTTGGCTTACTTCTCACTTTACCACTCTGGTCTGGTATTCAGGACCCTCCACCATCCAGTGCCTCTTTCTTGTTCCAACCTTAGCTGTGTCTCTCTTCCTTCGATAATTAAAATATCTGAATTGCTAGTCCCTGGACGTGCCTACGCTTGTCTGCATGGAGTTCCTAGGTATAGAGCTTGATAGAGACCTCAGAGGCCATTGAGTCCAACCTCCTCATTTTAGAGATGAGAAAATTGGGGCTCAGAAGAGGTTAAGTAATCACACAATTATCACACAGCTGGTAAGCATCAGAGGCAGGATTAAAATTCAGATCTTCCTGACTCTAAGTTCAGTGGTCTGTCTAGCATACTATCTGCATAGGCTGTCTGCCCTAAAGAAGTTAGAAAGAATCAGAAATAATTGGACTAACAGCTAAGCTTTCTATAAGCCTGAAAACATATATTATCTAGGAAAAATTTTACTTTTTGATGAGAATTGTCAGGAGAACTGGAAAACAGTCTAGCAGAAATCTAATTTAGATTGGTATCTTCTTAAACCATATACCATAATAAACTCAAAGTTAGAAAAGAACTAAATTAGTGAACTTTCACCACCACAACCAGGAGATGAATTCTTAACCAAACAAGGGACAGAGGTTCTTACAAAAGAGTAAATAGTTCATTTTGATGGCCTGAAAGATTTGCATAAACAAAATTAATGCAACTAAGAGAAGAACAGAAGTAGTTGACTGGGAAGTCTTTATAGCAACTATCTCTCCAAAGAGCCTAATATGCAAGTCAGGCAACTAACAGATAAGACCAAAAGCCATTCCTGACTAGACATGCATAGTTCTCAGAAGAACTGCCAACTATTAAAGGCCATATAAAGTAATGGCTCAAACCACTCATAATAAGAGAAATGCAAATCAAAGCAACTCTGAAGTTTTACCTTGTCCCCATAAAATTGACAAAGATGACAAAAGGGAGAAATAGTCAATATTGAAGAGGCTATGGAAAAATGAGCATACTAAGGCCCTACTTATCAGAGTAGGGTTGCAATTTGGAAGTATGCAAGAAAGTGACTACAATTTCCATACCCTTTTGACTCACAGATTCCATTGTTAGACAGATACCATAATGAAATCAATGACAAAAAAAAGTCTCACATGTACCAAAATATGTATAGGAGAGACTTTTTATAGTAGCAAAAAATCATAAACAAAGTAAATGCCTACTGACTAAGAAATAGTTACACAAGTTGTGGTGAATGACTGTAATGGAATATTACTGAGCTGCAAAAAGGAATAAATAAGGTTAATATAAAAGAAAGACCTTAGCAACAGATTCAGAGTCATGTAAGCAGAACTTGTAAGCAGAAAAACAATATTCATAACAGCTATGACATTTGAAAGAGCAACAAAAGGAACTGAAATGAATGCTGCAAAATAATAAAGACCAGTTGTTTTAAGAACAACTTTGAGCAACTAAGTTACTTGGGCTATTACCAATACCCAAATTAACTAGAAAGCACCTATGAAGGGAGATGCCATCTGCATCCAGAGAAAGAACTGATAGATAGAAGTATGTATAGAATGATTTTGCAAATATACATTATATATATCCATGTAAATATATATGGATGGATGTATACACACATGTTTTTATCTAATGGTAGCCATTGAGGGGCAGAGGGAAGAAAAAGGGGACAAAGTTACATGATAATTTTATTATATATTTAAAGGGAATAGCAATAGATTTGTAGTTTCATATGCAATTTTTACTTTGGTTTTACTATATTGTGGAAATGATTGTTTTATGTCATAAATTTAAAATAAAATAAATAAGATTTTAAAAAGATAATAATGATGAAGGGGCCATCAGAGAAGTTATATGAGAAGACACGTCACACTGGATCTCTGGAGCACTGGGGTGATAGAGATTCGGAACACTACACACAATAGCTTGTGGTAACCTTTGCCGGACTATTCCACCACACACACACACACACACACACACACACACACTTTTTATTCTTTTTATTTATTATTATTATATTTTTTTATTATAAGGGATGGCTTTCTGGGAAGGGGAGAATGGAGGAATCCATGGGAAATGTACATGATAGATCTAAAAACAAAAGAACAGTAAAAAAAAAAAAAAAGCAGGCACCCTCACGTATTATGGGTAGAGCTGTGAATTGCCCCAAATTCAGGAAAATAATGTGGAATTATACTTAGAAAATCACCAAACTGTACGTTTGACCTAGGAATGTCCCTGCTAGGCATGTGCCCCAAGACCAGTCACCAAAGAGGGAAGGGTCCTTCCGGCTTATGGCCCAGCTGCAGACTATCCCCTTCTTATCAATAGGAATCTGGACGTCATGAGTAGGAGCTGGCACTGAATACTTCCAGTCAGCCACCCCACTGCCAGGATGAAAATCCTCACAAAGAAAAAGGAACGTTGGCTTTGGTTTGGGATTGGTTTTGGTTTTTGGTTTTTTTGGGATTTGGGGGTTTTTTTTGGAAGAATTTCAAGCCCTCCCTTTGACGTGACTACCAAAGCCTCTACGCTCTACTCTTGGACAACTAGCATGTCCAGAGGGGAAGATCTCTGCAGCGGTCAGGAAAGTGTGTGCCCCAGCCAGCCCCGTGAGCTTCAGAGAGTGTTTCACAATGACCATTTCCAAATGTCAGGCCGGGTGGCCAACCCTGCCCCTGCCAATGGCAACAGCTTAGTAGGGAGGCTAGCTGCTCTTCCTTATTTCGGTATCACTGCTTTAGGAATGGGAGTGTGAAAGAAAAATGATGCCAAGGAAGAGAGGGACCTGATGGCCCCTTACAGTTAAGGAAAGATAAAGGAATTTTGAAAAAACTGCTGAGGGACCAGGAAATGTACTGCAGACTACCTGGGCAATGACAAAGAGGCAGGAGATGATGGGGAACAGAAAAGGATGGTTTGGCTGGATGGCTGAGTGGGGCAGGGGGAATGCAAGAGGCTGAAGCCACCAAAGGACAGGCTCTGGATGCCACATGGAGGAGATTATAGACAACATTTTAAGGTTTACAGAGCTCTTTACAGACATGCTCTCCTTTGAACTTCTCAGACACCCCATGAGGTGGATGTTAAGGTACTATTGTCCCCATTTCATAGGCAAGAAAAACTGATGCCCAGAGAGGGAAGATTTCAGTGTCCAAAAGGGACCTGCCTTGTCTCTGCTGGTGCCTTTGAGTTCTGGAGGAAGGACAAGCAAGGAGTTCGGCAGGCATGCTTCCTGAGGAGGGGGGACTTGCTGGGTGAAGCTGACTGAGCCCAGGCCCAAAGCCCTTGGAGGACTCAGGTTCTGGAACAGCTTTGGAATCTCAGAAAGCTCCCTGAGTCCCAGCCTCCTCCTGCTCACTGCACTGGCCTGTTCCTGTTTGAACACTCACAGGGCGATGGGAAGGTCCTCAGAGACGTTTGTATCCAGCCGTCTCGTTCCTGAAGCCGGGGAGGATGAGGGGTGTCCCTGAGGTCACACAGAGATTTCATGGCAGAGACAAGATACCTCCCCCCCCCCCTGTGTAATCCTGCTTCTCAAGGATGTTCCTGTGTCCCAGCTATGCCGAGTCAAGAAAGCAAGCCATACTCACACAGGAACCTTTTACAAGCCTTTAGCTCCCTTGAGTCTCATGAAAATGCTGGGAGGTTGAATCAGCAGATGTTAGAGTTTAGCAAAGCCATAACTAGGGTGGGGCAATGGGCCTTTAACCCTGGGCACCTACTTTTATAAGGCACTGACAGCTCTTGCAGGCCTTCAGAAGGTTGAAACAACTGATTTCAGCACCTAATTAATAAGAAGAATTGGTTAAAATCGGAAGCTGCTGAACAGGTAGCCTCACTCTCAGTGCCTTTCCCAGGGCCTGGCTTCTCCATGCTCCCATCCCCAGCAGTGGCTTTCTCAGTAGTCTAGTAGGGTCCCTGACCAGAACTTGAGTCATTAGATGAAGTCTCTCCCTGAGCCTTTCCATCACAATGGAATTTGACTTTTAAAAGTTGACTGAAGGGTGAGTTTGAGTGGTATTTTTAGAGGAAGCTGGCAGATAGCACACTGGGTCAGGAAGAACTGAGTTCAAAGCTAATCTCAGACACTTCCCAGCTGTCTGACCCTGGATAAGCCACTTAACTTCTGTTTGCCTCAGTTTTCTCCGAAGTAAAATTGAGATAATAGCAGGGCTATAGTGAGGATCAAAGGAGACACTTAGCATGGCCCTAGTCCACAGGAAGCATCATATCAATGCTTCTCCCGGCTTCTCACTGGCTGTGAGGACCAGGATTGTTGGGTCAAGTCCTTAGAAAACATAGGATGATGGCCTTAGCAGTGATTTTGGCGACCATCAAGCCCAACCCTGTCTTTCTACAGACAGGGAAACTGAGGCAAAGGAAGGAAATTGAGGGTCTAGGGAGGGATGTGAGTCAGAGCCTTCTGAATCACAAGGCCAGTGTCCTAACGGCTTGTTTCCTGTTTTCTGCCCCAGATCTTTGATTTCACGGCTCCAGGGAACCCCTGGTGAGGAATCCTCCTCTACCCATACAGAACGGCAGCCACTCGGCAATGTATGGCCTCAGAGCTTCCTGTATTCAGTCACTTGCCCAGAGTCCCATAGCCAGGATTTGTCACAAAAGAGGTCGAACCCAGGTCTTTCAGAGAGTGAAAGGAGCCACAGTCTCACTCTCCCGCCCCCTGCATTTTACAGAGCATAGGGCTCTGCGAACACTGAGGGCTTCGAAGGCTAAGTGGTTAATCAGCGCCCTTCTGACTCTCAAAGTCAGAGGAGGAGAGCGAGGCCCCAGTGGCTCCTCGAAGCTTGCCCCAAGCTGACCCATCTCCCGAGTGCAGAGCTGGGCTCAGAACCTGGCCGTGCTTGGAGTCCAAAAGTCGGCGCCCTCCATTCAACTGCTCCTGAGGAGGAACTCCAAACACAGGGCTCCCTGACTCCAGCCCGAGCTCAGCTGCTGACAGCTCTCCCTCCCCTCCTGCCTCGATCCTCCTCTCCCCCAATTGGAGGGCAGACTCTGCCCAGAGCCACGCCGATAACCACCGAGGAGCTTGGTGGGATCCAAGGGAGGCTTGGGTCCTTTGAAGGCCGGACCACAGGCTCCGGGCCGCCAGGCGCTACCTTCCTGAGCCAGATCTGACTTGTCAGATGTAGCAGACCTCACTCGTCTGTCAATGGCCGACAGGGGCACGATCGGATAAACTTGACTACTGTGCTAATGAGCCCGAGGTCCCCGGTTCAGTCCCCCAGTGAGCTAATTAACTTCATTCTGCCCACAGCCACAGACCCCACTTGTGACCCCAGCCAGTCATCTCACAGAAACACGCCATTGGGCACGAGGCAGAATGGGCAAAGGAGTGCAGAAGATCAGGGTGGAGGCATCATTACCATTGGCAGGGGG
This sequence comes from Gymnobelideus leadbeateri, assembly GCA_011680675.1. NCBI lineage: Eukaryota > Metazoa > Chordata > Mammalia > Diprotodontia > Petauridae > Gymnobelideus > Gymnobelideus leadbeateri. Next base: position 200,058 of record WOXC01009742.1, read on the forward strand.
TAGGGAAACCTCATATGTGTGTGTGCCCCAGAAATGGTGGGCCAGAAGGATCCCCTGCATGGACAAAGGTGAAAATGTATCGCTTCTGTGGCTGGTTTCTCCTGTCCATAAAATAGCGAGGGAGTTAGACCACGGGACCCTAAAGGTGTGGGACAGCTTGAATTTCTTCTGGAAATGTTTCTGTTTAACAATGAGACAGTGTGCTGCCACATCTGATTGGCCCAGCAAGGCCAACTGAGACTGAGCCAGGCACCCAGCATCGAGTGCCAGGGGATGAGAAGAAACCAGATCTCTGCTTCTCTCCTACTTTGGAGAGTCTGATGATGTCTGAGTTTTCCATACTAGGTACTAAGTACATTTCCAGGTTCATCGTGGTTGGGCATCCAGCCCAATATTCTTTTTGGAAAATGTCTCTACTCCTCCTTTGCTACTGGAGTCTCAGAGGGCCCCCCCTCCGAGACTGGTAGGCGCCGTACCTATCCTGTTCCCCAGAAGTGAAGGTCAGACAGCCTCAAGGGGCAATTGGGCATTTGCCCAGAGACCTCTCTCTACTTCTCCAGATGGGAGGGCAAGGGTAGCCTGGCCCCTCCTAGAATGCTATTAAGTGACTGGACTCCTGGAAATTGTTCCCATTGTCTGAGCCTAGAGAGTATAAGAAATTATAGAACATTAGTTCCGGAAAGGATCTTAAAGACCATTTCATACAGTCCCCCCATTCTACAGAGAAGGAAACTGAGGCCAAGAGCAAAAAAATTCAAGCTGATGTGAACACAGAGCTTGACGTTTCTCAGCCCTCCAGTCCATTAAATCCGTAGTTTTTAACCTGTGGGTCACCGAGTTCTTACCATGAGGTCATATCTATCTCCAAGTCCTCTCATTCTGAGACTACTAAAAGTACAAAGCTGTATCACCTCCTGACAGGCAGCACATTTCGGTGGACAGCAAGCTGGGTCTGACTATCTATATCTGCTGCTTAACCACCACCGTGGCATCAGGGAACCATTTCCCTGCTGGGCCATGTGTTTCCTTCCCTGTATAATGAAGGGCAAAGACTTCATCTCTAACAACATTTCCATAATCCTGTGTGCTCATCTGGGAAATTTTTTGACACTAAAAAGGATCCTCGTGGTTTGAAAAGGTTGGCAGTAGCTGCATTGGCTAAATTAGCTACCATGTTTTCTGTCTTCAGCTCCAGCTCTCAGGTCCCTCCCTCCCTTCAAGACTTGGCTAAAGTGCCCCCTCCTCCAAGAAACTTCTCCTAATTCCCCTGGATGTTAGTTGTCATGAACACCCCACCCAGGGATTGTGCTGGCTCCTCCTGGGGGAACTGATGAACAAAAGGGAGAAGAAATTACCCACCAAGCCCCACCGAGAAATCACCTTGTACTTACTTTATACATGGGTTGTATTGTTTTCCTCTGTGGGGAATGTAAGTTCCTTGAGGGGATTTGTGGCCACAGTGCTTAGCACTGCCCTCCATAGAGTAGGAGGCTTAGTAATTCTTGCTAAATTGAATGATTAGAAATGCGGCCACCCAACACCATCCTTTTCTTGCCCAGAGCAGCTACCATGCTTGTCCAAGAAGACAGAAACCCCTCCACATTCCAGTCTAGAGAAGGAAAGCTGGGCTTGCCCCTGGCCAACAGATCCTCCATAAACGCTTACACCCAGACTCAGAAGCTCCCATTGTGCCCAGTCAGCACTCTGAGTTCGGGAAGGAAGGCCTGCTTGAGGGACAGGAGCCAGCACAAGTCCCTTAAGAGTGGGGCTGGGGGTTGAATTCTGACTCTGCTGCTTGCTGCCCAGGAGAGGTTGCCCTAAATGACCTCTCAGGTTCTTGACAGCTCTAGGTCTATAATCTGGCTACACTGACTTAAAAAACAGAATTTATGCAACAGAAAAAAGTAACCTCACTCTGATTTCTAGAGGGACAAAATGGCCAGAGCCACAAAACTCCTATTTTAACCCCAAAGCCAGTGATCAAAATGAAAGAACCCGAGCTATCACCATCATCTTCATCATCGTCATTATCATTGTCGTCATCATCATCATCACCAATCGCTGACATTTATTCAGCACCTCCTATGTGCTGGGTACTGCACTAAGTGCTTTACCATGATCATTCCATTTGATGCTCACAAGTCTAGGAGGCATTATTATCCTCATTTTATAGTTGAGGAACAAACAGAAATTAAGTGACTTGCCCCGGGTCAAACAGCTAGTAAATGTCTGAGACCAGGTATGACAGAAACTCAGAGTTAAAAGGACCTCAGGGACCATCCAGTCCAACCCACACCCTGCATCCCCCCAAAACTCCCACTACACATCCCTGAGAAGTGGTCAGCCAAGATGCCAAGCAATGCATGCTGTCTTCCTCCCTGGCAGTCCTTTTCACCTGGGACAATGCCAACTCTTAGGAAGCTCCTTAATGGACAGCAAATGTACATATGCCTCTTTGGAACTTCTCCCTTTTGTTTATCCAAACACAAAAGGTCTGTTCCTCCACCATGTAACAGACAGCTCACAGGGTAACCAAAGATAGAACTCTGGATCCCTTCCTGAGAACCTTCTTTTTCATGCTAACCCTCCCCCCAGATCCTTCAACTTCAAATGGACTGAAAAATAACAGTAGCTCATGTAAATATCTACGATAAGGAGGCAGTGAACTCCCAGGTGCCTGAATGTGTCAGGTGGCTTTAAGGTGACATGCCTGCTTCACTTTGAAATCTTTATTTTAAAGTTATTTCACCTTTCCTAACACATTTGAGTATTTCTTACAGAAATTGCTGAGTCCCATTGTATTGCCTGGAATGGTGACCCCTTCTTCATAGCCCCTTTAGGAGTTAGCATTTTAATTTGGGTAAACCTCCAACTCTCTTTCTTTGTTAGGAATGTTTGGCTATCCAGAAGCATGGTCTTGCCAGAATGAACTTGGCTAGCAGATGGGTCAAGGATGATTTATGAACAAGAACAGGCTTCAAGGACATGAAGGTGGAGACAGAGTTCTGTTCTCTATCTCCACTCATTAAGGAAACATTCAAAGAGCAGGAGAAGAGTCTGGGGCTAACTCTTGCAAGGCATTTTCTAGTTGTAATAATCAGATGATGCCCAAATGGATGGCAAAAGAGATCATGGCAGCTGTCCTTGACTGGCTAGATATCCTCAGGGTCTCCCATCTCCATGCCTTTGCCCCTGGCTATCTCTTCTGCATGGAATTTACTTCCTTCTTCCTTCTGTTTCTTAGGATCCTGAATTGTTTTCAGGGTTCAATTCAAGTGATACCTCCAATGGAAAACCTTCCTTAGTCCCCATACTTGATCATGTTCCCTCTTTATATAACCTTGTGTTGACTAAATTCTGTACATGTTGTATTCCACCCCACTCCCTAGGTGAATATCAGCTCCTTGAGGACAGAGACTGTTTTTGCCTTTGTGCCCCCAGCACCTTGTTTGGTACCTGGAACTTGGTAGGTGTTCAATAAATGCTTGTTGAACTGTGCTTTGATGACTTTGATATACTAAGCTCTTCTCAACAATGCAAGGATCTAAGACAACTCCAAAAGACTCATGATGGAAAATGCCATCCATATGCAGAGAAAGACCCACTGAGTCTGAATGCAGATGGAAGCACACTATTTACACTCTTCCTTTTTTTGTTGTTTCTTCTTTCTCATGGTTCCTCCCATTGGTCCCAATTCTTCTTTACATGATTAATGTGAAAATACATCTAATATGAATGTATATGTAGAGCCTATATCAAATAGCACACCATCTTGGGGAGAAGGAGGAGGAGAGGGAGAGGGGGGAGAAAATATAGAACTCAAAATCTTATGGAAGTGAATGTTAAAAACTAAAACTTAACTAATTAATTGAAATTCAAAAAAATATAAATAAATGCTTATTGAATTGGATTGAATGTTCTAGAGACTCTGAAGACTCCACTAGATAAGATCCTACCTCAGTATCGTCTCCCTTGGAAGCAAGATATTGACTAGATCCCAGAGCTAAAGTTGACTAGATCCCAGATTTAAGGTAGACTAGATCCCAGATCTAAAGTTGACTAGATCCCTGATCTAAAGCCCTTTGAGGTTTTCTATCTACAGTTGAAGAAGCTGATTCCTTGTGAGAGAAATGTTTTTACCCCAGATCCTACAGGTAGGATTTGAACCCAGGATCTCTCCCTTCAAGCCCAGAACTCTTTCTCCCTATTCCATGATGCTTCCCTGTCTTTATAAGATGTCACAACTCCTTGAAATAGTGCAAAACAATCCAATTTTCCTAAGAGAACAAGGGATTTTGTCAAAATTCATCTATGAGTGAATAAAATAGAACTCTATAGACCTACTTTTTCAGTTGTGAAATTTTTTTTTAATTCAGGACAAAAGTTTGTCCCTAATTTGCATGAAAATAGTGGTCAGGATTACCCATGTTTTCCCAAGTTACCCAATGGCATCCTAAGGGGAAAACTTCCTGTGCTCAGCCCAGCAATTGACCAAACCACTAAGACCCAACACATCCTAAAAATCCTCCCTCTCCTGGGAGTTTCAGCACTTCTCCCAATCTAACTATCTTGCATCACTTGAAAGTACCATTGACTGAAAGGTCCTGTTGGGTAGAGATGCTCTGGGCCACTGGTAATGTTCCTTCCACTTTAACCTTCATCTACCTGAGGAACAACAGCTTACATCTATGAGACAATTTCAGTTGCAGCTGATGCTGTTATAGACTCACTTCCCCCACCCCCGTTGAAGTTCAAGGTAGTCATATTTGGGGTAGAGACACCAGGAAAGAAGATATTTGTGTGGTAACAAGGAAAATGGTAGCTGTCCCATGACCAGTGGTAGAGAATTAGAGAGAGAGCAAGTCAAAGGAAGGGTGAGATGGTGGCCCCCTCCCCCAAGTTCTGGGCCTTCATTGTTGATGGGTAATCTGATAGGAGGGTTAACTCTCAAGATTTCTAAAAACTTTTGCTAAATGTTGTCTTCAAGAAAAAAGGATTCACACCTGCACTGAATCAGTCTTAGAGGTGAGGTAGTTCACCCCTCTTGTTTTACAGGTGAAGAAACAAAGGCCCAAGCAGGATTTGAGTGACTTGTGAAAGGTCACCCAAGGAGAGGGAATTCAAATACAGATCCTCTAATTCTGAAGCAGGTGCTCTAGTCACTTCCCCAGCCACTGCTGAGTTAGGTCTGTGTCCCCACCAGGAGCTGATAATGAACCACCAGGGGGCATGAACAGAACACCTGGTGCCCTTGTCACCTCCCTGCCTGGGGCTCCAAAGACACAGCAGAAACAGGTCATGTCTTCAAGAAGCTTGCTTTCTATTGGGAGCAACAGCCTGTATATAGAAGTATTTACAAAACCATTATTATCATCAGGATCAGAGAGGCAGTCTGAGGAATGGAAAGTGGGCTGGGTCCAGAAACATTGCAGCAACGGCACCCACTTCCTTCTAAGTAACTGGGACTGAGGGAAGCTCCCAGGGTGAGTCTGGACATCCCAAATGAGACAATGTCTCTAATTCGTATTGTCCAAGTATCATCACTGCAGATAAATTAGGAAAACAGGGGAAAGGAGAGGAAGAAGGGGGGGAGAGAAAGACAGATGGAGAGAGACAGAGAGAGAGACAGAGAAAGAGACTGAGATAGAGACAGAGGGGAGAGAAAGAGACAGAGAGAACGAGACTCCTTTAACACATAGAAGAAGTGACTTCCAAATATCACTCTTGTGTCTCTACTATTATGGAACAAAATTCCTATTCTCTTGGAACTAGCATCAACCTTGTGTTTCATTTCATCGAGCTAGAGTACTTTTAGGCAGCAGAATCAAGCACCTGAAGATGGCATCTCCCAAGGTGAGCATATCTACTGACTAAAGTGTTCCCTAGTTATTTCCTCAGCTGCTCCTGGGTTGATGTTGTATCCCAGCCAAGAAAGCTGACAATGAACTACCAGGAAGGAGGGAACAGGAAGCCCAGTGGCTGACATCCTTCCCCAGCATTCAAGAGGAATACATATCCATTACAATATAATTCACATAAATCCTGCTCTGGATTACAGGTAATATTTTAAGACGTGTGAAGTCACAGCTCTGTTCTTTCTCCATGCCATGAATTCCCCAACTTACTTATTAGCATCTGGATTTACCCATCCCAGATCCTTCAAAAATGATTCCTTGTAAGTCAACAAAATTCCCCCTGCAAGCACACTAGGTTAGAAGACACAAGCTTTAGGACAGGACATTTCTAGTTGCAAAAGAAAACGTGTCAGGTTTCCTGGGTTTTTAAAATATATATGGATGTATACATATATACATGTATATACATATATATTCATTAATACTTTAAGATATTATTTGTCATGAGTTTTCTTTAGAAACAGTCTTCATATTAATATATAGAATCAGAGAATGATTCTCTATCAATAGTCAGATGCAGAGAAAGAAATGCTGATAGGAATTTCCCTTCTCTCCCCCTGATACTAATAGTATTCTCTGGGCAAAGGCAGTTCTCTTTTATGGCAAATGGAATATGTAGTTTGTCACTTCTGAAAATGACTTTACCTAACTAACAAATGGGATTTTTTAAAATGAAGATGGGCCTACAAAGGGAAATAGTTCTTACACATACCTCAGCATCTCCTTAATTTATTAGAACAACTAAGTATTCATTTTGTCCAACATAATCCATCTGTACCTAAGAGCTGCTAAATGTTGCTTAAATTATTAAAATTCAAATTTCTTTGGAAAATGTAGACATTTTTATTTCACTTTCATGGTGGAAACAAAGACACCAAGATATTAAGTGATTTACCTAAAGCCATATAGGCAGCAGCTGTCCGAGGCAGGATCTGAACCCAGTTCTTCTTGATCTAGACCCAGCAGTCTTTCCCTTCCCCCAGACTGCCTCCCCAGGGTTCGCCACACAGAAAGAACACAAACTCCATGAATAGAAGAACCATCTAGATCTTGTTGCATTACCCCTTGTGCCTAGCCCTCCCTGGGACATTGAGTAGGCACCTTATAAATTCTTGTGGGAGTAGGAATGAGAAATCGAACTTCTTAAAGTCCAGAATGGTTGATCCCAAATCCAGGGAGAAAGCCTGAGTAACTTGAGGGATAACATTAAGTCAACTCAATAAATATCCATTAAACATCTGCTTTATCCAAGACACCACAGTAGGCATGAAGGTGGTGTTGGAATAGACTCTCAGCTAGGTGCTTGGTTTTATTCTATGTAAACAGTTTTTTTGTTTTGTTTTTATCCTACCTGGATTTCATTAATGTAGAGAATTCCCAGTAAGGAATCTTTCTCTACAAATGCAGATGGACACCTGTTCTGCGGCTTTTAGTCTTAAAGAGTTTCTTGCAGGCATCAGAAGTCAAGGGACTTGGGGCGGCTAGGTGGCACAGTGAGTAGAGCGCCAGCCCTGGAGTCAGAAGGACCTGCGTTCAGATCCGGCCACTGACACTTAACACACACACACACACACACACACACACACACACACACACACACACCTTGGGCATGTTACTTAACCCCAATTGTCCTCCAAAAAGCAAAAAAAGAGGTCAAGGGACTTGCTCAGGAGCACACAGACAGGATACATCAGAGACAGCAGTTAAATTGACCTTTCCCTGCCTCAGTGGCCACCTCTGCATCTACTAAGGCACACTGCTCTCCTATGTAAACATCTTAACTGGTATTTTAAAACTGACTGGATCCAGATGGCTCTTGAGAAAGTGAGGCTGGTGACCTTACACAGCCCTCCCTGACTCAGATCAAAGTATCATCATTTTCGTGATACTATGATCCTCTTCGAAAACAAAAGACAAATACAACCTGTGAGTAGAATGAGCTGCCTGAATGGAGACAGTTGGGTAACTCAACTCATCCTCTCCCTCTCCCTCTCCTTCTCTCCAATGGAAGGTAAATATTGATGGCCAGAAGTTGCCCACTTAACTTGGAGTTTACTAGTTAAATTCCTTCCTTCCTTCCTTCCTTCCTTCCTTCCTTCCTTCCTTCCTTCCTTCCTTCCTTCCTTTCTTCCTTCCTTCCTTCCTTCCTCCCTCTTCTTTCCTCCCTTCTTTCCTTCCTTCCTTCTTCCTTCCTTCCTTCCTTCTTCCTCCCTTCCTCCTTTCCTTCCTTCCTTCCTCCATCTTCCTTCCTTCCTCCTTTTTCCTTCCTTTCTTCCTTCCTTCCTTCCTTCCTTCCTCCTTTTTCCTTCCTTTCTTCCTTCCTTCCTTCCTTCCTCCCTTCCTCCTTTCCTTCCTTCCTTCCTTCCTTCATCTTCCTTCCTTCCTCCTTTTTCCTTCCTTCCTTCCTTCTTCCTTCCTTCCTCCCTTCCTTCTTTCCTTCCTCCTTCCTCCCTCTTCCTTCCTTCCTCCCTTCCTTCTTTCCTTCCTCCTTCCTCCCTCTTCCTTCCTTCCTCCTTCTTCTTTCCTTCCTTCCTTCCTTCCACAAAACTCTGTTCACTCTGAAGCAATAGGTCCCTGCCCAAGCTCCACTTGGTGGCTATATTTTGGGCTCCCTTGGCTTAGAGGGAATGTCAGTGTCAACTGTTTCTCTTTGGTCTCCCCCTCCTAGCTTGATTTTTCTTGTCGTTTTTCTTTTTCTAATTAAAGGGGCCATTCTTTGACTCACTTCTTAAAGAAGTCTATTCATTGAATGGGTGTTAACTCACTCTCAGTGAGTACCTGCAAAGGCCTTAGCCAAAAAGGGCCAGAATCTCCCATTGCATCCTGGGCCGTCTACAGTCATCCTGGTGAGTATCTGGTCACTGGACCCAGATGGCTCTGGAGGAAATAGTGAGGCTGGTGACCTTGCATAGCCCTCCCTCACTCAAATCCAAGTCAACTGCAAGTCATGTCATCATTTCTCTGATGCTACAGTCTTCTTTGAAAATGAAGGACAAATACATTCTAAAACAAAGATGACTTTTTGACTGTTGGGCACCGACAGTCACCAAATTTTGTAAAAGGGAAAATGCAGAATGGAATGGAAATAATTAAACTCAGAGCAAAAAAAAGCTTAGAAATAAGGAAAAATACTATCTGGGTTATAGACAGGTGTCACCTTTACCCCAAAGGTGCCAAAGTGTTCCCTGAGGCAGAGGTGGGTGAATAGCAAACAGTGCTTGTGACACAGAGTTTTTCCTGACCTAGCTAGGATGATCACCATTGGACAAGAGATCTCAGAGGGGGCCATGGCAGTACCTGAAAATCATTCCAGCCAAGATCAAATGTTAAAAGCGTAAGTATCAATCTTTGGTTCCTTATGGGTATAAAGGGTGTGAGGAAAGACCCCCCCTCTTATTTTCCACAGGTTATGCACAGCATCCGTCTCTGTCTCTAAGCAAAAGCTCCATATGGCATGAGCCCAATAATGCCTCCTCCCATGCAAAGACTAACAGACTGTCTGTGGTAAGTAGAGAGGAAAACCAGCATCCTTGCTGGAGATGGTGAAGATAATGAGGTTGTAATCATCAGAATCCCAAGGTGGCCGTGGGAGGACAAGGGGCTACTGGGATGAAGACAAGCAGAGCGGAGAGTGGGTGGAGGGGAGCCGTGGCCAAGAACTGGGGTTGGAGGTGGGAGGAAAGCAATTCTCCCCCTCATCTCCTCCTATTTCCCCAACCAGAGGTCAAGTCTTCCAAGCTGATTCACCCCCACCCCAACTTCTGTGAAAATAAATACACAGTGAATGATTGCAAAATCTGCCCAGGGTGGCTTCAGCAGAGAAGAAATATACAATCCATCTTCCTCCCATTCTTTCCACTGAGATGTAATGAGATGTAACATTGAGCTTCCAAGCGAGAAGATCACAATATTACCTTCAGCTGTATTTAATGTGTGCCGGCCAATGCTAGAATTAGCTTGGCCCTCGTACAGGACATACAGATGTCCCCACAGGCCTGCGTGTTTCTGCCTCCGTCTCAGTTACGGCGGCTCTCTAGGCAGCCTTGACCCTAGGAGCAATGTGGATTGTCCCAGAGGTGATCAGACAGATCCCAATGTAGGGCGAGCACCCCATCTGCTTCTATGGGCATCTAGGTAAGAGAAGGCTGGGCTAAAGGGCCATCCATTAGCAGCAGTTCTTAATCAAAGGTCTACCTAGTTTTGTTTCATATTCTGATAACTGTATTTCCTTTGTCATAATATCTGTTGTAGGTTATGCATTTGAAAATCTGATTCTGAGAAGTGGCCCATAAGTTTCAGTCCATGACAGCCCCGTGGGAGCCAGAACTTGATCTTGCCCCCATTTGGAGTTCCATGGGGATGAGAAGGGTCTAAAATGGTGAGTCCTTTGATACAGGGGACTTCTAGGTTAGGGAAGAACAAGGGGCACCTGCTCTACAATGCAGAGTCCTAGTAACCTAGAGCTCTTAAGGAGGTAGATGACTTGTCCAGGGCCACACAGCCACCCTATGTCACAGGGTAGACTCAAAGCCAAGACGTCCTGGCTCAAAGGTTGGCCCTTTATCTGAGCCAGCATAGACAGTGTGGACACTTGTGAAGCCTTCTCCTACCCCACTCATTCACTTCACTCAGACTTGTCTGCTGTGGAGCAAGCAGGATGTGATAGCCCTGACTTGGGTGAAAGGGCGACATGAACCCTGTGTGTTTGTTGCTTTTCAGTGGTTTTCAGTTGTGTCTGACTTCACAACCCCATTTGGGATTTCCTTGGTAGAGATACTAAAGCGCTTTGCCATTTGCTTCTCCAGTTTATTTTACAGATGAGGAAACTGAGGCAAATGGGGACAGGGTCACACAGCTAGCAAGAGTCTGGGAACAGATTTGAAGTTAAGATGCATCTTCCTGACTTCATGTCCTGCATTCTATCCACTGTGCCACCTAGCTGCCCAATCCTGTTCTACCAGACCTATATATTCCAAAAGACTTGCTCCACACCACCCCAGTCTGTACTGCCCTGATCAGCGCAATGGAAACTGAGCTCCCCTTTCCTCTTTCTACCAATTCCTATCTTTCAATCAGGTAGCACCTACTATGTGTCATGCAGTGTGCTAACCTCTGGGGATGCAAAGAAAAGCAAAAGCCAGTGCCTTCTCCCAAGGAACTCCCAGTCAAATGGGGGAGAAAACAGGCAAATAAGCACAGAATCCCTGGATGTAGCCTCAGAGGAAAGGCACTAAGGCTAAGGGGAAGCAAAAAGGCTTCCTTCAAGAAGAGGGGACTTCATCTGAGTCTTGAAGGAAGCCCCGAGAAACACTTATGTGAATAGACTCTTGCTGATCACTCTTCCTGGAATGGTTCAGGGCAGGCAAAAGGAATAAAAGGGGGCACTAATGAAGTCAATTCACTGTAATCAGCAGAGAAAAGTTGAGAAAATTATCTCCCTCCCTTCATTGGGGGGGTCTATGGGTGCAGAGTATGACGTACACTGGCAGACACAAATGGCAGGTGATATTGCTGAGCTGTGTCCTTTCTTTGTTCTTTTAAAATTTTTATTACAAGAACTGGTCAAGGAGGGTGGGGGGGGGGGGGTACAGTTGGAAGTAAATGGGATGTAAAACCAAACAGGCAGGCGCTGCCCTTGAGGAGTTTCTACTCTTGGGGGGAGGGGGAGCACACAACATATTCACAGACAAGTAAGTCAAGATAAAGCTGAGCATTGGTTTGGGGGCAGGGCATTTTGTTTACACCTATGATTTCATTGGTATTGGGAATATCCAGGGAGGAAACCCTGTGTTCCAAGGAAGATTAGCACCAATCCTGAAACCGATAACCTTCAGGAAGTGCCTGGGCTACTGAGAGGTGAAGGATGTTCCCAGGATCCCACAGCCAGGATGAGTCAGAAGCAGAACTTGGATTCAGGATACAGCACCTCTCTGTCTATTGGGACACAGCACATTCTTCAACCTCAGTAATACCAAGTAACTCCAAGAGGGAGCCTTCACTAACACCTGGGGGTTTCCACATGGCTCCCTATGGCTCTAACTCTCAGAGACTGACCCCATGGAAGCCAGGAGGACCCCAGAGCCACCCCCCACCCACAAATACCCAGCCACTCACTGAAGGCACCTACATCTCCTCATTTTATCCCCCCAGTGACCCTGGGAATTTGGTACCCAAAGAACTGTAATCCTCATTTTACAGCTGGGGCCACTGAGGCTGAGAGACCTTAAAGGGAGGCAGATGGTAGAAGAGGAATGCTCATCATTGCCAGTATTTAGTATCGTGAAGTTTGCAAAGTGATTTGCCTGTAGCATCTTATCAGTACCTCTCTATAGCCCTGGGAGATAAGGGATACTCTATTAGCCCCATTTAAAGATAAGGAGGGGCAGCTAGGTGGTGCAGTGAATAGAGCACCAGCCACGGAGTCAGGAAGACCAGAGTTCAAATCCAGCCTCAAACATTTAACACTAGCTGTGTGACTTTGGGCAAGTCACTTAACCCCAATTGCCCTGTCCTCCCCCCTCCAAAAAGGAAAGGAAGGAAGGAAGGAAGAAAGAAAGAAAGAAAGAAAGAAAGAAAGAAAGAAAGAAAGAAAGAAAGAAAGAAAGAAAGAAAGAAAGAAAAGGAAACAGGCTCAGAAAAATCCAGCCTTATTAAGCAACTACTGTATGCCTCCCTTCATTAAGGGGGAGTCCCTTTGAGAGCAGGGACTAATTTTTATCTTTCGTTGTATCCTTAGCACTTAGCACAGGACCTGGCACATAGTAGGTGTTTTAAAATGCTTGTTGACTGACTAACTGATGGCCAGATACAATGCTAGGTACTGGGGAGAGAAAGACATAAAAATGAATCAGTCCTTTCCTTTAAGCAGCTTATATCCCACCAGGGGAGACAACTTGTATAATATATATAAACAAAAACATACTCAAGTACTTAAATATTCAAAATAAATACATATACCAAAATAAGTACTTATACAAAAACTGTGGAGAAGGGAGGTGGGCACTGGAAGTTTGGGGGTGGGAGGGATAAAGAAAGGTTTCTGCAGATAGAGGGGCTCTGAACTTTTCTGGTATCAGTGAGTTTGGTGAAGCCTGTGAGCCTTTGAGTTATATTTTTAAATGCATAAAATAATGTCCATGAGATGACAAAGGAAACCAGTTCTGTCAAAATACAGGAATCAAAATATTTAAAAAATAAATAATCGTGAACTTCAGGTTAAGGTGGTACACTTAAGCTAAGCTCTGAAGAAAGCTGGAGATTTTAAGAGGCAGAGATGAGGAAGGAGGGCATTCCAGGCAGGGGGCACAGCCTAGGCAAAGACGTGCTGATGGGAGATACAGTGTTGTACGAGGAACATCAAGAAGAACCATTTGGCTGGACTGTGGCATGTGGCATGTGGCATGTGGCATGTGGCATGTGGGATGCAGCGTAATACCTGCCAGTCACTCGAGAAGCATTTGCAGAGCTCGTACTCTGTGCAAGATGCTGTGCTAAGTGCTACATAAAGTCTGCTGCTTCCTTTCCTTTTCAGAGAGCTCTCTCCTTCGCCTTCTGCTCCCAGCTGTGCCCTGAAATGTCCCTTAGAATTGCTACTTTAGCTTTACTGGATTAAACAGGCAGCACGTCTCAGGACTTTTCTGGTCCAGTCTCCTGGATGCAACCACTAATGTGTTGTATTTAACTACCTTTTCCCTCTTGGGACCCTCCCATCATCCTTCAAAACATCTGTGGTCCAGGGTTACAAGCCTCCATTTTAAAGCTGAGAATACAAGCACCTAGCATTGGGTCTGGCCACCCATCAGTCAGTCAACAATGATACAGGGAGATGAGAAACATGTGGCCAGAGAAGGCTATGCCTGGAGACACGAGGCAGGGGCATACAGGGGAGGCTCATGAATGCCAGATGTAGGAACTGGGGTTTGAACCTGCCATCTAGATTACAGGGGAGAAAGACTAGAAGCTAGGAGCCCAGCTGGCAAGCTCCCAAAGCAGAGCAGACAAGAGAAGAAGAGAGTCTGGACCAGGGTGGCAGCATGAGGAAGAAAAAGGAAAAAATCCATCAGAGCCTTGCTAAGAAGGCAGAAGTCACTGGACCCGGTGACAGGCAAGCGGAATGGATGAATGAGTCTATTAAAAGCACATTCTGTTCCAAGCACTTTGCTAGGGGGCTGAGGATACAGCTAAGATAAGTGAGAGTGCTTGCCCTCAAGGAGCCCACTACGAGCAGACCTCTTTATGTTTCAGGTGCAGTCATCCAGAAAGTCTCCGCGCTCCTCAGGGCGCCTGGCAAAGCAGATGGTGATGCCTCTTCTCTGATAACATTTCTACTTTTAAAACCATATTGGCTTCTCATGTTGAACTATCTGGTGGTAGGAAAACAAGTGCGGGAAGTCAGCTTAAAGTACAAGGAGAAGACTGGTTTCATTGACAGGCATGCAATTGATTGACGAGAAGGGCTGGATTAAGAGAAGATGACTTCAATTGGAGGTGACGGCTGGATGTGTCCTGACGGGAGGGGAGAGCAGGATGCTCTCAGCCTGGGGAGAACTCGGGAGGAAAGGAACCAAGCTGCACAGTGAGATAGACATTTGGGCAATGTGGCCAATGCAAGAGTTTGTTTGACATGGCTGTACATTTGCTTCGTGTCTTCATTTTCTTTCTTTTTCAATGGTGGGGTGGTGGGAAGAGAAGGTGAATTTTTGTTCAGCAAAAAATTTAAAACTTTTCAAAAGCCCCAAGTCAGGTCCTGAAGAGATGCAGGGTATGAAAGAAAGAGAGAACTTACATTTGAATCCCACCTATGCTACTTCTTCGCCCCCCTAGCTTTCAAAGCCTCACTTCCTCCTTGGTGCAGGATAGAGTTAGGCTAGAAGACCTCTGGAGTCCCTTCCAGCTCTGCCTCCAATGAGCCTATGAAGATCCTCTTGACCAAAGGATTGATGGAGCCATTCTTCTAGACATAGAATAAGCAAACCTCCAAACAGTCATTTTCAGATAGCCTGGAGATGACCTCTCTTTTCCCTCAGCCCCTTCCCACCCCACTCACTCCCCCTCCAAACAAACAAGAGTTTACTCAGCTTTTAGCTGTTATTACCTTGTTTGCCACTTTATGTCCAATTGGCCTCCACTGAAGCCAAGAAAGCATAAGGGACTGGATGAAAGGAAAAGCAGAGAATGAGAACAGAGTGAGGAAATCACATCTGTCTTCTTCTCTTTCCAAATGTTGCATATGGATTTTCCATGAATGCAACCCTATACTTTGAAGTAGTCACAAAGGAGAAGAAGGAAAAATCCAAAACAGGCCAGAGAAATGTGTTGCATACATCGATCCTGAAATTCATAGAATTGAAGGCTTAGAAAGGACCTTGGGGACCAAACCACCCAGCCCATCTCTAGGAGACTTGCTTGGGACACAGATCTCTTTTTCTTTTCCAATGATCAAAAGTTCCAATAGTATACATTCATTTCCTCAGGCGCCTCTCTAACCACAGAGGCTCAGTGAGAGCCAAGGATCCTTCCTTCAGATGGGGAGAGGACATATGAGTGGGAGAGGTGAAGGCAGTCTTCTAGAGACATTTGAAGATCTCTCTAGACTGAAACAAAGCATCCTTAGCCCACAGTATTTCCCTTCCTCTGGATAAACTGACCACATCACCTGCTCCCCTTTTCTTAGCAACAAGAATCCTATCTCATGCCTTCCCCAGATCACTTGCTTAAGACAAGACAAGCATTAACCCACCACAAAGGCATCACCATCCAAAAAAAAATTGTCTTGAGGCTATGCTCGGTACAGGGACTACACTGAGGACACAACTGATAGCCCATTTCCACTGACTTCACCACTCTGTTTTATATTTTCCCATGAAAACCACCCTTCTTGTAGCAGTTCATTGCAGTTTGAAGATACCTCTAATGGTTTCTTCTGGCATAAACACCTTTCTGCACCTTTCTCTCACATGAGCTGAGCACCACACCAACCCCCTTCAGAGGAGAACTCTTTCAATACTCAAAGATGACTTTCACATTTTCCTCAAATCTTTTCTCTGAATCACAAAACTCCACAATTGGAAGACATGTCAAGAGCCATGGGCATGTAGTCCAATCTCCAAATGAAAAAAAAAGATGTTTCCAGCCTTTGCTTATGACCTCCCCAAGCATCTGGAACCACTTTGGAGGAGTTTGGGCTGTTTGTCCTGACATCAAGTCTAAATTTGCCTTTCTCTAACTTCTACTCATTGCTCCTGGTTGGGTAGAACCTTACAGAAATGTCAGAGGAAAGGCAAAGTGTATCCAAAATTTTTACCTTAATTTATTCCCCCCCCCCTTGGATACAGGCTCATCTGCATGACCAGGGACCCTTGACAAAGGTTGAAAATTGGGCCCCCATCCAGCAGAGAATCTGAGTCTCCACATCAAACCACTGCACTTGAATGACCAGAAAACATCAACCCTTTGAAAAGACCGCCCATGACAAGATGAAGCGAAATAATCACATAACAATAATAACAGTAATAGCAATGGGGAGAATGTCCAAGTTGCCCATTTTAAAAGCTGCAATTCTTGACAGCCTCCCATGGTCCCCCCTGCATCCTGTGCCCCGAGCAGCCTCTCCCCCTGTCTAGCCCTGGTCCCAGCACTGGGTAAGGGCACGTACTTGTCTAAGGATGGGATTCGTAATCACATGTGCAATATGGGGGAGAAGAAAGGACAAAGCCTCTACTTTTTGTTGTGGCTAGAGCATATTTTGGCACTGACAGTGACGTGATGCATTTGGGCCCCAGATTCAGGGATTTCCTGAAATGAACAAATGGAAAGTTCCCCCCTCCCGCTATGCCTTGGTGAGTGGAGAAGACTTGTGCTTAATTAGCTTCTAATTGTCATTAACACAAGCAATGGAACTGGAATGTTCTGGCCAACTTTGAAGCTTAATTTAAGCTTTTCTTCATCTAAATCGAGCAGAACAGAAATGTGCCCGAATGGGGGTGAGGACCCGTACTGTGGGCGTCCATCAAAGTGCTCTGAGGTTCCCTTAAGGGCTTCCTACCTTCAGTGGGGCTGTCTCACCTGGGTCTCCTTTAAATTGTGTGAACACTTCTTCCAAAAAGGACATTCTTTTTGTTCACCTTTAAGAAGAAAAAGAGAAATAGCTCATTGGGTCATATCAGTGCTTAATAAATGTCAGTGGAATGGACCTCCCTGATAAAAGCTGAGGAAGAGCCCAGCAGCCGGGACACCATGACAAGGACAGGAGCCCACTCCAGGGGCAGGCTGGGAGAAGCTTCTAAATGTCCTTCCATGATCACCACCATCAGTCAGTCTGGAGGAATGGTTTGGGACACCCCAGCCCTGCCACACACTTTTCACTTGCCTAGAAGTCTCAGGGCCTAGATCACACCTGCCATCTATTTCATACCCCAAGGCGAAGCCTGCTAAATCACTCTCACTTTATTTCCAAAGAAGACAGTGTGTAGGCCCCTGTAAACATAAATCTCCTCAAGAACATCAATAAAGCTTCCAAGAACCCTCTTTCATGAATTTCTGTTATTATTGTTCTAGTTTCCACAGTCACAAGCTGTCCCCCAGAGTTTTCCAGAAGTCCCAGAGCTCATCTGGATGAATCAACACCTCTGATACAATCTAGAATCCCTCTGGCTCTCAACAGTCAAACATTGGATTGTTCTTTTCCTGAGCTCCCTCCATCTCAGCTTGACACCAAAGGAAAGTGAGATTCTGCCTTCAAATACCAGGCCAGTTCAAAGGGCTTTTTCCTCCTAGGATAACAACATATTTTTACCAGCTCCCATTTCTTCTCCTTACTGTGGCCAAGATGGAAACAATCAGTCAAGCCCATTATGTATTCCCTGTCTATCCCTGGTGTAGTATGGCTGGGGGAACAGAGGAGGACAAGAAGATAGAAGGGCCTCTTGCCCTCCAGGAGCATGCTGTCTTACTGGGGAAGAAGGCTTAAACAATGATAGAAAAAGGATAAATAGGAGTGGCATTAAGTACTCGATGTCATGGACCAAATGGAGTAGGCAACGTAAAGCCACTAGTGAAGGAGGTAAGCTTGAGGAAGACCTTGAAGAGGCTGTGGAACTTGGACAGATGAGGAGAAGGGATGGCATTTTATTAAACAATCAGCAAGCATTTATTAAGCACCACTCATGGGACAGGCATTGGGATACAAATACAGAGACTGGATCAAACCCTACATCCAAAGAGCTTACATCCTAATAGGAGAGATAAGTTCACATGGAGAGGCTTTTCAGTGACACAGTAGATAAAAGTGCTGGGCCTGGAGTCAAGAAGACCTGATTTCAAATATGACCTCAGACACTTCCTAGCTGTGTGACCCTGGGTAAGTCACTTAACCTCTGTCTGCCTGTAAAATGGGCGTAATAACAACACTCGCCCCCCACAGTTGTTGTAAGAAACAAATGAGAATATCTGTTGCAAACTTAACCCACTACATAACTGCTAGCTATCATTATGATGTATAGACAGAATAAGGACAAAGAGAACAGATACAAATAAATTCAAAGTAATTAAACACAAGGCAGCTTAGAGGAGAAGGCATTAGTAACTTGGGGTAAGCAGGGATAATCAGGAAAGACTCCATGAAGAAGGGAGTGCTTGAATTTCATCTTGAAGAAAGAAAGGGATTCTGAGATACAGAGGTGAGAAGGGACTATTTTCTAGGAATGGGAGATGCCCAATGCAAAGACATGGAGGTGGGAGATGGATCCTCCTGTGTAAGACAAAGAGAAAAGAGTTCTTGGGTTCAATCAACAGGAGTCAGAGGGAGGGAGGAGTAAGGTGCCACAAAGCTGGAAGTATCTGGTTTGTGGAGGTCTTATGAGTAAAGAGTAGATTGGATATTTTATCCCAGAAGCAAGAGGGGGTAACTGTAAGATAGTCACTCAATCCACAAACATTTATTAAGCATTGACCATGTGCCAAGCACCTAGCCTTGAGTAGAGGGATCATGGGATTATAGATGAGAAGTGGAAGGGGCCTTGGAGGTCTCTTAGCCCATCCCCTCCTTTTACTGGTGAGAGATTCAGGCCAAGAGCAGTGCAGGGCTTTGCTGAGGTCACCCAACTGGAATATGAACTCTGGTCTTTTGACTCCAAATCTAACACTCTTCAAACTAAGATACAAAGGAAAGAATAAATGTGGTGTGTTTAGGGAATGATAAGGAGGCTTGCCTGGTAGAATCAGGGAAATAGTGGGGAATAGGTTTAGAAATGGAGGTGTTCCCAGGTCATGAAGGTCCTTTGAAGCCCAGTTAGGGACAGACCCAGGCATCTTCCAACCCAAAGCTCTGGGAAGATCTTTCCCATTGCTTTCTTCTTGGAGCAGACTCCTAATCTCTGGAAAGGTCTCCTTGGGCCTTGACAGGGCCTGCTCATACCTGAATAGTGGCCAGATGGCACTGCCCCCTTCACTGCTCAACAGGTTCCTTTGGTGACTTGGGAGGCCAGGGAGAGAAGAGGAAGAGGAGGCGGCTGCCCGGCCCCTCTGGCCATCTCATGTCACATTAATTTAATTTAAATTCCACAATCAGTCAGTTGGCCTTGTACAAATGTAAACAGCATGATTCCGAGGAAACACATCTATGTCCCAGCTGTTCTTCATTTGTTTTAGAAAGCTGCTCTCAGGCGCAAGAATGAACACTCCATTTCCTGCAGGGCCTGTCTGTTTAGCACATTGAATGCTGCTGGCCACACTTTTTCCCCCTTTCCAAAATGCAGACCAGCGACAGGGCGAGTAAATCACAGAGCATTTCATCTTTCACATGGCTCACTGGAAACAAGCAGAGCAAATGAGCGGCAACGGACTGAGCGTAACTTGGCTGGGAGATGGAAATGAAAGGGCCTCGGGCAGCTTGAGAAGGGAGGATTCCCAGGCAATGTGTCCTCCTTCTTTAACATGGTGGCTAAAAATAGACCCCCGAAGCCATTACAAAGCACTTTGTCAGCACCCACACTGAGGCCTCCCTTTGGGGGATGATGGTTTAAAGATCTGGGCTGTGGGTCCGCCTTATAGATGCCCTTCAACAAGTCAATGAGTGTTCACTAAGCAGCCATTGGGTCCTGTCTGTCTTCTCTACCAGATTCGTTCTCCCCATCATCTTCCTTCTCTCTTATCTTCAATCTCTCCTCATCTACTAGCTCCCTCCTAACCTCCCTCCCAGCCCACAGATATGCCCATGTTTTCCCTCCCAGAAAACCTTCCCTTCATCCCTCCATCCCCACCAACTATCATGCCATAGCTCACCCATCTTGGTGGCTAAACTCCTGGAGAAGACCATCTCCAACCAATGTCTCCACTTTCCTTCTTCCTATTCCCTTCTCAACTCGTCAGTCTGGCTTCCAACATCATCATCACCTGAAGGTGTTCTTTCTGATGTTACTAACATCTCTGAATTGTCCCACATGGGGACCTTTCCTCCACCTTCCTCCTTCCTGACCTCTGCAGCCTCTGACACTGTTGCTATCATGAACGCTCTCCCCCTTTCTCTAGGTTTTCTCCTGGTTCTCCTCCAGCCTACCTAGCTGCTCTTTCTCAGTCTCCTTTCTTGGATCTTCACCCACTAACCCTGGTGTTCCCCAAGGCTCTGTCCTGGCCCCTCTTCTCTTCTCCCTCTACACTGTTTCACTTGGTGACCTCATCAGCTCCCACGGATTTAATTACCATCTCTGTACTGATGATTCTGAAATCTCCTAATGTAACTCTCACCTCTGCTCACCTCCAGTCTCACATCTCCATCTTAATTCCTAACATCTCAAGCTGGATGTCCTATACACACCTTAAACTCATCATGTCCAAAATGAAACTCATTTTCTCCCCAGAAATCTTCCCACTTCCTAACTTCCTCCCAGTATCCTGGCTGGCAATGTAGGTGGCACCCTCAATGACATCCCTGACAATCAATCTCTTGCCAAGGCCTGTGAAATTTTCCTTTGCCACTCTTTTAGCTATGCCCCCTTCTCTCCCCTGATACTACCAATATCCTGGTGCTGGCCCTTGCCACCTCCTGCCTGGACTACTGCAAAAGTCACTGGTGAGTCTGCCTGACTCTGTTCAGCAGACAAAGGAATCTTCCTAAAGCACAATTCAGCCCATGTCACTCCCTTCCTCAAGCTCCAGTGGCTTCCCATCACCTCCAACATCAGATATAACCTCCTCTGTAGTTCAAGGCCTTCTTGAGGCTGCTGGCCCCCCACTTTCCCAGTCTTCTTACATTTCACATCTCCCCCCAAGTACTCTTCAATCGGGTGATGCTGGCATTAGGCTGTTCCGTGAACTCCAGGTGTTTTCAGTGACTAGCCCTCAGGCCTGGAGTGCTCTCCCTCCTTCCTCTGCCTCCTGGCTTTCTTCCAGTGTTCTTCCACAGGTAGCCCTTCCCTGATCCCAGTTCTAGTGCCTATATACAAAGCTTGTTTGTATATAATTATGTGCATGTTCCCTCCCCCACTAGATTGTGATTTCCTGGAGAGCAGGGACTATCTTTGACATTTCTGTATATTCTCAGGGCTTAGCTCACAGTGCCTGTCACATAGTAGGTGCTTAAATGTTTATTGATTGACTGACCCACCAAATACAGGACAAGAGCTAGGCACTGAGAATCATGAGATCATAGAATGGGGGTTGGAGAGAACCTTAGGAATCAGCTAATTCAGTTCCTTGGCTACACAGTAATGGAAGGAATGAAGTAGCTGCTTCCCCCAATGAACTTACATTCTATACTCAGTTCAATCCCACAAGCATTTCCTGCCAGCAGGCATTGGAATGCCGAGATTTAAATGGAATACGCCTGGCTTTGAGGAGCTTACCTCTCCATTGCACACAGGACAATTTAAAGGGGCAGAAGACCCCAGCAATTGGGAGCAAGGCTTCTTGCAGGTGGGAGTCTCCCCTCCCCGAGTAGAGAAGTCGGTCCAGAGCATGCATTAAGTCAACCCTTGTCTACTGCCGTGGGGTCAAGACATAGAGTGGGGGCAGCTAGGTGGCCCAGTGAGTAGAGTGGTCTCCAACCTCTTCATTGCACAATGAGGAAACCAAGGCAACAAGAGGCCAAGTCATGTCACGTGCTATTGAGCCTGGTTTAGCTCTGATTAAGAAACAATCTTCCTCCAGTGACAGGCTATGCAATGCACCTCTCTCTTCTGTACTGAACTTAGCAGGATCGTGTCTGGACACCTGAAGGTGACCAATCACATGCCCCTTCTGAAGAGATCACTAAGCACCCAGTAAAGCAGGGCTGAGGAAAGAGTACATACTGAGATGTGGGGCAGCCTAGCCTGAGGCCCAGCCTGAAGAATCCTGGAAGCAGAAGGACCTGTAGAGATCCTCTACTCCAAGCCACAGCTGAACAGGAATCTTTTCCATACTCCACCCCTCAAACAACTGGTCATTTGGATGTTTGATGAGGCTCTCTAGAGAAAGGGCTAGCTCCAAAGGTAGCCCAACTTACTTCTGGGAGACTTTATCAGGAAAGTGACAGTGATTCACTTATTCAGCATACCTGCCACCTACCTACATCCCAGAAATGCTGAAAGAACACACTAACACATACATGGGAAGTATTCTGAGTGCCCAATCAAGAACAATTTGAAATATTCCATTTAAAACATCCCGATTGCCTTGCTTGCTGGTGGGAGTTGGATCTGGAATTAATTTTCAGAGTCCTTCATGACAAGGCACGCATTAAGCGTCCCAACAGAGGAAAAACACACTAGCCCAAAGTTCACCCTCCCTGCAGCACTGTATCGAATGTTCATTTGTTGGGAAATGAAACCTCAATCCTTTGTGACAGCTAACAGTCTGAAGAAAACTTGCAAATGATGGTCCCTGGTCTCTCCCGTCTGCACAATGCCCACTTCTGCTTTTGAAGAATCCGGG
Source organism: Gymnobelideus leadbeateri (assembly GCA_011680675.1). Lineage (NCBI taxonomy): Eukaryota > Metazoa > Chordata > Mammalia > Diprotodontia > Petauridae > Gymnobelideus > Gymnobelideus leadbeateri. The sequence goes on from WOXC01009742.1 coordinate 222,881, forward strand.
GGGGGGGGGGGGAGGGGGGCGGGCAGGAGGGGGAAGAACTCCATGGACCACTTGACTTGGGACAGAAGGCAGCTGGATGCATTTCAATTATGAGACCTGCTCTGAGTCAAAGAGCCTCAGCAGCCGGGTGGGACAGACTACAAGGTGGCTGTCCTTGTAGAAGCCACTCACGTTCAGTGTCTGTCTCCCAGTGACCCTTCTCTGGAGGGCCCAAGCATCCGCTCCACTGTCTTCTTCAGTTATCCTGAAGGTTTTCATCCCAATTGGATTGAAGGACTAATCATGCTCCATCCATCAATCAATTCAGAAGCCAGATCCCCACTCCAAGCTGAGCGCCTCATGCATAATAAAACGCCTGTTGAATTGACTAGATACAAAGTAACCATTTTACAATTGACAAAAGTAACAATGTATTTTGGACATAAAGGGACATCCTAAATAGCAAGGTTATTATGTAGCACATTCTTTTGAAAGGCTTTCAAATAATTAGTTATTCATTTATTCATTCATTAATGTAAATTAGCCAGTAGCCCAGGACCCTCTGCTTTGGGTTTTCACAGACTGGATGGATCCAAACTTGGGAGTTTCCTGTGGGAGTAGCGGAGGAAGGGGGGAGAGAATCATTATTTTTTGTCTTATTTTGTTCATACATGGAGTTACCTCAGAGAAATGTTGAGATATAGCTCCTATTTGGGGAACAATAGAAGCCCGGGGAATGCCCCCAGACCTCATTAAAGCACCTAAGGTAACAGTGCACATTGGATTCTGGACAGCCTTTGTTTCACTCCCTCAGAAAACACAGTAAGAACCCATTAACAATCAATGCACTTTCTTCACTTTCCAGCGATCTTCACTCAGGTTCCTATATAATCCCTCAGATTCATAATGCCACGCTCTGATTTAGACTCCCCTAAGTAGGGAAATTAGTTTGGGATTGCTAGAAAGGCTATTTTTGAGCATTGTGGTGAGTCTTACTTTCATCCTAGAGTCCCATATAGTCAGTCATTCAGGCTTATGGCACGATGCTGAGGGTCTGAATACTCCCTGAAAGAAAAAATGAATTTGGGGCGGCTAACAATGCAAACCCAAGGCTGGCACTTCCCAGGAAATCTCCCTTCAAGATTACTTGAGAGGCAACCAACCCCATTCCCACTGGATCAGCACATCCTGAATAACCTGTGGGCACAGGACAAGGCAGAGTGGGGGGCTTCTCCCCAAGTGATGCTTTTTTCCCTTAATAGATACTCCTCCAGCTCTGAAGGGAAATTAGTGTGATCATCTTCTCCTCAAGATGTTAGCACTGAACAGGGTCTCCCTTTGTCTCTCTAAAGGATGGGTCCTACAGCTCAAACATGGGGTTACTAGAGAGGCAAGCCTGACATAGACACCCCAGAATTCCCCCATTCCCTCTAGTGGCATGGAGTTCAGGGACTCCCACTACTGGAATATGTGGAACTACACAATTGAGAGCATTTGCCACTGTCCTCTCAGGATGGGGACTGGAGTTGTCACTTCTTCGTGGTCCTGGTGCTAGGGTTAGAGTAGAGGACAAGAAGGGGAGAAGCAGTCCTCAGGAGTCTGTGGTACTGCAGAGGTATCCCTTATGGGCCAGTATCCACTCTCTGGTCTCTGACCTATCCTCAAAAAGGGAGGGGAGGCAAATAGGTCCGAATGCTTGATGAAAACTCTTTGTGAGGCTTAGCACAAAGAGTCAGTTTTTATGTACAATCTAAACCAGGGTTCTTAACTTTTTCACCTTATAGATATCTTTGGCAATCTGGCAAAGCCCTGGGGACCCCTTCTCAGAATATTGCTTTTTAAAAAATTCCTAATTGAAGTAAATGCTAATTTTATTTCAGTTAGAAGTTACTGAAAATAAGATATTACTTTCTTACCTAACTTCAAGCTTCTCCTAAAACCCATGGGCCCCTTGAGTATCTCTGGACCCTGGACTAAGAAGCCTTGATCTAAAATGGTTGCTTTATCCCCAAGAGCTGAAGAAGCTCAGCCCTTCACTCACTCTCAATAATGGATAAGGATTGGAAGACTATCTATTTAGAACAGTAAAGGATTATCAAGTCTGATTCCTCCATTTTACAGATGAGAAAGCTGAGGTTAAGTGATTTGCCCAAGGTCACATACACATCCTAAGTAGGATGCCAAAGCCAGAATTTGAACTGAGGTCTTTTGACTCTAATAATGCCATCTCTTCAACAAAACCATACACCTCCATAGGAAGATGCAACAGTCCCAAACAAAGGGTCACTAATACAAGTTCATCAAGACGACAGGGAACTCCCTATACCAGTATCTACTGAAAACCCTCCTATGACATATCCCACTAAGTCCTACTCTGGTGTCTTCTCAGAGCCTGGAGGCAGTCTGGGCTCTGTAAGGGTGTATGATAAAAGCCCAGGCTCTGGTCAGTTCCATAATGACTCTGAGGACTGGCCTGCCAATGGACTGTGTGCTTGACTTGTGGGGACCAGATGAGCTAACTTCTGCAATACTCATCCCCAGAAGGCTGGCCACAAGGTGATGGATTTTTTGGTCAGAAGCCACTCATTAAAGGCATGAACAGGGTGTGATCTGCCTTGGAGTAGAGGGAATTCCCATCCACAGATGGAATCACAGATTGCTGAGATAGTGAAACATGAAATGACTCTGGGCATCCCCAGGGCTGGATCTGGTGATGGGTATGGTTAAAAGGGGGAAAAGTGTGAAACAATAGTTCCCACCTCTTCTAAGATTCAGCCAGAATGAAAAAAAAAAAAAGACACACACATGAAAGTTGTAACTCAAGGTAATGTGTGGTTAACTAGAATTTGCTAAAGGTAAAAGAGAGTCCCAGAGAAAATGCTTTGAGAACATTTGAAGAGGGGGATGGTTTTCACCAGGATGGTGGTGGGGACATCAGGCTTCGTGGAAGAAGTGGCAGTGGTGCGGTAGGCTCTGGGGATGCTCTGAACAAATCCGAGGGGCCCGAGAGCAGCACAATGCCCACAAACTGTGGGTAGTTGCGCTGGAACGTGGAATTTGAGAGAGGAGTCAAAAGCAACATCTGGGATGTTGAGTCTGGCTGACTAGAGGAACCCATGGAGAGAAAAGAGGAAGCTAAGAGAAAAGGAAAGGCTGGGGGAGAACATGCCAAGTTCAGTTTGGGGCCACAGAATTCTCTGTTTCTTTCTAGAAGCTTTGCTTGCCTTCTCATCCCCAATTTACGTCTACCACAGCTTTCTCCACGTAGCAGATACTCTCTAAGTGACTGCTGAATCAATGAAACATCTCTCCAGATACAGCCATGGCCTTACCTCCTCCTCGATGCCTATGCTGATCACTCCACCCTACTCTCATCACTCCCAGGCTCCATTTCCCTTTATCAATGAAGAATGAAGATGAGATGATCACTTGGTGATCACACAATACATAGCACATAGAAGGTGCTTAATAAATATGGGTTGATCCTTCACTTAGTGGAACAAAAGCAACTCCAGCTCAAATTGAACCTCCTCGAGGGCAGGAACTGCTTTCTCCCCCTCTAGTGCCCATCACAGGGCATCATCTAAGTTTAATAAATGCTTGTGGAGTTGCCTTGTTGGGCTGTTCAGATGTTAACTTTTTGCAGTCCATCACGTCTCCCAAAGGGTGAATAGCACATCTTTAATTGTTTTTTTCTCCCTTCTCCCCTGCATCAGCTTCTCTCCACTTCTGCCAGGGTCTCTAGGACAGAAGGATGCCATTAACACACAAATGCTTTAAATGGTGCTTTCTTAAAGTTTGACCAAAGGATAGGCCCTTCTAACTTGGGGATTCTGAAGACCAGGCAGAATTTTAACATTTTCCAAATCCAGGGCTCATATTCGGATAGCACTTTAAGGCTGGCAAAATATTTTGCCCACATGATGCCATCTGAGTCTCAAAACAGCCCTGGGAGAGAGGTAGCATTATCTCCAGGAAAGTGAGGTCCAGAGCCATGACGTGGTTTTCCCAGTCACCCAGCTAGTCAGGACTAGGACTGGATTCAAATTTAGCCATGTTGTTGACAAGTCTTATACCCTGGGCCTTAAAGTCATTCTGCTCCTGTCAGGAACACATTCCCATGACATCACATGGAAAGAAAATGTCTCTACAAGCAACCCTTGACAATTCAGCCTTTTCCCTAGGACATACTCTGTGACTTAATAGAAAGGACAGAGGGACAGTGTTTCAAAAGACCCAGCAGCTGGTCTTGGTTCTGGTGGCAACTTGCCACCATGTAAATGACTGCAGCCAAATTCTTTCCCATTCTGGGTCTCAGTCTCTTCCCGGTAAACAAAGATGTTGGACCAGAGCCTTCCAACTCTAAGATTCCATAACAAAGAAGAATCTCAAGATCCTGTCCTAAGGTCACTTTCTAAGGGCCGCCCAACATTGCTAATAGCAACAAGCAGCCAAAGTGCCCTGGGCCCCTGGCTTAATGTTCAAATCCAAGTAAACTTTGCCCACTTCCAAGCTAGACCAGGTACAACCCCCCCACTCCCCTCCCACCCCCTGGGAGCCTCAGTCTAATGGCCCTTGTCACTGTCAGGTGGTGAGAGAGAATGTGAGGCAAGCCCTAGGAAATGGGAGGGTTATCCTTGTTATGAATTCACTTTAAAAAAAGTTTCATCTTTAAGCAATCAGTGGTTATTGGGGTTTTTTTTCTCTTTTCCTTAGAGAGTAGATTTTTCTGCCCATGGTGTCATTTCAGTTCCTCTCCCTGTCTGATACAGCGCTCTGAAATCTCCATTGCTTTCTAGCTGCGTAAGATTTCCCTGGAAGACAGAAATGAAAGTGATGATTAAGCCTCCTGCCCTTGAGATCCCAAGATGTGACAAACACCAAGCCTACTTGCCCCCCCCCATCACTGCCACCACTAGCATCACCCCCAAAGGAGGAGAATCAGAAGAGCCACATCGATTTCATAATAGCCTGACTCAGCCCTCCTTGTCTACACATGGAGCTCATTTCATTCAATCTCAAACCCCTCTTTTTTGGAGAAGCCACCAAGATGCCTTCCTACTCTCCCTAGCAACAACAGGGACGGGAAAAAATTAATGACCTCTTTTCTTAGGTGCCTTGATGTTGGCAAAGTGCTTTCCTCATAACAACCCTGACATGTCATTAAGTCGATTTCCAGAAGATCAGAGATCAGGCGGGTGGATTTCAGTCCCATAGCCCAGCACTGTACTCCCTACATCATGTTGCCAGTACTCTTCTCCAAGGTGGAAGAGGCACGGCACTTCAAAAGCTCTCACCTGTTTCACTTCTGCCTAGGAAGTTAGACCCCAAATGCTTAGTTCCTTGCCCCCTCCATGCAGGATTTTCTTCCATTTCTCAAACACAGTTTCAAGTGAAGCTAATTTCACAGCACTAGGCTCTGAATGAAATAATAGGTCAAAGAAGAAGAAAAGTAATAGGAGGGGGAGGAGAAACAAGAAATCTGCCCTCAGGAAATCTCAGAGGTCAATCCCATTACAATCTTGTCAGCCTTAAGAGCCTGGAGTCACAGGATTTGGGTTCGAATCCTAAGAATCCTAACTCTTTCCCTTCCTGAATAACCTCAGGTAAATGACTTCCCCACTCAAGACCTCATGGTGTCTAACTGCCTGAAATGCCCACCTTCCTCACTTCTCACTCTTGGAATCTCTGCTTCCCTCCGAGCATAGCACAGGTACAGAGTACCTTTCCTCTTTCCTTTTTTATTTTTTTTTTGCTTTTTGGAGAGCAGTTGGGGTTAAGTGACTTGCCCAAGGTCACATGGCTAGTTTTTTGTGTGTGTTAACTGTCTGAGGCCAGATCTGAACCCAGGTCCTCCTGACTCCAGGGCCGATGGCCACTGTGCCACCTAGCTGCCCCCCCCTTTCCTCTTTCCTAAAGACTTGGTGTTTATCTGTCTATCCATACTAGCATTCCAGCAGAATGCTCCCTCTCTAAGAGCAGGACCAATTCCATTTTGGTTTCTGTATCAGAATCACCAAAATATGGCTTTACCCATCTCTCCTACCAATTATATGATTCCATTGGTCTAGGGAACAGCCAACAAGGAACTCCCTCCATCAATGGAGAAAGTTTGGCAACTTACAGTCTTGGAGAATTGCCTAGAGACTCTCAGAGCTGAAGTGACTTTCCCAGGGTGACACAGCCAGTATATATCAGAGCTGGGACTTGAAGCTGAGTCTTCTGGTCTCAGATGACAGCTCTTCTGTCATTGAGACACTTTACCTCTCCTGCTCTGCACAGGGTAAAAACAGCTGAGGCAGTCAGGTAGTGCAGTGAATAGAGTGCTAGATCTGGAGTCAGGAAGATCTGAGTTCAAATCCAGCCTCAGACACATACTAGCTGTGTGACCCTGGGCAAGTCCATTTAACCTCTCTTTTCTCATCTGTAAGATAGGGATAATAATAACACCTGCCACATAGGGTTATTGTGAGGATAAAATGCTATAATATTCATAGTGTTTTATGAACCTAAAGGCACCATGCAGACATCAGCTATTAAAGCAAGCACATAACAAATGTCTGTTGAATCAGACCAAACTCAGACTGATTAACACAACCAAATACAGCCATTGCTCTTTTCTTTGTTTAGTGGCTGCTGGAACTAATCAGTGAAAGGTAAATTAAGTGACCAATTCAAGCATATTTTGATGCAGACATATGCGATCAGTATCTGGTATGATTTTCTGTATTTCTAAGTCAAAATCGTCTCTATAGCCAAGCATGTATCTCAGCCACATCCTGAGCTTTAGTGCAGGACCGTTAGTCATGAGGCTTGAAAGTTTCCATTTGGCCTCACTCAACCAAAAGGCAGAAGTCGAATTCTGTCCATTTCAAGGTCTGTGTCACTTAAATCTTCTACCGAGTGGTGGAGGGCAGGTCATTAGGAAGGTATAGATTGTCTCAGAAATAGCTTCTGCAAGATAGTCTTTGCGTGACTCGGGGCAGTTCACTTAACCTCCTGGGTCTCCATCTCCTTCTCTGGAACATGAGGAGTTAGATTTGATGATGTCTCTGTCCCTTCCAGCTCCAAATCTATGATTCTATGAATACACCATCGCTGTGAGCTACTGTAGATGATCCCAACAGAATTCTCTTCTCCCTTGATTTGTTGGGCATTCAAGTGACTGCCATGAGGGAATCTTTTTAAGACTCACCTGACAAACCTAGACCCAATTGGCTCTGAACCCCCAAGCATGCTTGGGACACAGTGTGCAATTAATGAATGCTTCCCTTCTATTCATTCATTACAATATTTTTATGAACCCATGCCCTCCAAATTCTTAGATTAGGTATACATGGAACCAATGACTTAGATTAATCTGGTACAACCTCTTTCACTAAAAACATTTTCGATACTCATCACCCTGCCAACAACAAAACTGTTTTCAAAGACAAGAAAATATCTGTTTGGGGGAGGTCTGTCTCTATACTAGAGATGGTTTATTCAGTGGCCCTTTCCCCTTCCAGACCTGGGGAACTCACAAACCACTTTCTGCATATTGCCAGCCCCTGACACAGTGTCCAGCACGTAGTGGGTGCTTAATTATTATCTGGTGATTGAATGATTAAGCATACTAGGGAAGTAAGGGGGGGTGAGGTCAGAGAATGAGGCAGTGTTAGGAAGAGGAAAACATAGAAGAAAGGAAGTGGAAGAAGTAGGGAGGAACTTGCCAGGGGAAGTCAGGAAGCCCAAAATGGAATCACAGTCACTGAGGGATGCAGAAGCTAGCACCATATCTCTGCCAGACCACCAGCTCCAAACTAGTCCACCCCCACCCACCCCTTTTCAGGTCCCTTCCCTGCTACAGTACAAACTCCTTGAGGGCAGGGATTGTCTTGCTGGCCTCACTAAATAGTTAGTCTGTGTCTATATCTGTTTTTCTGTCTGCCTATCCACTGTCCTCTCAAGCTGGAAAGGCTTAGAGTAGTGGCCAATCTCTACCTGACACTTCAGGACTGGTTTAGCTACATCTGGGATCCTTCCACACCAGAGAAGCTGCAAGGTGGTGACTTTTTCAGCCATAGTGTTTCTCCAAAACTGTCAACTGAGTCATAGACAGGTTATAATCTCTCACAAGAAAAGTAGCCTCATGAATGAAGTCCCAGTTTATTAGTATTATCATTAATGTGGTCATATGAGAAACAGTTGAGAGAACCATGGAAAGCAAAAGATGCCAGGGGACGCATGGTGATGGTCTGAAGTAAGGAAGGGAAACAAGGCTTATTCTTGGTGACTCCAGAAAACCTAAAAGCTCATTGGGCAGAATTTAGAGGGAGGCAGGTTTTGACTCCACCTGAAGAACTTTCTAATGTAATTGGTCAACAGGAGAATAAGTTTTCTTGTAAAGAAGTGAAGCTTCCATCTCCAAGTATTCAAAAAGATGCCTCTTCTTGGCATCCTTTGATGTCCCTATTGGGGATGGTGAAGAAAAAATCTCTGTTCTGTGTGGCATGATGGATAAACCACTGTCTAAGGCAGCCAGGCGATGCAGTGGATAGAGGCCAGGCCTGGAGTCAGGAAGACTCATCTCCCTAAGTTCAAATCTGGCCTCAGACACTTATCAGCTGTGTGACCCTGGGCAAGTCACTTGACCTTGCTTGTCTCCATTCCCTTATCTGTAAAATGAGCTGGAGAAGGAAATGGCAAACTACTCCAGGAGCTTTGTCAAGAAAACCCCAGTGGGGTCGTGAAGAGACTGACATGACTAAAATGATCTAGGGCAAGACTGCAGTTTCTGACTTTGCCACATCATGAGAAAAGAGGAAGAGGTTTGGGGAAATGAGCACACCTTATGGAAGAATGAATTACTGGTAAGAGTTTCAGGGCCAGGCTTTGGATCCTTGACCGAGCACTGGCCTTTCCCTCCATCATGGAAAGCTCACTTTCTTTGGACAGGCTGCCCATAAGGTGGCTCCATTTGATGGTACCTTTGTAAAGACTATCCATGACAAGATGAAGCAGATAGATGGACAAATAAATAAATAAATGGGTGAATAGACAGACAGATAAATAAATAAATGCTCAGATTAACAAATGAATAAATAAATGACAAATGAATGAATGAATGGATAGAATAATTATTAAGAAAAGCTTCTGAGTTGCCCTGGCAGGACAGAGGGCTTGCTTGGTTGCTTTGGTTCCTGTTAAGCTCCTGTTGGAGCACCTATGCCCATCATCATTGAAGGTGAAAAGGCGTAGAGAAGGGTCTCCAGGGGATCAGGCAGATTTTCCACTGAAAATTTATAAAAGAGGCAGGTGAGAATTTTCTATTTGGATTTCAGAGAGAGCTGGCTTTCTCTCTAGCCTCTGGCAGGCATTGGAGTGTGGTTGTGGATCTGGAAGGCTATCCTCAGGGTCCAGGAGAAATGAGTTCAAGACCGGTCTCTGACACAGTTGGCTGCATTACCCTAGACAAGTCCTTTAACCTCTTGTCTCCTCCCTCTGACCCCACCCCACCCCTTCCACGCAACTCTCTAAGAGAAGTTGAAAATCTACATTGGTACAGGAAGCTTCCTCACTGAACGTTCCTTATCCCAAAGAACTCATAAATCTGTCTAAAATAAAATAAATGCCTTATCATAGGGCTCTTCTTCAATGACTCCAGGGAAGGTTAACTCAGTCTTTAACAAGGTGGCCCATTCCCTTTACAGACAGATCTATTGAGTGTTTTACCTTAGGCCAAAATCTGCCTCCCTTTTATTTCTGCTCAGTGGTACTGTTGCCCTTTGGAGCAACAGAATAAATGGAATCCCCCTTCCATTCTTCCATATTGGAAGACAGTATTTCTCTTCAATTTTCCAGGTTAAATATTCCAATTATTTTAATTGTCCTGTGACAATAATAATAATTATTATTCAACCATCTCTAACTTCATAATTCTGGGTCCTCCTGCCAGAATAGCACAAAATGAGAAAGCATGGATGGGTCCTAACCTCCACCCCTGAGAATTACACCCATGGGTGAGATCAGGAAGCCACCAACACACTCAGCTGCTGAAGTTACATCAAGGGCAAGGAGGAACGGCGCGATTTTTAAAGAATATTTACTTATTAGTGATGAAAAATAACAATGACAGACCCAGCAAGGCAGTTCCCTGTGGAAGGTCACCCTTCCCCAGTTCCCAGCACCTACTTCTCTTCAGTAACTTTCTACTGCTACTATCCCGGCATGGAAAAACAAACCACAGCACAGAGGTGGATTCCCCTTTTGGACGCTCTGCCTCTGGAGGTCTGTCTAGTTCCTTCCACTCTGTATGTTAGCACTCCCTCCACTATACACACAGCGACTTGTGCAGCAGCATGAGGGAAGCTGGTGGTACACATACACACACACACATGTGCACACACACTCACACATCACACACTCACACATCACACACACACGCGTGCGCGTGCACACACACAGAGTTGAGAGAGAAATTACAAGGATAAATGTGTATTACTCAATTGGCTTGGCACAGATTGAAAGCATCCACCAGTCTCTTTGGGGTGTTTCCTGTTTTCATTGTCCTTTCTTGCTATTTCACCCCACTTTGAATCCAGCTCTAGCACACTGGAGCCTTTCTTTCTGGACCCAGACAGGGTCCAATATGTATCCTCTACTCAAGAAACAGACCTTGTGAATAGCCACCAGAAAAGCCAACTTGGTCAAGTGCCCACTTGGTTCCAGGGACTCATTCATTCACTTTCTCTGAACTGTTATTAATAAGGATTATTATTTTTTACTGGACTGTGATTTCTCGGTAGAAGGAACTCTCAGGGAGAATATTCCCTCTGCCATTGAAGGTTAGCAAACTTCTCCATAACTTATAAGCTGTGACAATTGTCTAAGGTCAATAAGAGGCCACCCAGAGGACTCAAACCCAGGCCTTCCTAATTCCTAATTTATATCATTTGGGTCCTATGAAGTCAGTATTATAGGTGTTATTGGCCCCATTTCATAGATGATAAAACTGAGATTCAATGAAGTTAATGCACTTATCAAGAGTCACACAAGTAATACCAGGATGTCATTGAATATGGTGTAACTTCTAAGCCAGGTCTCTAAACCCAAGTCTGAATGGTATTCTTTCCACTACCCTATCACAATACTCCCAATACAAACAGTCCATCCCAGGCACTTGCCAACTCTCCAGTCTTGCTTGCCCTGGTTCTTCTAGCAGATGGATAATGGCAGCACCCCCATGTGCCCCCCATTCTGCCTTCTCTTCCTCCCCCTGAAGGGTGGGATGGGCTGGTCTCCAAGGCTATTTATAGCTCTCCACTTCTTCCTGTACTGAGCTACTAGCAGTGACATCATTTCTTCCTGACTAGAGCCCCCATTCACCCCTTTCCAGGCTACCTCAGCAGACTTTACCAAAGCATCCCAAAGAGCACAGAATTTATTCCCTTCAGGAGTCATGCTAATTGCAGTTGTTTTATAACACTTCAAGATGTTTTAAGTTCTTTCCATGTATTGTCTCCTTTGACCTACACAACACAGTGAGAGTGATACTGTGGGGATTATGCCCATTTCATTGATGAAACACATGAGGCTTTCGGAATTGTCCACAATCACATAGTTAGGGAATATCATGGGTAGAGGGTTAAACCCTCTTCATGGCACCAGGCCCAGAGTCCCATCCATGACTTTTCAGGAATACATTTTCAGCATTAGGACAGAATAAAAGTTACCAAATTACTAGGATTACATCTGCTCGCATCCATATCTCCCTTCTCCCATAGGGTTACCCCGAGATTCACTTTGGTACTAGGACAGAGCAGGGCCTGGGCAAAACCTTTACCACTGAGCCCCACCGGAAATCACCTCCTTGTCATTCAAATTGAAATCTACACTGCGTCCATCTGCAACTTTGTGGGTCACTCTGCAGGAAGCCTTTCTCAATTCCTCTCAATTGTTGCACCTTCTCTCTGGGGATTCTTTCCTATTTATCCTGTCTATGAACTTGTCCACACATAGTTGTCCATAGGTTGTCTCCCCCATTAGACTGGGAACTCTTCAAGGGCAGAGATTGTCTCTGATCTTTCTTTGTGTCCCTGGGGCTGACCCCCAGTAGAATTTTAATCAGTGTTTGTTGACTGACTGTCTTGCTAGCTGTAGAATCAGGAAGACCTAGGTTAGGTGCACCACTGGCAAATTCTAGTCAGATACCCCAGTCAGGTGGCTGACCCTTCCTGAGTCTCCTCAGATATAAAATGGGGACAATGAGAACTTCAGAACCTCCTACAGAGGGCTGCTGAATGGTGAAAAGGAACAATGCTTTACAGACCTCAAAGCACCTTGGAGATGTCACTGAACATCACCTAAAAGACACCAGAATCCGTGATTAAACTATAAACAAGTGTTGATCATGGCTCTCAACCCTGGCCAGGACCTCAGGGACCATGAAGTCCAACCCAAATGTGAACACGAATGTCTCTCTGACATACACTGTTGTCCAGCCTTTGCTAAAGGAGGTGCCCAACAGCTCAGTGAGTAGCCTGTTCCACAGGAGAACAGCACTTAGTGTTAGAAGACCTTTCCTAACATCAAGGTAGAATTGAAACTTGGATCCATGGCTCCTAGTTTTCCTCCTTGGGACAAGCAGAACAAATCCACTCCCTTTCCATGTGGTAGATGCCATGTCTCCCTCAAGACTAAAAACACTGCCAGCTCCTTCAACCCACCCTCATGTGACATGGACTCAAGACCCTTCCCTTTCCTGGCTGCCATGCTCTGGACCCTCTCCACCTGATCCATATTAAGCTGAAGTGCTTGGAGCTACAAACAAGACACAAAAATGTGATTACCCCCACCCCACCCAGGCCACTGGAACTGTTACCTCCTTGGTCACCTCTCAGTTGCTCTGCCTCTCTGAACAAAGCCAACATCCTAGTAACATTTCTTGACAGTCAAGTTGGTGGGAATGAAATAGAATTATTATGCTTCCACTCTGTACTAAGCGGTCATTGGACAATTAATGTCCCAAGAACCATTGGGTATCATGGCTATCGAAGTCAGGAAAATTGCTGCTTTCAGCTCTCTGCTCAATCATTCACTTACTTTAGAGAAAGAATTGTAATAAATTACAGTTTCCACTTTGCTATCACTTTGATAAACAACTCCCTAAAACAGCTTTTGCTATTGACTCTTTTTTAAAAATTATCTAACCATAAGATTCAGAAATTATAATGCCATATGGACATAATTATTGTGGAATTTTTTCTTTGGTTCCCCCAACTTACTTGCCCCACTTTTTTTTTTAACATTTTGACAATCCTACAAAGTTAGGGTTATGTAGTAGAAAGAAAACGATTGGGCTATTCGTAAGAATGAGGGGAAAAAAACCCTGCAAATGTCCCTAGCTGACTAATAACTGCCTTCTTTGGAAGGTCCCTGGGCTTTTAGGCTTTCTATTCTGGATTTAGACAGTCCTCCAGGAAGAGGCTATTCATGGCACAAAATTAGAGCTATATGCCTAGGCTATATGCCTAGGGTGGCTTACCTGACCCAGGTTCAGAAAGATGATCATTTCTCAGAATCATCATGAAAAGAGATCAGAGGGGGAGGTAGGAATTCCCAGGCTAGCCAGGGCCAAACCTCCTGGGATGACCAGAGTCACTATGGCCTAATAGCACAGCTTTCCTGCCCACTGGTCATCACCTCCATTTTAAAGCAAATGCTCCCTGTGTGTAAGCTAACTCCACCCAGGTGATTCTAGCTAACTTTTCCTGGAATAGAGCTCCCATCTACAATGTCCCTAACAAATGGTCATCCAGGAATCCCTTGAAAACCTCAAATGAAGAAGTCACAACAAAGAAATGGAAACTAAGTGGGGGGGGGGGTGGGAATCTTTTGGGAAATGGCAAAACAAATTATGTCTATGAATGTTATGGATTGCTTTTAGTGCTGTTGGGTCATTTCAAGTGTGTCCAACTCTCCGTGACCCCATCTGGGGTTTTCTTGGCAGAGCTACTGGAATAGTTGGCCATTTTCTACTCTAGCTCATTTTGCAGATGAGGAAACTGAGGCAAACAGGGTTAAATGATTTGCCAATGGTCACACAACTAGCTGCCCTTATGGAATACTATTGTGCCATAAAAATAATGAAAGGGATGGTTTTAGAGAAACCTGGGAAGATTTGTATGAACTGATGCCAAGTGAAATAAGCAAAACTAGGAGAACATTTTTTTATCCTAACAATATTGTCAAGTCAAACAACTTTGAAAGACTTTAGAATTCTAGTCAATGCAATTACCAATTACAATTCCAGAGAAACAATTACAAAGCCAGTTGTTCATGTCCTGACAAAGAGGGATAGACTTCAGATGCAAAAGGAAATATACATTTTTGTACTTGACCAATGTGGCAATTTATTTTGCTTGACTACATTTTGGCTACACAGTTTTTGTTTTACCTTTTTTTTTCCTCAATGGAAGTAGGGTGTGGAGAGAAAATAAATGCATATTAATTTTTAACTAAATTAATTTTTTAAAAGCCACAACCTCCCAAAGTGGCCCATTCTACTTTGAGATAGCTCTTAAAATTACAAAGTTTTTCTTTTTGTCCAGTTTTATCTAGGTAAATAGACCCTCAACAAATATATGTTGAATTAATTCATCTTATTATACTGTCCACAAACTTGGGAAGTCTCAAAGGATCTCAAACCATATAGAGACTCCCCTTCTGTCTGCCTCCACTAAGCAATCTGATTTCTCAAGATAATGGATTATTCGGTAGATTATCAGGTGGATTTCTTGAGCTGAAGATTAATCCTGCTCATAAATTTAGAGTAGAAAGAGACCTCAGGGGCCATCTAGTCTGATGCTTTCACTTTTATAAGTCAAAGCCCAAAAAAGATGGAGAGAATTCCCATTGGCAGTCAGTGGTAGAACTGGCATTCCAATCCACCTCCTCCATCTCTAAATCCTAGATTCTTTCCACTGCCTTATGGACATCTTGCATACAGGTAAGGGTTTGACTGTCCACCTCAACAGATTAGACACACATTCATTAGGCACTTTCTGAGCAAAGCATAGGGCTAGACACTGGCCTAGAGGCAGCTCCCGGGTCTGCTTGGTTTGGGACTGAACCAGAAAGGTGTTAGGCATAGAAGAAACAACCTGGCTTCCCCAAGCACAAGTCTGTGCATCCCCAGGGTCTCAGGAACCATTTGGTGAATGAAGAAATGAATGAATGGCTGAATGAATTCCATTTCTAATTCAACATTCACCCCGTGTCCGGCAGTGCTCTTGTCAGCTGCTTTTTAATTTCAGACTTGCAGCTGTAATTATTCTTTTGTCCGGTTGCAGCCCCCTTTGAGAGCATCGTTTGCATAAACACTTGAGAAAAAGAAAAGGTACAACACCCTTGGCTTTTTCAAGAAGCCCCATTGCCCAAGGAGGAAGCAGCTGCCAAGCTCTGAGACAATGTACAGAATGAAACAGAAAGCAAGGAGGGCATTGAAACTGTGGGACCCCAAAGAAAGAGAACTAGCAGGCAGCTGGCTTTGTTTCAGTTCATCAGAAGGAGCGGAGAGCCATGAGGAGATGGCTCGATTCAGAGCCAGGAGAAAATAGTTCTCAGAAGTGGCCGTGTGACCGTGGGCACATCATGGAACTTCTCAGTGCCCCAGACAACTCTGGAAGACTAGAAATGCTGCAAAGAAGGTGTCAACCTGCACTGGCAGAAGGACTTTCCTCTCCCAGGAGTCCCCTATTCTAATGAAATCAAAGCCTAGACAATAAATAAATAAAAGGAATGGAGAACTATGAATGAATGAATCACTGACATTTCTGCAACACTTTAAGCTTTTCTGCTCACTTTCCACACATGGTCTCCTCTGCCCACACAAAAGCCAGGTTTAACTCAGCATCAGAGAAGTGCTGTCACTGTTCAGGAGAGCAAATTTCCAATTCTACCCCCAGGAACTAACACTGAGATAGCACTTTACAAACATTATCTTATCTCAGTCTCACAACAACCCGGGGAAGAAAGTTCTATTATACTCGTTCTACCAAGGCCTGGGGAGATTAAGGGAGCCACAGAGTGTCATGAGCTAGGGAATGTAGCTCCTGACGCCAAAGCCCACCCTATTTCCACTAGAACAGCTGATTAATGAAAAACTGACATTCTTGAAAAGTTAGATGTTCTCTCAGCTTGTCCCAGTTCTAAATTAAGAAAGCTCAGAAAGATAAGATAGTACCAGATTGTGGGAGGTTTGGAATGCCAGAAAAGTGAGTCTGAACTTTCCTTTAGATGCGAACAGAAGCCACTAACAATTACTGAGCAGAAGAATGATGTCATCCTATCTGAACTCTTGGGTCTCTGTCATCCAGTAATGCACACTCTACCTAAAGAATCCTAATCTCTGAAGATGACCCAAATGGCAAAGGAAAGATATCATTTTGATTAATTGAGTTGTTGTAAATAAGCCAAGGCACTTTGCCAACGGTGACAGGAAAAGGCCATGTGTGACTGTCAAAGATGATGGGACAGTCACATGGTAAAAAACAAGAATAAAGAATTTTGGAGCTAAAAGGAGCTCCTAAATCCAACCAACACCTGAAAAGAAACTCCTCCCCCTTATCGCAGACCTAACAACAGGTACCCCAGACTTCACTGAATAATAACAGAAACAAGAGATGGACAGTGCGAGGCCTGTGGTACCCTAGAGGGAAGTAAAGAAACAGAGGGAGGCCTTCAGTGTGTCGAGCAAGGAGAATCAAGAGAAAGATGCTGACAAGGCTTGCACAGAATGAGAAGTCATTAGGTGACATCATAGGTCCTCAGGACTGGAATTTTGGAGGATATCTGATCCAAGCCTTTCATTTCACAGATGAGGAAACTGAGACCCAGAGTGATTAAAAGTGCCCAAAGTCACATAGGCACTAGGTATCAGAACCAAGATCTACAGCCAGATTTATTCACTCCACTCCTTCCTCAGTCCCATAATTATGGCCTGTGACAATGGAGGAAATGCCCACACCCACGAGATCACCATCTATTAAAGCACAGTATCCACATCATCTGAGGATAGGGACTATAATGGGGACTTCTCTGCTATAGAAAACTCCCAGATGAGGAGACTCCCTTCACCAATGCAGGGCAGCGTTTTCTCAACAACTTAGAGTCTTAGAGGGTTCTCTAGAGCCCTGTCCTGAGCCCCTAAGTCTCTTGCCCAGGATCTCAAAGCCAGGCTCTCTGCTTTGGAGTCATCATACGAAGTTGTCTTTCCAAAGGCTTCTTGTTAGGACCAGAGGAGAGAAATCAGATAGCTCCAGTGAAATATCTCCATTTACCTCAAATGAGATAAACACATGGTATCTCTGATGCACAATGGCTGCCCTACTCACTCCCCACCCCAGGAGATGGCAAACTCCTTGAGGGAAGGGGTTCTTTTTTATTATTATTATTCTGAGGGCTTCCCACGGTGGCTAGCACAAAGTAATTGTTTCTAAGATGTTTTTTTGTAACTTTGTGTAGATTCCAATTGTCTTTTTTCTTTCATCTTTGTAACCCCAATGTGCCTGGAGTATCTCTCTATCCTCCCCACAAATACATCTCTCTAGTCATCCATCTTAAGGGGCTTTTTGAGTGTAAAGCACACAGCAATTGTCACCATGAAGTACAACCATAGCCCTAACCATGGCATAACACTCACCAAATCAATAGAAGACAAACATCGCCCTGAAAACAACCAATGAGGCTCAGGAGAACAGGCTGCTCCCAGGACAGGCAGACCTCACTGTATTGTGCCTTACTTGATTGCAATTTGCAAATATCACTTTTTTTAGAAACCGAAGATTTGTAGCAACCCTGCATCAAGCAAATCTGTTGGCACCATTGTTCCAACAGCATGTGCTCACATCGTGTCTGTGTCATATTCTGGTCTTTGTCACAGTATTTCAAACTTTCTCATTTTTATTAGATTTGCTGTGGGGATCTATGACCAGAGATCTGTGAAGATACTATTGTAATTGTTTGGGGGCACGGTGAACTGCACCCATATATAATGGTGAACTTAATCAATAAATGTGGCACGTTCTGACTGCTCCATTCCCCAACCCTCCTCCTCCCCTCCAACCTCCCTGTTCCGAGGCACAATATTGAAGATACAATATTGAAGACTATTACATAAACTTAGTTGATAAAGCAGTGGCAGGGTTTGAAAGAATTGTTTCCAATTTTGAAACAAATTCTACTGTGGGTAAAATGCTGTCCAACAGGATCCTATGCTACAGAGACATTTTTCATGAAAGGAAGAGTCAATCCATGTGGCAAACTGCATTGTTGTTCTATTTTAAGAAATTGCCATGGCCACCCCAATCTTCAGCGCTCACCACCCTGATCAGTCAGCAGCCACTGCCATCAAGACAAGACCTTCCACCAGCAAAAAGATTACAACTCACTGAAGGCTCAGATGATACTGAGTTAGCAACAAAGTATTTTAAATTCAAGTGTATAAAATGAGGCTTTTTTTTAGACATGATACTACTTAATAGACTATAGGATAGTATAAATATAACTTTTACATGTACTGGGAAACCAAAAATTTCATGTGACTCACTTTATTGAAGTGGCCTGGAACCGAACCCAGGTATCTCCAGGTATGCTTGTACAGCAAATTTAGCAGCATATCAGGACTCCTGAAGAAGACGAAAGGTCTTTTGCCTCCAAATTTGCACACTTGCAAGTGTGCCCACACACTCTCAAACACACACACACACACACACACACACACACACACACACACACACACACCAAACAGTCTTACAAATCCATCCAAAAAAATGTCAGCCACCTGATATTAAAAACCAGGGTTCCCTGTTTTAGGTTATTGGATTAAACTGATTTATGCAAAAAATAAAATTAATTTGGGACATAATGTAATTACTGGAATAATTATCCCTTCATATTTCTGTAATCTCCCTGTGTGTGGCTACTCCCTCCCCTGCTGCAGATTCTGACCCATCCAGGCCTGCCCATTTTGTACATTCTCTGTGCTTGGTCTCCTCTATCTGCAACCCAAGGGGATAATAAGGAATACCTCTAATGAGTCAGAGTGGAGACAGTGGTGGCTTCAGGCCAGGAAGTTCTGGGTCCCCACCTCTGACATAGGCCAGCTGTGTGACTGTGGACAACTCACATAACTTCTCAATGATCCAGGCAACTGAGGAGAAGGTGCTCATTTGCCTTAAACTGGGAGTTCCCTATTTCAGTAAAATCACCCTTTGGTCCCTCCCTATCTGCAGCGCATGAGAAATTTTGAGAAGTGCTCCCCTCACTTTTCTCTGCTAAATGTAACAGCGAGGGATCCCCCCCCCCAGGGCCTTGGGCCTTGCTGACCTACAGCAACAGGAGCAGCCTCAAAAGCCTTTTGGGAATTGGTGCCCAGAAGGATGCTCTTGGGCCAAGCATCCTTTGTCAATTTCTAACATCCACTGGTTTCACACCTTCCTGGAGGTGCCTCCTCTGTCCCTGGGCCTGCCTGACTCTTTGGGCTCAGCTAACCCCATTATTCATTAGCAGCACACCCTATCCTAGCACCCACTCCTTCCCAACAGGGTGTTAAGCCAGGATATTGGTTTTCAAGGGAAGGCAGAAGGCAGACGAAGTCATTCAAAGTACCTTTATAAGACTTCTTTCTGCCCAGCATGCCCAGAAGGCTTTCAGCTTATCCTTCTAAGCTCCCGGATAACCTACCTTTCCAGACTCATTTCACATGACTTCCCTTCATGCACTCTCTATTCTGGCCAAACTCACTATTCTCTACCTCAGCTCTAGGAAGAAACATTTATTCAGCCTTTACAATGCATGTGCCACACATTGTGCTAAGCCCGGAATAGGAAGAGAGGTAAAAACAGTTTCTGCCCCCAAGGAGCTCTCATTCAAACATATGCAGCATATTTAGAGAGTAAATGGAAGGTAATCTTAATGAGGGAGGCACTAGCCCCTGGGAGGATGGGAAAGGACCAGGAAAGGCCTCCTGCAGGAGAAGCATCGGAGCTCAGTCTTAAAGGAAGCCAGAGAAGCCAAAAGGTGAAGATGAGAAAGCAGAGCATTGGGGGTTTGGGAGAAACTGCTGTTCCAAAGGCAAAAGGTCAGGAAACAGAGCGTCGTGTTCAAGAATCAACCAGTAAAGCAGGGTAGGAAGGGCTTAAAATGTAAAAAGACTGGAAAGGTAGGAAAGTTCAGGTTATGAAAGACTCAGAAGGCCAGTTTAGGAGCTCGTGCTTGATCCTGGAGGTAGGAAGATGCCACCTCCATTCCCATGCTAAGGCTGTTGAGCATGGCTGACGTGTATCTGCTTCATGGTTTTCTTAGATTCCTTTGCTTCTGTCAAGATACTCTAGGAACTACAAGAAAAAGCTGCTAATCTCCCCAGTCCCTCCTCAAGGCATCTTGTATTTACTTATTTTATAAAATCGTGGTGTAAGTGAAGTTTTTCACACAACCAAGCCCAATACTCTCCAAAGATGCTCTAAGCCCTGGACCTTTATAAAGTAAGAACGTCTCTTTGACTGAATTATAGACCCAATGGCCCACATGCACAAACTAAGCCTGAACACACCTGAGGCACTTCTCTTGAATCAGTCAATCAAAGGTGTAAACTACATATGAGGTTTAAAGTCCTTCCAGCCATTGGATGAGATCTGATAATGAAATCTATCAGGATTGTTTGAGAGAATCAGACACACCACTGGGCCTGGGAATATCAGAAAAAGGACTGAGACAGTAAAGCAATTAAACTTTGGGAGTGATTAGAAGAGCCAGTAACCAGAAGGAATATCACACTCCCCCTGCCCCCACTGATCACACCATGAGGAAGGTCGAACCAGTGACAAAGAATGTATCTGGCAGGAACAGAGGAAACACACGCTCGATGTGCTGAAGAACGGTTGCTTTAGGGAGTGTAACATACGCAGGGTAGGAAAAAGCATAGCTTCAGGACCCTACAAGGAGTCTCTGAGAATACCTTAGGAGAACTGCAGCAATACTCCAGGAAGGAGAAAAAGGACTTTGCACACAGGACCTGTTTTACTCCTCTGCTCTTTGTACTATAAACTTGAGGGCCTTCTCCCTATTTGCTTCAGTTTCCTGGGGAAAAGAAGGATCACTAAACTTAAGCCTGCTTTCATCTAGTTAACTTCTGTTTGCCTCAGTTTCTCCAACTGTGAAATAGAGATAATAATAGCATTTATATCCCAGAGTTGTTGTGAGGATCAAATGAAATAATATTTCTGAAGTGGTTGGCACAGTGCCTAGCACAGAGTGGCCTCTAAATAAATGTTGCTCCCTTCCTTCTGGACCTTGTATATTCTTGTGGGAGGGGATGAGCCAGACTTCTGAGAGGATATTTTTGGACCAACTGTTCCTCCACTTGAGTAAGAACCCCTCTTTGAAAAACTTAGGTCTGACTTGTTAATTGATTTTGAGAAGCACATTAGATGGGGGCTCATGTATAACAGTACCAGCTAACTATCCCCTCCCTGCCCAGGACATCCAGGTTACCTCTAGAATCCTGAGGAGCTAGTCACCTGCCCAGGACCCAAACATTGCTAGTAGGAATAAAGAGGCAGTCTCAGAGGAAATACTACAATGGAATCATAAAAGAGCTAGAAAAAACTTCAAAGGTTAAATGAGGGGGCAACAAATGTCCTGTGGAATTTGGAAAACTTGAGTTCAAATACTAGCACCTATCCTTACTACCAGCATGACTTTAGGAAAACTATGTAACCCTTCTGGGCCTCAGTTTCCTCATCTGCAAAGTGAAGGTATTGGGCCAGATGGTCTCTTAAGGACCCTTCCAACTCTCTAAACTAGGAACTAGGTAACAGAGACTGGGAGACTAGGTAACGGAAGGATGATGAATGTTTTGTAACATCATCAGGAATCAAAATGTCAGACAATTTGCTAAACATGAAAAGTTATTTATTCTCTGCTTTATTAAACTCTCTAGCCCCACCCCACCCCCACCCTACCTCCTTACCCAGCATCCCAAGTGACTGAGATCACAACACACCTGCAGTCATCATTTGCCAAATTACAGCTTGAGACTGTAACATGGTAAGAAATGAGTCTATCAGCTCCCAGCTGTTCCCCCCAACATCACAACATCCATTGGCTCAGGCAAAGAAATGACAGCAAAGAGAAACTTGTGACATTTGTCCTGTGTCTTTTATGTAAAAGTCTTCCTGAAACATCTCATTTCTGGCTGTGTGAGAAAGAATCTTTTTCTTTTTTTTTAATAACTGTTTCTTGATCTAACTGCTATACTAGAACCTCTGTCTCCAGACCTCACTCCTCTTCTGAGCCACATCTCCAGTTCCCTGAAGGGCACTCCCCTTCCAGTGCCCAAAACTCAACCCACTCAAGACCTTACATCCCCCAGACTTTTTCTTTTCTCATCTTCTGACTTCACTTCGGTGCCAGGAACACTCACTCATCTGTCCCTGCTGACTGGTGTTATCTTTGGTCTTCTCACTTGCCTTCCCTCCCACATTCAGTCCAGGAATAAATCCTTCCAATCTTGCCTCTGTGGTATTCTCTCCTATCATCCCAATAGCCATCCCCCAGGACAAGCCCCAGCTGTTACCTGCCTGAAATCTTCCAAGAACCTCCAGAGAGGTCTTCCACACTCTCTACATATCACTCTCTGGTCCATCATTCACACAGACACCTAAACTTTCTTAGGCATTAATCCAACATCTTCTACTCAGACATTCTCAGCAATTCCCTGCCACCTCCTAGACAGAAGTGCACATTCCTCAGGCTAATCATCAGTTCTCTCCACAACTGGCACCACCTGACGTTTCTAGCCTTGTTTCATATTACCCGCTTCATAACTAAGGGCAACAGTGCGTCGCCACCAGGACTATCATTGAAACGGCAGAGGCAGCAGCTGAAGTCCTTCAGTAGGGCAGATAGGACAGAGCATGGCATAAAGTCCAGAGGAGCAGATTTCAGGAGCCCATTGGCCACCACCTGCTGGGCAAGTTCCCAGAGAGCCCAGCCCATCATGACCCCCCATTCCCCAGCTGCAACCCCATAGCACCAGCATCATGGTGTCTCAAGGCTTCTCCCAAACTGGACTTGTCTTCCAAAGCTGGCTTGTAGGCAGGTGAGGCAGATTGCTATGTTAAGCTCTATATTCCACAACTCTCCACAATCTCTGTTATCACTCAGTCATTTTTCATCTGTGTCTGATTCTTTGTGATCCCACTTGGTGTCTTCTTGGCAAAGATACCAGAGTGGTTTATCATCTCCTTCTCCAGTTCATTTTATAGACAAGGAAACTAAGGCAAACTGGATGATGTGACTTGCCTAGGGTCACACAGCTAATACATGTCTGAGGCCAGATTTGAACTCAGGAAGATGAGCCTTCTTGATCACAGACCTACCAATCTAGCCACTGAGCCACCTTCAATCTCTACACTCCAGTTAAATTAAACTATTCTCTGTCTCCAAATCACATCCTGCACATTCCCACCTCTGTGACTTTGCCATGTTGTTCCCTATGCCTGGATTATGCTCCCCCAGGTATCTTAATGAATTTCTACCCATCCTTTTCTAAACTATAAATTACATTGGTCCTTCCAAAAAACTTCATAGAACCAAGCAATTCCAGTGTCACTTCATATTTATCAAGGGTCCCAAAGGAGCAAGAGTGGAATCAGAATACACCGAGACAGAAACCAGAAGTTGAAGGAGCCCCTGGGGATCTCTCCCATGGCTACAGATGTCACTGCAGAAATGACAGTCTTGAAGACTAAAAAGACAGTAACAGTGAGACAGTCCAACATCACAATTAGGAGGGAAAGGACACAGGCAGGTACTCTCATCTGTGGCCAAATGTGGCTTATCCATGTCCTGGGTTCTTAACCAAGGTTCCATGATCTTGTTGGTTAAAAAATATATTTATTTTCATAATTGTATTTAAACATCCCTGGTTTCCTTTTTACTTTATGCATTTTACTTTATGCATTTAAAAACCATCATTCTGAGAAGGCTCCATCTGTGGCTTCACAGAGCTACCAAAGGAAGCCATGGCACACACAAAAGATTAAGAACCGCCAGTCTACACTGTCCCCCACTACCTTTTGTGGTTTGTTTGTTTTGTGCATTTCAGCTCCCCTTGCCCTCACCCCAGGTGCCCCCTATTTCATGCTGCTCCTCTAGTCAGAAGGGGAATGGTTCTGATCAGCCAGTGTTGGTGCTGTTGGTGCCCTTCTCAAGGAAACCTGCTCAGAGAAGACCTGGAGGGACAAGCAGTCTCAGAGTGCTAGAGTTTCTGGTGGTTTTGGTGGTGGAAGATGTAGCAATGGAGGAAGTTTCGGTTGTTGGTATAATCGTGGTAATAACAACAGTAAAGGCAGCCATCTATCTACCTCTTGGAGGTTTTCATGGCAGGTGTGAGAGGGCTGTAACATATTACAAATGAAGAATTGCCCTGGGAATGTAAAAGGTGCCATCAGAAGACTAGATGGCTGAAAAAAATAAAAAGATCCCTCACATAACAAGAGCAAACAAGTCAAGAAGCATTCATTAAGTACCTACTGTGTACCAGGCACTATGCCAAAGGTTGGGGACACAAAGAAAGGTGAAAATAGTCTCTGCCCTCAAGGAACTCAGAGTCTAACTGGGGAGAGAACATGCTGCCAGGTCCATGCCACTGAAAAGCCACCAGCACGAGGAGTCATGGGCATCCACACAGCATCAAAAGCACACCGTGCTGGGTGAGCCTCCATGGACGATTTGCTGGAGGACAGGAGGGATGATGGGGAGGGCTGGGCTGAAGCCTGCATTGCTGGACAGTGCCCCCGAGCAGCACCAAGCTCCAGGCACATCCACGCTGGGGCTCTACTCTGATCCTCACTGCAGCCTTGTGAAGCAGCCTTTATTATCTTTACTTTACCAATGAGGAGGCTCAGAAGACTAAGTTACTTGTCTGTGGTCATACAGAAGTTCCAAGAAGCAGAAATTCAGACAAGATACAAGCTGGAATTCAAGCCAAGGGCCTCCAGACTGAGCCCTATATCCTGGCTGTTATTGGTGCCTCACTGATATTGGGCACCTGGGTTTCTGAGTCCATTCTTTGGGGATCTTAGAGTAGATGGCACTTAAAATCGTATCCCATAGAGAACTAGATCCTCCCTGTATTGGTAGGACACTCATCCTTGCTGCAGCCATAGTATCCACAACTGTCCCTGTTTATTCCATACTTTCTGCTATTGAAAGTGTGATAGGATAATTCTAATTCATCGTTATTTGTGGAATGGTTTGTGGAATCATCTGGTTTGTGGAATGTTTGAGACACCCCATGGGGTAAATGAAGACACTCTGTGGTCTGGTCAGGTCACAGGGTTGGGGATCTCAGTTCTCAATCTTCCTGGACGGTGTTTTCCAGAAACCTTAAATAGCTATCTCCCAAAACACATGGGCTTTTAGTCAATAATGAAACACCAGGGAAAAGGGGGGACTCCATGTGAATAGGTTAGAATCTGGTCAAAGGAGAAGTCCCTTCTCTTCTCTCCTCTCCCTTCCTCACCAGGTATTTTCATCTTTATACACCCCACGAAACACTGGTAAAGCTTCAAACTTCACTAAGTCTTTGGGGCCACCCTGTATTTCATTTTCACAGAGAACTTGATCAATAATACAAACAGCATCTGTTAATTAAATTAATGTAGAGAACACTGGCTATCATTGAGAAATGAGAACAAGGAGGTGGAGGGCCAAGACAGAGCAAGCCCTAATTTGTTACCCACCACGTGGTAGAAGACCCAGTGGCAGGCCTCCATCATGGGCAGGCCCCCTACATGGACAATGGAGGATGACAGGAGGTCATTGACAAAAGTCACTCAAAACGGGGAGTGGATGGATGGGAGCTACACCATTGTAGGGAATTCCCATAGAGCACAGAACAGGAGAGCTTGAGAGGGGATCAGTGACCATGTTAGGCCAAGTCACACCTCTACAATAGTGGCCCTCCAGCCTTTGCTCGAACCCAACCACCTCCCAAGACAACTCAATGCACTCCTTAATGGTTATATTTATTAGGAAGAATTTCCTAACATTAAACACAAACTTGCCTAATATTGCAACTCTTGGGGGAAGAATTAAAGAATTTTGAATGGTGTCTCTGGAAATTAAGGCAGATGAGACACCAGGAGATTACAGAAGGATTGAACAAGTGACCCAGCAGAACAAGGATGACCAAACCCAAGGAAGAGACAGTGGAGGCAATGATGTAAGAGGAACCAGCTGCTTGATGAAGAATGCTGACCAGGTTTGTTTGCTTTTTCCATTGTGGCACAAGTTCCAAGAAACAGAAATTCAGACAAGACACAAGGAAGCACTTTCTGACCTTGAGGACCTAGCACTAGAATGAGCTCCTGATGGAAGTTATGAAATCCCTTCCTGAAGATATCTGATGGCATTATTTTCTTTTAAAAGTGTGAAATCAGAGGACAGACACAAAGTGCTTTGTAAACCAGAACATGCCCCATCCATGGGAGTTCTGGAGCGGGCTTTTCCATTCTCCAGCTCTGTGTTTTCCTTTGGGCCAGCCCGGTAATTTCTCAAATTTAGAGAACACCCTCGATGATGCAGACCGGCAACTTGTTCTGGAATTTAGAAGTTTAGGGATATGCCTGGGAACTCTGGGCTCACACAGTCAATAAGGAGTGGGGCAGAATTGGAATCCCAGTCTTTCTCACTCCAAGGCTGGTCTTCTCTCCTCTGTACCACTTTTTCTCTCCTTGCCAGGATTATTGGAGAAATGTTTACAGGTCCACAGTGTCTCAGGCACTGTTTTATCCAACCCACTCCTGGCCAGATAGCACTGCAAAAATCCCCAACAAATGGGCACACCCAATTCCATCACTGCCTTCTGGCTCTGGCTCTAATGTCTCCCTCTCTATTTGTTCACATATTATACACTCTTTAAAGTCAATTTTATTCTGCTAAAGTTGGGGAGGGGGAGAATATCCGAGGAAAGTCATTTCCTACTAAAGCAGAATTTCCCATAAAAACCTGGACAGGGCAAAGGTCACTGTGAACAAGGTATTCTTTCTCTGACCTTCAGCAAAGAGGTTATTGTCACACCTCTATGAATACTGTCATCAAGTCTGCAGAGCAGCACCTGTTTTCATCTGCCAGAGAGGAAATAACATTAAAATGGGGGAAACTTGATATATTTCCTTCTCAGAACCAGGGGTTTATGCAAAAGACAAAATAAGGTCAGTTTGGGATGGGGAAGAGTTGAATTCAGTCCCCCTCACCTCCAATAAGTACTAGCTGTGCAACTGTGGACAAGTCCCTTAACTTCTGTCTGCCTCAGTTTATGAATCTGTAAAATCTAGATAAAAGAAATATGACATGGACGGCTAGGTGGCACAGTGAATAGAGCACAGTGAATAGGAGTCAGGAAGACTTGAGTTCAAATTCGGCCTCAGACATTTAACGCAAAACTAGCCATGTGACCTTGGACAAGTCACTTAACCCCGATTGCCCTGCCTCCCTCCCTCCCAAATGTTTAAAAAAAATGACAACAATAGCTACATAATCTACTTCCCTAGGTTGCTATGCATGATTCATGTAAAGTATTTTACAAACCTTAAAACCCTGTGTTAATGTCAGCTGTGATTATTGCTGTTATTACATATAAATAACTATGTTAGATGGGACAAGACTGTGATAGCTTCACGTACTTAGATCTGGGGACAGAATATGGCATCCAGAAATGGAAACTACACCCCAAAATTTGGGAAGACAAACCTGAAATGCCCCCTTCCCATCATCCACTACACTGAGAAGTGATTACTGATATTAAAAGAGAACGATCAAGAATTTAAATAAGAAAAAAGTTGTAAATCTCATTTTGGAGACTTAAATCTCATAAACATTTTCTAGTGGGAAAACAAAGTCTCAGGAGAACTTCTTCTGGATTAAAATTATTTCAATTTATTTAAGTGTCCACATTAGCCAGCCACAAAGTCTGGGATTTCTTGAGTTTCTCCTTATTAGATATCTTAGAGTTCATAATTACTGGGTGAAAAAAGTGCCTTGGCCATCCTTGGTGGCTCTCTTTCCTTTGGCTAGTGACACTCCTAGGACCCACCAGAAACTGGTCTTCATGAGCTCTGGTAAAGCTAGACCAGATGGTTTCTCCTCATTAGGCAACTGAATGGATACAGGACATCAGATCCTGGTCCAGAAAGGACCTTAGGGTTCAATATCAGAAACAAGGGAACTTAGACACAGAAAATCAAAGTGATTTCCTCAGTTCAACCTTGGAAAATTCCACATGGCAAGTGAGAGGGTCAGAAATGGGCCCTGGGGTCCATCAGCTCCAATACTATTGTCACGGTGCCATTTTGCTTCCTCTCATGTCTACTTGTTGGCAGGACCAGTACCCTAAACTCCGTAGTCTCAGAGCTGCAGAGGCAACACATAAAGAGAACTAGCCTAGCCCTCAACCTTCTCTACTCCAACTTAGTAGTTTGATTGGACTATGGGACATTCACCTCATTAAAGGCTCTCTGGGATGCTATGTCTGAATTCATGAACAATGTTCACTCTAGGTCTTAAGATCATAGGATGTGAAAGGTGGAAAGAACCTCAGAGATCATTGAATACAACCTCCTCGTTGGATATACAAAATCCAAAGAGAGGAAACAAGGCCCTAAATCCTACTTCTAATAAAGAGAAACACCCAGAGAGTTTAATTGTTACCAAAATTTAAACCTATTCAGAATCAAACCCTTAATGCTAGGAAACCACAAAAATTAGAATGCACAGGAGAGGACCACAGACATCATCTCATACAACCTTCCCATTTTAAAAATGATGGGTCCATGGTCCTTTCATCTGTCCAACCTGTTCGTTTTACCAGGGCAGCCACCTAAAACCCAGATAGGTAGAATGACTGACCTCTAAGTCATACATCTAATCAGAGAGAGAACCATCTCATCAGCTGTTACTGTATTGATGAGATGGCCAACCTGTAGATCTTCTAGCCTCCAAACTGTAGTTCTTACATATAATAGGGAATTAAGTAAGCTTTGAAATCTTGATGGATTTCTTGCTCTCCTTTCTGAATCATTTCAAGCCAGAGTTCATAACACAGAATGGAGGAATCATGTCTTTCATTACCAGGATTCAGCCCAGCCACTGCTCAGAGAGGGATTTCCCCCTGGTAAAGTAGAGAGAAAAGAAAGGTAATTCATTACACAAATAGGTCCCTCCTTTTTCATCACAAGGTCCCCATTTAGTTCCCTACTCAGAAACGCAGGCTAAAAATTATCATCTGTGGTCAAGATTGGTTATTTTATAATATAGAAATTTAAGATAAGAATTCATTGGAGATAGGGGAAAGAACGTTAAAGCACAGAATATTAAAGAAGAAACTGAAAGTACATTTGGGGAAAGATTGGTGAAAATCAGGCAAGGAGCAGTTGAAAGTGGTTGACCTAGAGAAGAGACATTTAGAGGGGATATGATAGTTATCCAATATTTGAAAAGCTGATGTTGGAAAGAGGGGTGAGGCTGGCCTTTCTTCATCCCTCAGCAAAGGAGCAGGAACAATGGGTAAAAGCTAAAAGAGGCTAGTTGAGACTGGATGATGGGAAGACTCCCTGAGCATTTATAGCCATCCAAGAGTGGAATGAGCTGTCTCTGGCAGTATGTTGGCGCTCCCTGGCCGTCTTCCAATCCAAGGCCACGTATCAGGGATGATGTTGAGAGACGGCTCTTTTAGGTACATTCAAACTCTCTCACAGAGGTCCTGGGTGCTCTGAGGTTCTGGGATTTACATAATCACAGAGAATTTTAGAAGTGAAAGGGACCTCAAAGGCCAGCTAGTCTAACCAATGCTATAAAATGCCCAACAAGTAGCTGTGCAAGCTCTGCTTGGAGACCCCAAAGGAGGGGGAATCCCCCACCTGCTGACAGAGTCCATTCCACTCTGGGGCAGCTCTCAGAGTTATCCAGCCTCAGTTTACCTCTCTGCCACTTCCACTCATTGTTTCTAGTTTTGCACTCTGGGGTCAAAAAGAACAGTCCTAGCTTGTGTCCCATGATGCTTTGGGGAGCAAGTTGGATACCAAGAAAGCACCGGAAAATAATATAATTGATTTTATTTGAAATTTGGAACCCTGAAAATTTTCTCATGCTATGTTGGCTTTTTGCTGTTCACAGTTTTATTTTATCATAAGATTGGTGGGGAGAATTTGGTGGGGGGTTAGATTTTGAGTCAGAGGCTCTGGGTTTGAATCCTGATTCTGCTACTAATTACTTGTGTGATTCTGGGGAAATCGCGTCTACTCTGAGCCTCAGCCATCTGTCTAGCGCATGACCTTGGGTGAGTGGCACAAGACTTCTGGGCTTAATTTCCATGAATACGTGAATGAATAAGCATTTATTAAGTGCATGTTGTATGACAGGCACTGTGCCAAGGTTAAGGACACAGAAAGAAGCCAGACAGTCCCTGACCTCACAAAATGACTGGGGTAAGACAGCAGAGATGCACATAGGGGGAAGTAGAGTTGAAAGGGGCATAGTAGGCATGGGGTGGGCTACTAAGTCATGAGGACCCATCATTTCTCCCAAATGTTTCCCTTCATTTGGATGTCAGTGCTTTTACTCACCTTCATTTTTCACAGTGATTCACAAAAGGGGTGCAGAAGGAAAGTCAGAAGTGATGTGGGCATTCAACCAGCAGCATGGCTAAGGAGTGGGGCAGGGGCACAAAGAGAGGAGGGAATGGAGAGACTGCAGAATTAACATCTACTGGCAAAACCACGAGGGGACATAGCCACTGGCGCTTCCACATTCACACACAGACTCTCAGAAGTCAGTCTCCGAGATCCAGCAGAAAGAGTCCATTGGGAAGAAGACAAAGCACGGTCTCTGTTCTCCAACTTCACCACTGCTTCTGCTCAGTTTCAAGATTTCATCATTTCCTTCACTGACCTAGTGGCTGTCATCAACCACACCCTTGACCAGAGAAGTGCCCGACTTGAATGTTTTATGAAATAATCCAAGAAATAAAAAAATTCCCTTTGAAACCCATTTAAAGGAAAACAACAATATGGTCTAGGTTATTTTTTAACTATGACACTAATAAAAACTATCTCTGGTCCTATAGAAACAAAGGCAAACTTCCTTGGTATAAGTAAACTCTTATCAAGTCCCAATACCATGGAAATCAGTCTTGTGATTTGATGGGCAATCTTGCAAGAAGTAAACTTGCAGAACTAAAAAAAAAAAAAACAAAAAACCAAACCTCTTGAAGACAATGAATTCCCAAAAAGTAATGATAACAACAATTCTAATAGCAACTAGAAGTGATTTAAAAAAAAAAAGAATGCACCAGAAGAGGCCCAGCATTATCATCCCTTCCTTAGTCATTAAATCATCAGCCCATTGATGAGTTTCTCTTTTACAAACCCCTTTTTAGAAATCATTGAGGCAAAGAAAATCACTGCATCAAAGCTAAGTACAGACTTTCTAGTCCAATAAGAGGAAGTGGGAAAGGAGGGCACTTAATTCTTCTTTCCATCATGGAACTGGGGAATACAGAATTGCAGGGATTAGAAGGGACCTTGGAGCTCACCTCATCCAAATCATACCTGAACAGGAATCCCCAACAAGTGACCAGCCAGCCTTTGTGTTAAGACTTCCCATGAGTGGGGATCTACTGAAAGGACTGGAGAAAAGAATGTGCTTGGAACAAAATGAGGAAGGAGGTGATGGAGCTTATTATGTCTCATTGGAGAGCAAGACAATACAAATGTGGAGAGAAAGGACAGAGCAGTGGGCATCACATGACCCTTATTCTCATCTGAATCAAAGGTGAACTGAACAAATACTGACACAGAAACACACACACACACACACACACACACCTACAAGAAGTTAACTGTAGTGATATATTAAACACAATAGTCCTAGCTTGTGTCCCATGATGCTTTGGGGAGGAAAACAGCCAAGAATGGGAAAAAAGGAGAGAAAGGTTTAAGACAGAGGGTCAAGTCAGAGAGGCAATAGAACCAAGAGAACAAATTTCCACTTTAGGGAATGGATCATAAAGGGAAGATTAAAAGAAAAGTCAAGTCTAAGACCCAGTGGCTTTGGTCTAGGAGAGGGGAAAAGTGTGGTGGTAATTCACTTCAATTGCAAGTCACTACTGCTGGTAACATTACTTCTCTTTCACCATCCTCTTCTTGGCAAAGACTGGAGCAGCAGACAAAGAAAGGGGAAAGTGTTAACAGGACACAGTGGAGGGAAATACTCAATTAAAAACCATAGTTTTGAATGCATTTGGGATGAATTCATTCAGAGAACATTCACTGAATTGGAAAACAGAGTCTAAAAATACGATGTTTACAAGAAACACTTGAACACAATAATTTGCACATAATTAAAATGAAGGGCTGGGGCAAAGACTATTATGCTTTGATTGAACTATATAAAAAATCAGGGTGGCACTACACCAGTAAAAACAGACATGGTTAAAAAAGACATGGAGGGAAATGACATTATGCCCAAGGGCACCATAGATAATGAAATAATATCAATATTTTACAGTACATTGAATGACAGATTACCTAAGCACTTAAAAATTAATCAAATTACAGGGAGAAACACAACTCTAATGGTTAAGAATTTCAATGTAAGCCCACCAAGGCTACCTTGCATTTGATCCTTCTATGCCTTATGTGACAGTACAGATAACTGAAGCTATAAATCAATTGACCCTATCCCATTTAAAGGAAATGATAAGATGTTCTGCCCTGGCACCTTATCCAGGTGAAATTGAGTTTGATAATAGGCTTTAGTCTCAGCCAATCAAGCATATGCTTTGGGCTACATATAAAGTCATTGGATGGATGGAAGTGATGTTGAACAGGAATTGTGTTTGGATTGGCTAGGGAAAAAAAATGGTTGTTTTACAGGTAATCTAGAAAATGTTGAGCCAGTTGAGAGAGAGAAGTATTTGCAAGATGGAGATTCCAAAGAGCAGAGGATAAGGAGAGAGTATTCTAGCTGAGGTCCCTGAAAAGGAGTCTCTTGGAAGGGAAGGAGAACACTTGAGCTTTGGTCTTTGCCTCCTTCCTTGACCCCTTTTGACTAAAGGAAGACCTTATAAGCTTCAAAGGGCCTGGAGGATTTGGGACTTCTCTACTCCCCACCATTGTCTTCCAGAGCATTGGCGTCTACATTGTACAAGGACAGACTAGACACATATTCATAGCTTTGCAAAGCCCAGCAAAGAAGCTACATCCTACCTAAGCAAAACTTCCTGAGTATTCCACAAAAGGGAGAAAAGGATTTCTAGCAACCAAGTACTGGGAGTCACCCCTTTGCCACATGTGTTCCTTAAGCATGAGCCCACTTTCCCCTGGACTCTGTATGTACCTTTGCAAAAAGCTGTCCCCAACTTTTTTTTGGTGGGGTACTTTGTACCAACTAGTCTTACTGTAAACACCTTAATAAAGAGACTTTTCTAAAAGCTACTTGAGTCTGACTGACTAAATGATTATCAACACATAAGGTACATCTGAGCTTTACAGCACAAGAAATGATACTCCTTAATCTTTGAGGGCTCCCCCTAGAATGAGAAGGAAAAACATAGTAGCCACTCTTTGGAGACCAATTCATTGAAATGAGTAGGAGTTGGAGGAGGAACTCCAAAGTACACCCTACACTAATACATACATACATACATACACACACACACATGCACAAAAATATATGTGCATGTTCCACATACACTATTCAATGCATACATATTGAATATTGATATATACATTAATTCACATATACTAGTACTATTTATGCATAAAATATATTTATATCTACATATACATATGTGTGTCTATATTGTCTCCCCTGTGAGACTGTAAATCCCCTGAAGGGGGGCTTGTATTCCTTTTGTCTTTGTGTCCCCCATGCTTGGCACCACACTTAACCTATAGTAGGCATTTAATAAATGCTTACTGATTGATTGACTTCATGAGTTCAGGTCACTAGACCCAAATGAACTAGGACACTCAGAAAACGGAGACATTCCTTCTGAGCCATTGTTTTTGATCTCTAAAAGATCATAGAGAAAGAAAAAAAGTACCCAGGATTAAGGAAAAGCAAATGTTGCCCCCATATTTTTAAAGGGAGGGCATGAGGAAAGAGAATGGAGTCTGTAAACATGAGACCAGTGACCTTGGCTTCCAGTATGAGCAAATTCTAGAGCATGCTCTTTGAGGGATGACTGACGAACACCTAGGAAAGGCAGTGGGACTCATATTTTGTCAGCAAACCTTTTTCAAGAACAGATTATAATAAAGTCCAGAAGAATGACAAAAAAAAAACACCTCACCCACCTCCTGACAAAGAGCAAGACACACAGTTTTAGACATGCTTAATTTGGAAATTTGTTTTGCTGAACAATGCAGCTAAGTGTTGAGGATTTTTTTTTTTTGCTTGTGGCAGGAAGGGAGGGCAGTGAGAGGGAAAGATTCATTTTAAATGTTTCTTAGTTGAAAAATAAAAAATAATTTTTAAAAGGACATTATCTAGGTTTTTGAAAAAATTCTATAGTTATATTTTACCAAGATTTTAGCAAAGCAAGAAAATGACAGAATTATTTGATGCTACCCCTGTGGATCAGATGGAATGGCGTAGAATGAGGAGTGTATAGTCAAACCTAAAGACCTGTATTTAATGACCCCATGTCACTCTCTAATGGAATGCCCCAGAAAGCTAGGCTCAGTCTTGTGGTATTTAACACCTTATTGATAACTTAGATAAAGGCATGGATTTGTAGATGACACAAAGCTTGGAGGAATAGCTAACAAAATAGATAACAACATCAGGATTCGAGAAGAGTTCAACAGGCACTAACTAGGTCAAGGTCAAACTGAGTAAGTTGAAATTTAATTGGAACAAATATAAAATAGCATACTTAGGTTCAAAACATAAATGACAAGTATAAAATAAGGTCAGCAAAGAAGAATAGACAATAGACAAAACAAGAACAGACAATAGGCTGCCAAAAAAAAAGAGATTCACCAATTTTAGTAGACTCCAAGCTCAACATAAGCCAACAAAAACTCGAATGTAATGTTAAGCTACCTTAAGAGACCAAAATGATAGCCCCCGCCCCCTGCTCCTGGACCTTGGCAGACCACATCCAGAGTACTGTGTTCAATTCTTGGTGCCACACCTGAGGGTGAAGGATAAGAGGTGGGAGGGAAGAAAGAAGAAAGGCGGGGAGGATCCACTCTAATATATCTGTCATTGAACATCACCGTCAAGCCTGTCAATAATGGCTAATTATCCCCTTCATTCTTCTTGACCTATTACTTTGTGACCAGCAGACTGTAAGTTCCTTGAGGGCAGGGCCTATTTCATTGTTATCTTTGTAACTCCAATAGCTGACAAAGTATCTGGTACACAGTAGATGTTGAATCAATTTTTGCTTAATTTAATTGATAAATATTACTCCATTTATCTATAAGTTGAAGAGGCCCATCTCTCCCAACTACTTTTCAATGACTGTCTTCTGCCTCTTATATTTGCTTTATGTCTTTTTTCTCTTAAAGTCTTATTTTTTTGTTTTCTGAATTTGACAAATACGCTAAAACTATTAATATGTCCAGATGCAAAGATGAGGGTTGCACATGAAACCATGAGTATCTGTTATGTATGTACAGCTTGTTTTTAAACTATATAATAAGTGCGACACTTAGTTCCACAACTCTCCTACTTGTGTGTCTCTCTGAGTATCCTTATGCTCTTTACTATGCATTTTAAAATGATTCAGTGATGCTGTTGTCTTTTATTTCTTTGGGGAGGGGCATCACTACTCTCGTGTTTCTCTTTCCTTTACTTTCCCCCTCAAAAAATTAATTCTCCCTCATGATAGATAATTATAGTCAAGCAAAGCAAATCCACTATTTTCTGAGGTCTGAAAACGTGTCCCATCTTGCAACTTGAATCCATTCCCAACTTGCCAGGAGTGCAGGAGCTTGCTTCATCACATCCTCTAAAATCATGTTTGATCATTGAATTTATGAGTTAAACCTTTCAAAGATTTTCTAAACAATGTCATAGCTATTGCATCATTTGAATCCGTTCATACAAAGCTTCCTAAGTTTCTCTGAATCCATCTCTTTCACTGTTTCTTAGAGTATCCATCCATATATAATCATTTGGTTCAGCCATTCCCTTATGGATGGATACTCTTTTAGTTCTGAGTTCTTTGCTTCAATAAAATGTGCTCCTAGGCATATTGTTGAAGCTATGGGTCCTTTCCCTCTGTCTCTTATCTCTTTGGGGCATAAACCTAATAATGTCATCTCTGGGTCAAGGGTCTAACTCCAAATGGCTTTCCAGAAATGTTGGACCAATTCAAAGTTCCTCTGACAGTTCACGAGCATGCTTGCCCTCCCATACTCCCTCTGACAATTGTAATTTTCTTCCCCTGAGGAGCAATATCTGGTGAAGTTTATGGACCCCTTCTCAGAGCCATGTTTTTAATCACAAAATATATAAGATTATGAAGAAAACCAAATATATTACAATATAATTATAAAAAAAAATTAAGCCAAGTTCACAGATCCCAGGTTGAGAATTCTTGGTTTAAAGCTTGTTTATTTAACATAAGGCTCCTCCCCTCCCACCCCCTATTTGGGCAGACCTCAAAACTGGGCCCATTTATTTCGCTAGATTATTCTTCTATGGCTCTTGTTGACAGCTATGTGCACACACATTGCAACACCCCTCAGCTCCATGATGAAAAGAGAGAAACAAAGTATCCTCCCTTCCCATTCATTTCCTCTGTATTAAGAACTGAATTGAGAGTTGGCCTTAATCCAGTGATGTCTTCTGTAAGGATGGTGGTCTTTAAACAGTAAATCAGCAGCCCCCCTCCCCAATGTCTCCCCATATCTGTCTCCTGAACAACAAGAGACCTACGGGCTCCTGTGAGATTCCACCCAAAGAAATCAGATGAATTGTCCACTGGCAATCTGTGCAGCTCTAAGACAGTCCGTTGTAAACAACTGTCAATGGGGGGCTTCTAGTGACTAGGCCCTGAATCCTGGTTGAAATCATTTGGATTCTCACTGCAATCTCCTCTCATCAAGTGCTCAACCCTTCAGAATGCCTTTTTAATTGATTAAACAATATTCCTGTAAGTAAAAAGGAGTCACACTGAAGCCAGATGACATAATTTGGAGGCTCACCAGCACACAAAAGAAAATATTGAGTAATATTAATGTTTAAATTTGTGTTTCTATAGGGCCTTAAGAATTACAAAGTATGTCTTCTACAAGAACTTTGTAAAGTAGGTAGGGCTGCTCTTACTGCCCCCACTCTACAGATGAGGAAACTGAGATGAACAGAAGTTAAGAGAGATACATAGAATCACATAGGTAGTAACTGTTAGAGCCAAGATTCAAACCCAGATTCCTTGTTTCTAAGTCCTGAGTTCTTTCCACTCTGCTTAGCATAGAGGTTCTATTGGAACTTTGAGTTCTGTGGATGGAAAGCTAGTTTCATGAATGTAAACTTTTTCTTTCAGTTCCTTTAATTTTATTAAGTAAATAATTTTATTAATTTTATTCTGTTTCAATTTTATTAATGAATAATTAATTTTCTTTGATTTAATATTAAACTAGATAGTGGGGAGGAAAGGGTGTAGTAGCCCTGATTGTCTTATATGGTCCTGGGGATGGTTGTTCCTATTGTTTGGTACTTTGAGAGGCCTTTGCCAGAAACCCAGTCATAATGCTGCTGATAATTCCCCAGAAGGAATTCCCAGAAATATCCCTGTTCAGAGAAGGGCTTAAGAAGATCTGGCTTTGGTCTGTTCTCCAGTCAAATCCAACCTGAGGGCCCTGGGATTGATGGACAAAGGATGTTGACTCTCTGCAGTCTCCTAGTAGACCCAATGGCTTAACTCATTCTATGTGAGTGAACAGCTAGTCAACAAATAGTGATGTTTACACATAATGAGATTCCACTGTGTTATAAGTAGGAGGAATTCATTTGTGTGAAATGATACAGAGAAAAGTCAACAGAATAAATAGAAAGATACACAGGAGAGCCAGAATAATGGAAAGGAAAGCAACCTGAACATGGAAAGATGAAGCTGAAAGACATCAGAGCTCAGGTCAATGGCATCACCAGTCTTGGCTCTGGGTACTGATGCTGAAGCAGACACATAGAGACCAGCATGGCAGAACAAGCCAAGGTTTTGTATTCTTTGCCTTAAATGTACTTCTTTGTTACAAGGGAGGGCTCTTAGCATTGTTGGAAAGTGATGGTGATATATAAAAAACAAAACAAAACATCAATAAGATGGGTTTTTCCCCAGAAAATGAATGAACAGCTTACTCTCCATAGACCCTCTTAAGTCAGGGCGCATTGCTTTTAGTCACTTTCCCATCACATGTACAAACATAGCATTAGTCACTCTTTTCCCTCATCCTGGTTTAAAAGACTCCCCAAGGAATGATGATCAACTGGCCCAAAGGCGGCATTTCATTAAAACTTCCACTCCATTTCCCAGCCCCTGTTAGAGGTTTTCTAATCCTAGTCCCCATCTTTGTTTTCTATCAAATTACTAATTCCTTGAGACTGGATCCCCCCCTACAAAGCTACAAGGCTAATGTGCCTAATCCTTCAGTGAGTAAACCATTCCCAGAGAGGAAAAATGCATCAGCCTCAGGAAAGTGAGCAGCCTTTCCAGACCACACTTAGCCAACCCTGGGTTCCAAGACGTAAAGAGGATCAGGTATCATACAAGGTTTCATGGGCCTTCAAAGAGAGAATATAAGAATCAATAAGAACCAAAAGAACTAAGCAATAATGACATTAAAATGCCAGTGTATATAGAGCCCAAGAAAAGCAGAATGGTGAGATAGAGGAATGACTGGAAAAGATTTTGAGATGAGAATGGTTTTAGAGCTAATCCAGTCCGGTCCCTACATTTTACAGAGAAGAAAATTGAGCCCCAGAGAAATGTACAAGGACAATCAATCAATAAACATTTATCGAGCACCTGCAACAGGCCAGGTACTATTCTAGGAATGTCTGGGAATCCAGAGACACACAAATGTCTAGAAAGTCTAGTAGCAGAGCTGGGCTTTGAAGGCACATCCTCTAACACCAAATCAAACACTCTTTCCATTGGACCATGCAGAATTGGAAGATGGCTAGATTAGAGTCAGGAAGTATATGAGCTCAAAGCCAGCTGCCCTGACTTACTCATTCTGTGACCATGGACAAGTTGTTTAACCAGTTTGAGCTCT
Source organism: Gymnobelideus leadbeateri (assembly GCA_011680675.1). Taxonomy (NCBI): domain Eukaryota; kingdom Metazoa; phylum Chordata; class Mammalia; order Diprotodontia; family Petauridae; genus Gymnobelideus; species Gymnobelideus leadbeateri. The sequence goes on from WOXC01009742.1 coordinate 262,201, forward strand.
ATTATCCTCACCTGTAAGATATGCAAAGTTCTCAGCTCCTAGATTTGATGTAAGGATCAAAAGAGATAACAAAACACTAGACAAAGCTTTTTTACAGATAAGGAGACTGAGGCACAGGAAGTGAGAAGGAGGGGAGGGAGGGACGCAATTTATCCAACACATTACATTGCAAAGGAGTATTTCTGAAAATGTTCATGCATTTGACTATCCATCTAAAGACCCATAATCATCTCTATTTCAAAGCACCTTCCATAGTGTCTCTGCTCCCCAAGAGTTGCTAAGACAATGACGACACAAATAATCAACAAAAGAAATCAACCTTGAAAAAAGAAGGAAGATTTCTCATTCATGCAGCCCCAGACCAGCACTCTGCATCCAATCAAAACAGGATCATTTCTGAAGACAAAGAAAAAGCACTATAGAGAGCATCAGAGGAACTGGTTCTGACACCTGATCACTTAAACTCCATGGGCTTCAGTTTACTTAGCTGTAAAGTACAAAATTCACCCTCCTTTCCAAAGGGTTACAACACACCTGCCCTCATTTCATCTTCATGTGTGGCCCTACCAGATAGAGCATGAATCTATTATCCTTCCTTTTCGGTCCAGACCTGCAATTTCATCAGGGGAGGGAATTCCTAGTGTGCAAATGTCCCCCACCAATGTCGATCCTAGTCTGCACCTTACTGTCCTAAAGAGTTGCCAAAGGCACAGGGAGGTTGTGACTTGCCTACCATCACACAATTAGTAAGCCAGTAGAAGGCACTCCTGACTCCAAGACCAGCTTTCTACCTACTACATCACACCACTTCTCCCCCTTTCACAGATAAAGAAACTAAGACCCAGAGAGGCTGAGTAATTTGCCTAGTATTCGATGATTTGGGAGTGACAAGAGCTTAGATCTCCTAACTGGATGCAACTCTGTTTCCCCTGACCTGGTCTTATCATTAGCAGAAGCTGTGAAGCCCTTATCACTAGGGCTTGGATGACTGTGGAAAAATAATTAATAAGATGGAGTACAGGTGATAGTGAATCATTTCCTGACAGATAATTACCATCCCTTTCCTGTGAGAGCTCTGCAGACCCACCTCCATAAGAAAGGTTCCCTGACAACTAGAAATAAAAGAAAACACTGAGTTTGGGAAAGATTCAGTTCAAGGGCACAGAACCTCTCTGAAGTCCATATCTAAGCAAATGACAGAGCAGACAAGATAAGGTGACCTTCCTCTGATGTTCCCGAACCTACTGAGTTTCTCTCTCATTCCCTCTATGTCCTCCTCTCTACCTGTCTCTCCATTTCTCTAGTTTAATGTCTATTTCCCCCCTTCTGCCTTAGTCTCTAATTCTTCATTTCTCTGGCCCCCCCTTTTCCTCCTCTATACTAATTCTCTTTCTTTCTCTGCCTCTCCTAACTTTCGCCCCATAATATTTATCTATATTTATATTGGGGTCCAAAAGACATAAATTCAAATCTCCACTCAAACACTGCCTGTGTGACCCTGGGCAAGTCATCTCAGGTCCTTCTTCTGTGAAATGAGAGGACTGAATCTCTAAAGTTCCTTCTAGCTCTCAAATCCATAATTCTATGTTCTTTATACTCAACTGTAAAATCAGGATAGTTGAATCTTTGATGTCTGACTCTTTAACATCAGAGAGACTGTATTGCACAGAGGGTCAAGCCAGGAAAAACTGGATTTGAGTCCCTTCCTTGAGATATACCAGCTATAGGACCCTTCTCTAAGACTATAGAAGGCACCACCCTGCATTAATAGAGGATATTTCCAATATCAATTGAATCGTTGGCTTTAAAAATTAGCCAATTCGGCTTCTGTAGACTTCTTGGCTGATTTGTTTGGCACAGAAGTGATCCCTGACCAAGAACAGACCACACCCCAGTCTGAAAATGACTGCAGTATCCTGACCAGTTCCTGCCCGCCCCAAGCCGTCTCACCTTACACTGTACAAAGTTTGCTCAGATAAGCACAATTTGAAAACAAACTTGACCCTTAAAGTTTCCTCTGACTTCCCCAGAAGGTTTCAGTGTAAAAGAATTCAAATATCAGTGCAGGGGACTTTTACTTTTGCTCAATCTCCTGTAATCATCAATTGCACACTGTAATAGCAAAGATCCTACTATGAGTGCATGCAAGGGGCAGAGAATTTCGTTAGCTGCCTTCCTTCCTTTAGTGTTCAGATTAGCACTGGATTCCTGCTGCATCACCTAACCACTCATACACCAATGATGAATCAGGATGAGGACACAGATTGGCTAGGCTGCTGTGCCAACAATAATTAAGACAGTGAGTTGAGAAATCTGGACAAGAATCTCCTTAAGATGCCAAAGCAACCTAAGAGCAGAAACAAGATCCAACATGTCCCAAGTGGTAAATTACTGCCCGCAGGCAAACTTGCCTGAAGCCTGGGAGGGAGGGGGGAGGTTTCTCACCATGTTCACTCAGTCCTTATAACCCCAGGCTAAAAGCATTCACCAACTCAGTGCTTTCCCTCTTTGAATTATATCCTATTTGTGCTATATGTATATAGCTCGTTCTGTAAATGTTGTTGTCTCCCCTATTAGATTGCAAGCTCCTTGAGGGCAGAGGTTTTCTTTTGTCTCTTTAATCACCATCCCTTAGCCCAGTCCCTGAAACATAGTAGGTGCTAAATAAATGTTGACTAATTGATAGTTCTATACCCACTGGAGCCCTGATTTGGGAAATGAATCCAGAAAAAGGGCAGGAAGGATCGGAAAGGTACCTCCCCCAGTCCTGATGCAAGCACTTCCCCCATTATAGGAAATCACCTCTCCCTAATGGTCGGTTCCCAGATACCATCCAGAAGTCACCTCACTGCCAACCACGGCTCCGGGAAAACTGTTAGCCTGATTCTAATCTCATTCTCCTGACTTGCCTGTATCCATTTTTGCCCTTATCTAGCCAAATCCCTCCCTAACATCGTCCTCTGGTGTTGTGAAGGGGAGCCTGGGGTCTCCAGGTCTCCATGCTCACAGCACAAGCTCTACCCCTGAACTGGATGACCCCTAAGGACCATCCTAATTAAGGCTTATGCCCAGCTTGGGCTCAGGAGAATGAAGGTTTTTGCTGCTGCAAGCCATCACAGAGGGGCTGTGATCTGCACCAGAGAGGAAGCAATGTATTCCCTAGAAAAATCATGGATTCATAAATTATTGCAACATTGAGGCATTATGCAAACACCTCATATATTTGGGGATATGCTCTCGGTTAGCATTTCTTTCCCTAAAATGCTTTATGGCCCAGTTCATGGAAAATCTCATGCATTCTTTGTTGTATGGATTAATCATCATTGATGCATTTATACCTGCCTCTTCTCCTGCATCCCCTCATCTAACCAGTCACCAGGTCCCACAGCCTTTTCCTTCAAAATGTTTCTGATATCTGACCTTCTGATTCCAACTACTACCAGTTTCAGCACTGAATAATAGGGTCCAGGGATAGAAGATGCCTCCCAGAAACCATCTGGTGCAAGCTTACAGGTGAGGAAATGAAGGCCCAGAGAAGCCCATTGTCTAAGGTGGAGGAGCACAGCAGGGCAAGATCTGCAATGAGGTGCTCTGAATCTGATTCTCAATCCAGAGCTCTTTCCACCAGAGCTTGTGACCTCATCTACTGGCAAAATGGGACAGGCAGCATCAGCCTCTCCACTCCTACACATCCATCTCATTTAGCCATCCCTGTCATTCTGAACTCGGACCTGGATCCTGAGCCCTTTCTGACTGGTCCCACTGCCTGCCTCTGGTCGACCTAATCTGCTTTGTGCTGTATATAGCTCGTTCTGTATATGTTGACATCTGACAGATGGCCTCTGTCCATTCTAGTCTGATGGGTCCTCTTCTCATCCCATAAATTCACCAAGCTCACTAATGCATCTGGGACCTCACTAATATATTCTCGCTCACTCACAATTCTCTTCCCTCCCTCTTCTACCTCTCCAATCCCACCCATCCCTCCAGGCTCATTTCAGGTCCTGCTTCCCCTGAAATGCCTCCCCTGCCTTACACCAGCTCTCATTCCTCCTCCCTTTCCTTGGAATCCCCATAACACTAACAGCACACACCATGTGGTTTTAGCACAAGTTGCCTACTAGTATTTACTGTTGCTCCTTCTGTGTTCACTTTGTCCTCTGACTAGCCTGTGACTATCAGAGCCATGCCATACCCACAACACCTGGCATTCAATGCATCTTTGTGTCCAAAGAGGGGCCCCTGAGCACATCGAGCATCTGCGGAACCTGAAAGGGCACTGGATTTGGAGCCTGAGGACCTGGCCTCAGATCACAGCTCTGTTATGTGCTGCCTGCATGATCTCAGGCAAATCATGTCAGCTGGCTAGAACTCCATTGCATCATCTATAAATTCTCATTCTTGAGTCACTTTAAGTTGTATCTGACTCTTCATGACCACATTGGGGGTTTTCTTGGCAAAGATACCAGAGGGGTTTTGTCATTTCCTTCTCCAGCTCATTTTACAGATGAGGAAACTGAGGCAAAAAGAGTTAAATGACTTGCCCAGGATCACACATCTAAGTGTCTGAGGCTGGATTTCAATTCAAGTCTTCCTAAGTCCAGACCTGGCATTCTACCACTTAGCTGCCCCATCATCTATAAAATGAGGAAGTTAAGCTAGATGTTCTCCAAGAGCTTTATAGCTCTCAATGCTACCATCCCTAAGAAAAGAACCATATCATTCATTGCAAGAAGCATTTATTATGTCAATCAACACAAGATCCTACCCTCAAGGAGCTTACAAGAGTAGGTGGAAAGGCCACTCGAGATGGCATTTAGCGAGTTCAAAAGAGTACCACCAGAAGGAGGTCACCTTCTCTTCTAAGGCCTCTGGGGAAGAAGATTCCATCCTCCAGCCCTTCCACTGTCCCAGAGTCCTTAGAGGGAGCTATGTCATCCTATCTTAACTTCTACCTAACACCCCCCTCTTATTCTTACAAAGGGATGTATGTTTGGTTTCCATTCTGAACCACCACTGGAGGAAAGTGAGCTATAGGATGGAGTGCCTGCGAGCGCTCGCGCACGCACGCACACACACACACACCTCTCTCTCACAAAACGTAGCTTCAGACATTACTGACAAGGCAAATGTGCATTGCATAAGAAACTAAGTCACCATCATTAGGAAAGGAAAGGAATGACCAAAGCAGCGTTTGGGGAGGATGTTGCAAGAGAGTGATCTATCAAGGGGCGGCTAGGTGGCGCAGTGAATAGAGCGCCGGCCCTGGAATCAGAAGGACCTGAGTTCAGAGTCGGCCTCCGACACTTAATCCACACAAACAAAAACCTAGCCGTGTAACCTTGGGCAAGTTACTTAACCCCAATTGCCCTAAAGGGGCGGTTAGGTGGCGCAGTGAGTAAGAGCACCGGCCTCGGAGTTTGGATGACCCGAGATCAGATCTGGCCTCAGAAAATGAGCACCCACGCATAAATAATGACTAGCCGTGTCACCTTGAGCAAGTTACTTAACCCCAATTGCTTTAAAAAAATCTAAAAAAAAAAGAGAGTGATCTATCTTTTACACTTTCAGCCTGACAAAGGAGAGAAAGGGCTCTTACCACAGGAGCTACCCCCCACGGGCAGGGATGAGGAGCTAGCAGGGGAAATGAAGGGTCACCATCTGGAGACTTTCCCTTCTTGGTCTCCTGCCTCTAGGAAATGTTGCTTGGCTGGACAGGGGGCTGAATTCTGAGAGTCCTTTTCCCAACGCACCACAGTCTTCTTCAAAATCTCTCATCACTAGTCCATCTCCTTCCTTAGATACAAACAGTACAAGGTCAAAGATTTAGTGCTGGAAGGGACCTCAGAGATAAAGCCCAAGCACCTCAGTTTACAGATAAGGACACTGAGGCTGAGGAAGGGAAAGGGGCTTTCATAGCTCCCTGCCATGGCCAAATGAAAAGGAAAAATTCAATCTAATTTTGCCTACTTGATGGCTAATAATGTGTGATTATTTCATTTCTTTTTAAATGAATTGAGTAAAATGAGCCAAATTGAATCCTTTGTTTTTTTCTTCATGAAATTATGTCCCAGGATGCTAGCTCTGGAATGAAAAGCCCTGGCTTCCAATCCCACCTCTGACTCTTCCTACCTGTGCAGCCTGTACAGCCAGGAACTTCACTGCTCTGGACTCAGCTGCCTTTTCTGTAAAATGATAGCCCTGCCCAAGAGGGCCTCTGCAGGTCCCAAGCCCAGGACTAGCCTTCATTTCCTTCCCTTAGCATAGCCCCATATGCATAATAGAAGGTCTCTTTGGGTTGAAATGGGGTTTTTTAATTGTTATCTATGCCCCCAAGGGAAGGCTTCTTTGATAATGGACTAAAATGCAGAAATGGAAAATTCACATCCCCAAGGAAAATATTTGAAAAAGTGCCCACACCATACACACAAAAGGAAAACTCCAAATTAAAGTGGGTTTAGCAGTAAGCAGTTATTAAGTGCCCACTGTTTGCAAGGTACTGTGCTGCGCAGTATCTGCCCTCATGGAACTTCCATTCTTCTGTACACAGATAAGTATAATGTGAGGAAAACTGAAGGAAATGTGGAAGGGTTTGGAGGAAGATTGCTCAGGGGTCACCCAACTAATGGAGTTTCAGACCACCCTTCTCACCTTCAAGTACAAACCAGATATTTAGCTCAGTTTTCCATAGTGGATGACGCTTTCCAGTGGTTTTCTTAGCACTTTAATCAAGGGCAAGAGGGAAGAGGAAGGGACTGAGGAAGGAAATGAAGAGAACCCACCAACACTTTGCATGTTGAGTTTCTGTCTCAAGATGCTGATCTCGAGAGGAAGACAATTTCAGAACCTAAAAGTGGTTCAAGTGAACATATTTTAAGAATAAGGGAAAGTCTCGCTTCTGAAGCTTCTCATTGTGAAGCAGATACAAAAGAGGAGGAAACCTAGTCAGAGAAGGGAGATGCAGACAGGAGCCCCCCACCTGCACGCTGTATATACACTGAGAGAAAAGGGCATGTCCCGGGGACAGCCCCATCTTGAGGCAGCCTCATCTTGGGGTTTCAATTGCTTAGCCCTGGAAGTCCATAGAATCACCCTGGAAAGAAGCTATTCTGTCCCCAAGGGAACCTACTTCCCTCCCAACTGAGTGAACTGGGATTTTTGGATCTGGAAGGAAGGAGGTAGCCAGGGAGAGCAGCAGAATGAAATCTCTGGGCATGCAACAACTCCAGAGTAGTCGAGAGCCTCCTGGACAGTCTTGAATTGGAGGATTCCCCTCTCCTGTGCAGTCTGGTGGATATAACAATGGACAACCTGGGAGTCAGGAAACCTTCCACTGAACTGCAACGTGATTTGGGACAAAAGTCATTTAACTAGGGGTGGCTAGGTGGCATTGGCCTGGAGTCAGAAGGACCTGAGTTTGGATCCAGCCTCAGACACTTAACGCACACACAAACAAAAACCTAGCCATGTGACCTTGGGCAAGTTACTTAACCCTAATTGCCCTCCCAAAAATTGCACTCCCAAAAAGTAAAAAAAAAAAAGTCATTTAACTAGAATGTGCCAGAAGGAGCCAATAAAGAGGAGGAGGAGGGATTGGTCATCACAGGATCAGGAGTGGGATAGGGCATGAGATATCAACCATCATTTTTACAAGAGACATGTAAGCCCAGAGAAATGAAGGGACTTGCTAAAAGTGACACAGCCCCAGAATTTGCACCCTTGTTGGCTGACTCCCTTCTCATAGCACCCTGTTACAGCAGCAGAAGCCAGAGGAAGAGATGGCCATTACTAGTCCAAGGCCCAAAGGACAGATATTTCAAAGATGGCAGCTTTGTTGACAGCTAATCTCTACCCCCAACCAACAAGGCAGAGCTCTCTAGTGCAAAAGCCCTGGTGAATGCTGATAAACCCAGAAGTCTCAATGGATTCCAGAATTCCTCTATGGTCAAAACATAGTCATATTGGAAATTGTGCCCATTTTAATCCACAGTGGGTTGCCATCATGTCTTAGGTAAACCTCTTATCAAAGGCAACTATTAAAGTTGGTTGAGCCAGGGGAAAAAAGGAAAAAAAAGAAACCCTCTCATTTCAGGGACAGCTGAAACACACATCCTGAGGTGGGCTACAAGCCATACCTACTTCCCCTTTCGATTCATGTGGCAGAATACAGCATCAGCAGACAGAGAGTTACATTGGCTTGACTTGTAAGACATTGGAATTTCATTCCTCCTCAGAGATGAAGGTGCTGACCAAAAGCCAGCACTTGATTCTTTCTGTTCATCAACCATGGCTAGTATGTAAACCAGGAGTCAGAAGTCTATGGCACATGGGCAGGAGGAGATGGGGGGGGGGGGCAGGGTCCTCAGAGCAGCATGGTCAGAGTTGGCTTGACCCAAACTGTAAATGAGCCAACTATGTCTCCATCTTTAGAAATTAAAGACACTTACTTGGGGTAGCTAGGTGGCACAGTGAATAGAGCACTGGCCCTGGAGTCAGGAAGACCTGAGTTCAAATTACTAACCATGTGACCTTGGGCAAGTCAGTTAACCCCAATTGCTCTGCCCTCTCCCCTCCAAAAAGCAAAAAACAAAAAAAAGAAAGAAATTAAAGACACTTTCTGTAGTTCCTGGTGCTGCCATCCCATTTGGACAGAAGCATCTTCTACATTTCTGTTTATTCTTACTTTGAGACCTACCACTGTGGCTAAAAGATATTTTCTGCAAAAACTGAACTCTCATTTCTTTGGCAGGTGCCCAGAGTGACCACAGTCAAAGAAAGGGAGGAGATGATATAAGGGTCAAGGGCTCAGTCAGCTGCAGTCCATGGCTGCCAGTGGGGGGTGGACAGGAGGGGACACAACCTATTTTCTTCCTCATCATCCTCATAACTGATTCAGGATTCTGACTGCTGACTGCCATCCTGGTGGTTCTGTTGCTGTTGAAGGGGCTTTGGCTGACACTGTCCCCCCTATCTCAAGTGAAATGAGAGGCAGCTAGGGTCTTTGGATTACTCCCTGCCCTGCCCACTCTTGAGGCTTTAGCACCACAGTCATCTCCACTGGGACCACCCAATGGCCACTTCCAAGCCCAGTGACCTCCAATAGTAGAGACCTTCCCCTTTGCCCCATGGTAAGGAGATCTGACATGGCACCTTGCAGAATTCCTCACAGTCAAAGACAGAGAAGAAAAGAAAGAAGCAGCAAATAGGAAAGGGGCTGTTAACCATTTTGGGGGTCAGGGACCCTCTGGCATAATCAACAAGCCTAGGGACCCCTCCTCAGAATCCTGTTTCAATGTATCAAACAAAACACTGAAGACTACAAAAGAAACCAATTATATTGAAATACAGTTATCAAAATTATAAGTTCTCAGAAGCTGGGTTAAGTACCTGTGAGGTACAGATTTCTAGCTAATTGAATAACTAAGTGTTAGATTCTTTACTACCTTAAGTACTAGCTGGTCTTATGGCAAAGGAAAGGATGAAAAGAAAAAAAAAACATTCTGAACTTGTTATCCCTTTTCAGATAGGACTTATCTGCAGGAGCCAATGCTTTATCACTTGATGATAATGTTTAAAAATTATCAAAAGTAAAAATCGAGTTGTTCTAGCAGGAACACTTCTGACTTGTTTGATCTGCCATTGAAAACATGGAAGGGCCTAACTAGGGAACAGAGGTGTTCCTAAAATATTATATGTATGGGGAGACTTGGATTGAATGATACAGACTGAAGAAAGCAGCGCCCAAAGGCTCATGGACACAACAGCAATTCCAAAGAATTAAATAATGATGCTACAGATGGGGGAGGGGACAGGAGTCATTTCAACACTGGTACCAGATGGTTCAAGTTAAAGCATATGGCCTTTCCATCTCTTAACGTGGTATGAACTATGAAATGGAAAGAGACATGCTAACAGTCAATAACCATCTACTAAACACCTACCATGTGCCCAGATACTGTGCTAAGCATTGGGGATACAAAAAGATGCACAAGACAGTCTCTGTTCCCAAAGAGCTCACAACCACATGCACTGATTCCAATGACTCTATTGGGCAACTGGACTTAACTCTCAGGAAAATATCCTTCATGCAGAAGCTGGTTTGAATATTTGTTGGGAAGGATCTGTTGGGCCAAAACACATTAAATTTTAAATTTAAAAAATTGTTGAAAATTTTCTAACTTTTGAGTAAAGAAAATTTTGGTGAATTAAATATTTTCTTAAAGAACCTGACAGAACTCAGTATTTAAATATATCCTTTAGTGCACTGTTTTATAGTATAACAAATCCTTTGATCAAGGAAATGCCTACCCCCACACACACACCATTTTATGCTTTGTATATATGGGTTGGGGAGAGGGGGTGGATAGAGCTCTGAGCCTGGGATCAGGAAGACTCCTCTTCCTGAGTTCAAATCTGGCCTCAGACGCTTACTTACTGTGTGACCCTGGACAAGTCACTTAAACCTGTTTGCCTTAGTTCTCCATCTGTCAAATGAGCTGGAGAAGGAAATGGCAAACCCCTCTGCCAAGAAAACCTTACATGGGATCACAAAGAGTCTGACAGGACTGAACAAAAATATGGGTTTTGGTCTATTGAGTTTCCTTTGAGTTGAGGTGGGCAAACTTCCGGAATTTTAGCCAGTTACCTTTGCTTTGAAACTCGATCAGTCCTTCTCACTGACTTGCTTCAGCTCCTCTTTCCCAAGAGAGGCCTAACTGCTGAGTCACTGAAAAAAAGAAAGTCTAGTAAGAAAGATCCCACAGGGGCCTTTAGGGGCTAAAGCCGATGACCCAAGAGGTTTTTTGTCCAGCCTAACACTGATGATGCTAAAGGACGTCACAGCTCGACTCTTGCACAACCTTAATAAGGTTTCCTCTAAATTCACACCCAACCCCAGCTCCGCCCCTCCCCCCCACCAAAGATTTGTCAAAATATTGGATTTTCCCAAGAGAGTTTATATCTGAGTCTCATAATAAATACAGATCAGGGATGTCGGATGGTTCATTCTGCCCTCCAGACCAGCAGAACCCAAACCTGCCTTCAACACTCAGACATGAACCCTCTGCTCCAAAGTAAGTAAGAGGACTGCTCATCTCTGGCCTCGTCCCAGCAGCTGTGTGTGTGTGTGTGTGTGTGTGTGTGTGTGTGTGTGTGTGTGTGTGTGTCTGGCTCTGGCCCTAGTGGAAGCTAGCCAGCAGGAGGAAGTTCAGCCGAGCAGCTGCGGTGATCTCACCCCCCTCTCTCCCCTTTCCCCAGTCACAGGATCTCCTAGGCCACTTGCCCTCACCCTGACGCTCCTCATGGCCGCGGCTGCTGTCCCTATCCCAGATTCCTTGGGGGATGGATCTCCAGGGAATGATGTCTCAAGCAAATCACCCAGCAATCGTGATCTCGAATTTGCAAATTACCTCTATACGACGGCTGATGACCTGAAAAAGCAGGTGGGTGAGAGGCTGGATGGATGGAGGAGGGCGGTGCCTGGACCTTCAGGATTCTTCCTTCTGGCCCCTGAGTCCGATTAAGGCACTGGCTCCCATTTACCTGAAAGGGCCTTGCCTCCAACTTTAGACTCAGGCAGTCAGGGACAGAACCCTTCTCTACTTTTTCCTCTGCTAGCTGGGTCTGGTAGGCTAGTTCCATTCTGGAGAGGACCAGGTCTTGTAGACTGGATGGAATTCAGGGGACTTGACTTCCATTCCCAGTTCCATCCCTGATCTGGGATCATCTCCATCTACTTTTCTGGGCCTCCTTTTTATGTGTTTGAAAAAATGAAATCTCTGCCTTGTTGACACTGTCTGGAAGGATTAGAAATGATCAACTCCAAAGAACACTGGGTATCTTGGCAGCTGGTGGCCGCAGTGTAAGATTCTTTGATTGTGAACTCTCAATAGTGAAATCTTCCCTAAAGGAAGACAAATATATTTAAAACGCTAAGACATATAACCCCTTCCCCATGTTAGCATGAGCTGCCTTTGATGGAAGATCAGAGAAATTTAAAAGAACATCAAAATTGTAGTATCATGTATTTGACACTGTTCTTCCCAGTGGTGCCTAGACCATAAGGAGCCATTAATTCATTTTTAGAGGAAAGTTTGACCTGCCTGGTGTCAAACACAAAGTGGGGATCATTAGCCTGGGGAAGAGAAGAATTAAGGGGGTGCATGAGAGTTGTCTTTGAGGATCTAAAAGGACAGAATGTGGCAAAGGGTTAGGCTTGTTCTGTTTGGCACCACGGAGTAGCAACAGTGGAAGAGGCAAAGATGCACATATTGGCCTGATACTGGGAAGAAAATGCTCACACCTCTATCTATCCAAAAACGAACAATGCCAGCTGTGCAGGTAGTGAATCCTCCCTCTTTGCGGGTCCTTGAGCAAAGGCTCATTCTCACTTGCTGGGAAGATCAGAGTGTAGTTTCCACTTCGGGCATGGGTTGCACCCGTTACCCACTCAGGGTAGGTGCCAACTCTGAAGTTCTGGGGTCCTGGGGTGGGATAGCCTATTTATCTCTTGTTTTAGAAACATCTGTCTGATCATAACTGCTTTGCCTCTCTTCCCAGATGTGTCAGACCCAGAGCCTGTGTGATGATAGCAATGAAGCACTAGCAGAAAACAACCTGAACCTTCCCAACATCACAGAGAGAGATGGATGCTTGCACACTGGATTCAATGAGGTACTGAGCCCTTGAGCCCGAGAAGAGCTGAACTGGAAGGAGCATGGAGATCCTCTAGGACAGAGCCCTCATTTCACCAATGAGGAGACTGGAGTAGGAAGACAACTCACTCAGTAGCACCAAGCTGAGGAGGGCAGGACGGGGCTCTCCAGACTTGGCTCTCCTGACTCTCAAGTCAGTGGCTTCCCCACAGCCCCAATCTATGAGACAATCCAAAGACATCTCAGCTCCCACTCACTTAGCTCCAGCTAAGTGTGTAACTGCCCTTGTTCTCAGGAAGTGCATGTGCTGCAGCTACGGACAGAAAATGAGTGGCAATGAGATGCACAGAACTGTGAACTGGGGAGAGATGGACTTCCATCTTGAGGTTCATTCATACCTAAGTGAGGAGATATGCTATACAGGAGAAGAGAGGGGATAGATAGGCAGATAGATGCCATCCATCTACCCATCTATCTAATATGCATTTCATAAGGCAGCTAATTTTAAAGAGGTCCCAATGATGGTCCCATTTTCATGTCTTTAAACAAACCTAGGTATTTCTGTTGGTGTTGATGTATTTTTACACCTCCAAGTCTCAGAGAATGGAAGCCTCTAAGAGATATTAGACAGATTATCTTCCATTACAGGGTCCATTGACCTCCCTGGCTGGTCAATTGACATGCTATCAAGCTTCCCTTCTTCATGAAATCATTCTGATCTGCCCCTCTCATATCCAAATAGTGAGATAATCTGTCCTGAATCTTGATTACACTATGAAAAGAGGCCAAGTCAAAGACCCACTGGCCTAGGGAAGGTCTATAATTTAAGACAGTGAAGAGGAGAAGGAGAACCTTAGGGAATTAAGGCTATTCCCAGATCTCAACACCTGTTTGGCTTTAAGCACAATCACCAAAGTGGTGTCTCTGTCCAGATGGAAAATAAGACAGCTGGACTTTTCCAACTCCATAGGGCCATTGGGAGGAGAAATGAGATGATGTTGTAGGAGAAGCGCTTTAATTTTGTTAGAAGGGTAAGGGAAAAGGGGAAAGAGCAGACTCTGCTGTAAAAGAGTAATTGTAACTATTTCATGTAGTATTTTCTCCTGTTGGTCACTACAGTTTCTCTCTTTTTCACATAAGGAGACGTGCTTGATAAGGATTGTCAGCGGTCTCCTGGAGTTTGACACCTATCTTCAGTACATGGAAGAAGAGAGGAAAGATAACAAGTTTCTGTCCCTAACACTGGGCACAGCTGAGCTAGCCCACAGGCTCAAGCTCTCGGTGAGTTTCCCTTTGTGCATTCCGAGATGCAATTGTCACAAGTTAGAAATGGAAACAGGCAAAACCAAGGAACAAACCTCCCAAAGAAGCTTGAAAGTCCTTTAAAAAATAATACTTATCCAAAACAATCCAGCTAAAAGCCAACCAAGAGCCCCATCAGAGGCTTCCTGACCATTAAAGCGCTGCCTTCCTTCTCTTTCTTGTGCCAGCTGTAGAGAGATGAAACAAATATTGTTCAGCATGAACTTCGGAAGTCCTTGAGAGCCAGGAAGTGGGAAATAGCTCTTCATAGGCCTGTCTGAAACATGCACCAGCTGTCAAGAAAACTTTGAGAAAAAATCATGGCCACAGCCCCAGATAAAAGTAGGCAGTCACATTTCCCTTTTAGGATAGACTTTTAAGGAAATTTTTGGGAACTTTCTGACTAAAAAGTCTTAGGTGATAGCAGAGGGTCAGGCATGGCAGATGTGGAGGAGGAGGAGATAATATACAAAAGAGACAAGCAGCCTGTTTTTGTCCAAAGGAATGGTCACCACAGCCAGATCTCAAAGATGACATAACATACCAATAATGGGAAATTCCACTTGTAGCCACTGATTGCCTTAGCCTTCTGACTCACACCAGTACCTCCAGGTCCAAGACTACAGTAGAGGGAGATTGGGATGGATCAGGAGAATGTCTGGAAGAGATTCTCAGAACTCTGGAATTTTCTTCATCATTGAAAATAACACAAAATAATCACTATGATAATAGACATTCATATAGTGCTTAAGAGTGTGCAAAGTGCATCATATGCATTATCTTGTTGAAGTCTCTGGAGTCTTAAGATAGCAGTTTAAGGAAGGATAGCTTTCCTGACAGTATGAAAATATGCCTTGGGTCAACAACTTCCCAGTTTGAGAAAGGATATATCCCCTGAAGTTCACAAAGGCAGAAAAGTCTCCTGAAAATGGACCCTCTGAACATTTTGCCATGTTCCACAGAGAATGATGTTCATGGTGCAGTCACATGACAAAATGAAGTGGAGGATGGGTTTTGTATACCAACAGACATAGAGGGAAGATGCTCTCTCTCTAGCTGTCAGTGTTTATGTTGGCTCCACATGATCAATCTTCAACAGTTTCCAAGAGTGCTTTGCACATAGTAGGTGCCAAAAAAATATTTCCTGAACTGAACTTGTTGACCTGAAGGCCTGCAGCCTCTCTCTACAGACTGAGCACAAGCCCAGTCTCTGCCATGGAAGGACTGGTTAGTTTTGGCTGAGGTGGTTACAGACATCTGCAAGGAGGCCTGCTGGGGTCTTCAGTATAGTCTTTGAATTTGGTGAATTCAGAGAAGCTGAATTAGGAAAAGTGGGAAAATCACTGAACCGTGGAGGGCCAAAAATAAGGGGACTGACCCAAGACCGTGCAGGTGGAAGCATCGAGCCGAGTCTAAGCTTTACTTCCCTGTTGTCTTCTCGAAATGTATTTGCCTGGCTTCTCAGTCAAGTCTGCTGCCTGAATCTGGACCCAGGATATTCAAGCTGCTGATCAAATGCTTCTCTCCACAGACATCAGCCTCCTGGTGACAGGAGGAAGGGCCAAAGCTAGCCATCCCAAAGTCCTTTCAACCTTTTCTCAAGACACTGTGACCCCCTACAGTAAGAGCCAGAATTAACCCTAGACTTTTAGCACTCTAAGAGACAAACATATTTCAGGGGGCCTAAAAGGAAGATGTGGTGATTCAATTCATCAGGCACTTATTATGCACCCACTGTGGTAACAAAGATAACGAAATTTTGTAAATCATTTTTTTTCAACCCATGCTAAAGATGCTACAGTAATGATGACTTACCAAGCCCTGAAGAGGGCTAAAATTCATGAAATCCCTTAGAGGGAGACTCGGGATTATGGGGAATTAACCATGGAAATATCGCTGGTCATTACAATCAAAGGAAGGTGAAGAGGACAGCTTTTCTTCCATCACTGGAACAAGAGATAACAAATGGAGGAAAACCTGTGTATTGCACAATGGAGGGCCCAGACAGGTTCCTTGCCAAGAAATATCAGAAATCAGAATTATATCTAACACCATGGAGGGAGGGGCCAAAATGCCTTCCCATCATTAGATCTGGTCCATGTTAGCAGTATTTCCCAACCATAACCATGTCTCCCAGAAATAATTGAGGCCTCTTCCACAAGAGTATTTCAGAAGACTAAAAATAACCTTTTTTCCCCTTTTCTTCTTCCTCCAGATAAAAAAGGCAGATGCAGTACCCACCCCCAACCCAACTGCCTCCAAGAACCTGCTTTTTAAACTGAAATCCCTGAAAACCTGGCCCAAGAACGTGAGTCTCCGTCTCATCCTGTGGCACTACACCCGCTTCATGGAGGGGACCATCCGGGCTGTTCGGTATCTACAAACTAGGAGTCACAATGCCTGAACGTTTTAGTTCATGCCTTTTCCTTCCTTCACTGAAAATTCTGTCCACTGGGCAGATGGCCATGTTGTTCTTTATGAAGAACCAACCAAGTATAAGCAGGCATTGCTTTTAATTATTTTAAATTAATTTATTTGTATTTAAGTAATATTTATTCCCCATAAGGTAATATTAATTTATATATTTTAAAACATTTAAAATATTTTCTATTTTTTTAATATGCTATCCTAACTAAGAGGGGAGCTGCCATCTTTGGTACCTGGGCTCAGACCCACATCTCTTGAAACAGATGAGTAGGCTTTCCCTACACTGAACTGCTAAGCAGAGGGCTGGCTTCAGAACCAGAAAGCCTGGCCTCAAGTCTCTCCTCTGACACATACTGACTGGGTGACCCTGGGCAAGTCACTAAATTCTCAGTGGCCCACAAAACTCTCTGAGACAAAGTCCAGAGAAAGTGCCAACCATCATTGGTGAAATGAGTTTCCTTATCCAAGTTTCCTTATCTTGCACCAGTGAAATCACAGATCTAGTTCCTTACCCCATCCCTAAAAAAGTAATTATTTATATTGTATTATATTGTAGTTTCTTACCCCATCCCTAAAAAAGTAATTATTTATATTGTATTTATGGAATTTTCATAATTTTAAAAGAAACTTTATATAATTGTAGCCATTTTAAATAAAACTATCTTTTGTAAAAATCCACTGTTTGGGATGATTAGTTTGACCAGCTCTCTTGCACAACAAACCTTTTGCCATTCTTTGCCAGATTCTGAAAAAAAAGTTAAAGAGCACTTCAGAGCAATCCTGGGGTGAGAAAACCATTTTCTTGCCTAGTACATGGTCCATTTTTGTGTAGGTACTAGGTACCATCAAGAAAGAGGTATATTCTTTTCTATTGCCACTCAATTTTCTCCACAGGCCTACCATATTTAACTTTTCTAAAATTTTATTCACCTCCTTAACTTATTTCTTGTTTATTTTGTGATTGGATTTATCTACCTCTGAGAGGGGGAGGATGAGGTCCCCCACTAGTATAGTTTTATTGTCTGTTTCTTCCTGTGATTCCCTTAATTTCTCTAAGAATTTGTATGCTATATCACTTGGTGCATATATGTTTAGTAATGATATTGCTTCATTGTCTATGGTACCTTTTAGCAGGATGTAGTTTCCTTCCTTATCTCTTTCAATTAGATCTATCTTTGCTTTTGCTTTGTCTAAAATCAAGATTGTCATCCTGCTTTTTTTTTTTACTTTGGCTGAAGCATAATAGATTCTACTTTAACCTTTTACCTTTACTCTGTGTGTCCCTCTTCTTCAAATGTGTTTCTTGTAAACAACATATTGTAAGATTATGTATTTTAATCCATTCTGCTATTTACTTCCATTTTATAGGGGAGTTCATCCCATTCACATTCATAGTTATGATTACTATCTGTTTCATATCTCCATCCAATTCACCCTCCCCCCATTTATGCTTTTTCCTTTCCTTCCTCCCTTACTCTCCTCACTAGAGTTTTGCTTTAGACCACAGCCTAAGTCAATATGCCCTCCCTTCTATCAGTCCCATCCCTTTTCTTTCCCTTTTCCCCTCCTACTTCCTATATGGTAAGTTATATTTATGTACCTGAGTAGGTTATTCCCTCTTTGAGCTAAATCTGATGAGAATAAAGTTCAAACAATGCTCATCTCCTTTCTTTGTTTCCCTCTATGTAATAGGTCTTTGTGCCTCTTTGTGTGATGTAATTTACCCTTTTCTGCCACATCCTTTTCACCATTTAATTAGATTTTTTTCATCACATCAAAGTCAACTTATACCCACGCCCTCTATGTATACCCCTTCTAAATGCTGTAATAAAGATACAGCTCTTAAGAGTTACAAGAATAATTTTCCCTTGTAGGGATGTAAACAGTTTGCCCTTATTGAATAACATGTTGGGGTTCTTTCTTTCCTGTTTACCTGTTTATGCCTCTCTTGAGTCTTTATTTGAAGATCAAATTTTCTGTTGAGCTCTGGTCTTTTCATCAGGAAGGTTTGGAAGTCCCCTATTTCATTGAATGCCAATCTCCTCCCCTGAAAAATCATGCTCAGTTTCACTGGGTAATTGATCCTTGGTTATAATCCAAGCTCCTTTGCCTTATGGAATTTCATATTCCAAGCCCTCCAAGAAGAGCCATGTTCAAAACCATAAGTGACAGGCCAGACCAGAGGCTGACCCTCATAGGTGTAGGGAGTTTCTAAAACTGGGAATTCCCTGTGCAGACCAACTCATAATTCCAGTCCCAATCAACACCACCACTAAAAAAAAAAGATGAAAAATGGTGATGAGTGTTAAGTCAATAAGATAGGATGAAAACTATGAAGATCAGAGTGGTCCTTTGGTGGACGCCTGATTCCTCCATGTGATGGTGACCTGTTAGGTCTCTCCCAGCTCTAAATCTAGGATTCTAAGGAGAACAGCCAGAATTCAAATCCATTCCACTCCTTACTGTACACCATGCTGCATATTAATTGTTCTTCCTTTACCTTGATCGGATCCCATCTGAAGTATTGTGTTCAATCCCGAATGATATTTTTTAGGAAGGACATTAATAAACTGGAAAGGGTTAAGAAAGACTGTGATGAGGATGGTGAGTGTTCTAGAGGTTGTACAATGGAGGGATCAGTAGAAGGACCTGCAGATATTTACTATGAAGAAGAGAAGATTGGAGGATGAGAACTCCCAGATGCATTATGTATTGGTGGGGTTGTCAGGCAGAAAACAGATTAGATTTATCCTCTTTGGCCCCAGAGGGCAGAACTCTACACAAGAAGTTTCCAAAAAAGCCAATAATGATGAGAGCTGCCCTACCGTGGAAGGAGTTCCTGGGGAGGCAATGGGCTCCCCCTCCCTAAAGGTCTTTACTCAGGGGCTGGGTGACCCCTTATCAGGCATGTTGGAAGATGTGCAGGTACCTGCAATCCTTTCTCACTCCAATACTCTGGCTTTCCTCCCACTGCTCCCATCTGTAGTCCCTCCACACTTTCTCATCCTGAGCACTTCTTCTCCACATCTTCCAGAACAATCTTCATTGAGAATCTCCCCAACTTAGCACAAACCTTCCTGTCTCCTCCCTTCAGTAGTGTGAGGGTGCCCATGGCCCATCCAGGATGTTCAGCAGCGATGCTCTTCTGCAGCCCAGGTGGACCCCTGTCTATTGCCACATATAAACCCTTTCCTTCTCTTTCTGCTTGCTTTCTCTCTCCAGTCCTCTGCACCATATTACCATTTCCTCCAAGAATCTTCCTGCCTCGCCACTTTTCTGTTAAAGCTCACTTGATAAGACTGGCAAGTCTCCAGGTAAGCATATCTTTCTAGGCCATTTAAGATGCCCTCAATACTTAAAAGGAATTTTAGCCAATAACTAAAGAAATAAATCAAGATTTACAGAATTTCCCATCCAAAACAACAGTCCATACGATGTCGATGGGAAGCACAGAGTCTTTGCTCAATGATATCACATGATAACAAACTGCAGTTAAGTATCACAAGCTAGTGAGGGAAATTATATAGATTTCATTGCTTCAAGAATAAATATACTCTTTCTAAAAAGCTGGTTATAAAGAAAATTTCTAGAAATTGAATTTGTTCATTGACTTCCATGATAAAAATATAGATGGATTCCCAAGAATAAAAATCATACTTGACAAAGTAGTAACTCTTTAAGAATCATATATTTAGAAAGAAAACAAGTTCCCTGTAAAATATGAACATGATCAAGACATTACACACTCACACACACAAATACGGGTAGTGCATATATATGTGCATATACACCCAAATATCACCTTAGAAATGGTCACTCTCTCAAAGCACGTCATGTATGTACAAGGAGGTACATCTTGTCTATAACTTTTTATTCCTATAGACACTCTTTTTTTTAATCCTAAGAACATAAGTTAAGAGCTATCAACTAAACCAGATTCCTAGTGAACAGATGACAAAATATACCTTCCTGATTTAACTAAAGAATTGGGGGGCCAGGCAGTCCATATGCATTATGCTGCAGACACTGCCCTACTCAGTCGTTTGGGGTTGTGCACCAATTTTTTTTGTTACAAAGGAGGGACTCAATTTGGGGGAAGTCAGAGGAGGGTTATGATATCCAAAAATTAACTATAATGTAAAAATAAAAGGCATCAATAAAACTTTTTTAAGCTATCAATCAATGATTTTTTCTTTTGTTCCCAGTTCTAAATAAGACTAGTCATTTCTTTAACTGTCCTTGTTGGGGTATTAAGGGATATTTATCCTGTTCAATGGAATTCAACAAACATTTTAAGTACTTACTATGTACCAGGCACCAGAGCTACAAAGTTTAAAAGCAGAGCAGTCCCTGCCTCCAAGTAGCTTACACCCTCCTTATAAGGTTCCATCCACTCTCAATACCTCCAAGGTGCCTAGTCATGGGATTCACATGGGTCTCTCTCACTGGACTCTGAGCTCCTTGAGGGCAGCGATAGTGTTTCTGACTTTTTCTACATCCCCAGAGTTAGCAGGGTATCTCACACATAGCTGGTGCTTAAGAGATGTTTACAGACTGATTCATTTACACAAATAGTGCAAAGTACCTGCAAAGGTGAGCAAGGACTAAGAGCTGGGGAGGAAGATGGAGCTCAGGCCAAAGACAGCCCCCGGACTTTGAAGAAAGCTGGGGGTACCTGGGGCTGAAGGTGAGGAGGAAGTGTATTCCAGGCATTGGAGACTATTTTTGAAAAGAGACAGAAGATAGATGCTCTATAGAGGGAACTGTGAGCAGGCCAGCTTATGATCTCATAAGCATTTTCTTTTTTTATGTTAGGAAACTTGAGAGACCCCAGTCCCACACTCAGCCTATACTCCCAGACACATTCCTGCACACTTGCTCAAACCCACACTGACTCACACACACACTCATACTCATACGCTCCCTCACGCACACAAAGCACATGCCTCTCACCAGAACCTGTCTTCAGAGGTAAGACAAACAGCCCAGGATAACTCCGAGAGAACCCCGACATCCAGGGCCTTGAATCAGCCAGCAAGAGCATCCATCCCCTTACATCCTAAGTTACTAACTCCAGTTTTGGCCAACAGAACTTTTAATTTGTCATGAAAAGCAATTCAGAAGCTAATTCAAAGGGAAAAAGGAACCATAAGTTCAAAGCCATCTCTGCAGAAGGGTAAGTGCCCTGGCTGGAGCTATTGTGAGTGAGGAAGCTCTCAGCAGAAGAAATCATGTCTCCGAACACATTCATCTTGATGAATAGAAAGACAGACTCAGAAAGCTTCTGTGTGAGGAGGGCTCTTCAGATAAAAAGATAGAAGAGGTAACTGTCAGTGAGAATGAGAAATTCCATTCTTATTTAGGACATCCCAAACTTTTAGCTAAACTCTGAGGTTTTTTTCCAGGGGCATAATGGAGCAAAACTGTCAGGCCATGATCTATTGAAGACTGGAAAACCATCAAATGGAGCTTTATGGAGACAATGACAGCCAGGACTCTGGCTTCAGCATCTCTCTCTGAAGTGGAAGGGAGAGGAAAACGTGATTTGAGAGTCAAAAGGCTAGAAGAGAAACATTCACAAAAAGAGAAAGCCAACCTTGAATTACAAAGAGCAACAAGTCTTCACAAAGCCAGGAGATGGTCCCAGAGAAGAGATCACAAAATGTCACCCCTCTTTTCACCAGAGAAATGGCAGGATAAGGGGGAAGAAGGTTGCATAAACCATCAGTTTTTTTAAATTTATTTTTACTTCTTTAGGAAGGAGAGCTCAATGCTAGTTGGTTGGGGGATATGTAACAAGAAGAGATTGTTATTTAAAACAAAAGGCCTCAACAAGACTTGCTGTTTGAGGATAAGAGAACATTTCTAGATTAACAACAGTTTTGTAGTTACCCACTGCTTTAAATTCAGCATGGGAGACTGGGAGTCAGGAAGATCTAGATTGGAATCCTGCCTCAGACTCTAGTGGTGGGACTTTCAGTTAAGGCACTTCACTTCTCTGGCTCCTCATTCTATAAAACAGGAGTCGAACCTACCTCACAGGGTTGTTGTGTGTGTGTGTGTGTGTGTGTGTGTGTGTGTGTGTGTGTGTGTGTGTGTATGAGTTGTGAGCACCTATATTTTTATCAGCTTAGGGCAGTCCTTGAGGAGGAAATTCCATCTAAAATGCAGATCTGCAAATATAGCCTTAGAGAGTAAGAAGGGCACTGAGACAAGTGAATTATTCCAAGTTACAGAGCCATTATGCTCAAAGGGGGGATCTGGACCCAGGTATTCCTGACTCTGAGCCCAGTTCTCTATCCACTATCCTAAAATTGAATGAGAGATAATTTGGGTAAAATGCTTTGTATTAAAGCATCTTACTAAGTTTGAGCAATTACTATGGGGTGACAGTCGACATCTCCACTTTCCAAAAGAGGAAACTGAGGGTCAGAGAGGCTCTGGGATTCCCCTTCAGAATTTCAAAGCAGGGATTCCCAAGGCTTTTGACCCAAGTAGATATAGGGTCATCATTGATCCAATCACAGGGAAATTCCATGATATTGAGAAATAGGTCTGATAGGCTAGACCATGCCATTAGAGAGATTACAACTCTCAGGGACTCATCTCTCTCCTCTGATTTTTCTAAGCAGTGATGAAGTCCAGAGAGTCATCTAAACAACTCTGAAGGGTAGACCACCAAACACCTCCAGCCACCTCTCAGAATTCCCCCATTCCTAGGCATCATCAAGGGGCATCTGTTTTCTCACTTTCAAGTTCCACCCCACCCTCATTACCTCACTTTCCCCAGAATTTATAAATGCTGGCTCACCTCCCACTGCAAGGTCAGCTTTTCTCAAATCTTGAATTTCCAGCTAAATGTGAATTCCACTTCCACCAAGGCCATTATTCGATAAGTTGTGTGCAAGAACAAGAAGGGGCCTTAGGAGGGTAGAATCTCACAGAATTACACAATCATCTTCTCCTGATGGACATGATTGAAGTCAATAATGGAAACCTTTAGTTGCCAAACAAAATCCATTTGGGAAAAAGCAATAGAGTCATTCAGAGGTGGGAGAGAAAAGAAACAATGCTAAATATTAAACCTCTGGAAAACAAAAGCCTGGCTCCTGGGGAGAATTCTTCCAGATTTATCAATTATGTCATGTTAGTTTCTAATAAATCTTCTATGTGAAACACTTGTGATTCCTGGAATCTCCATGACATCCTCACCATCACTATCATGAACTCATTTCTCTTGGGGGAAACTGAAGTCAGCTGCACAGCGGAGTTCTGCTTACTGAAACGAAGAATGCAGAGCTTTATCGTTGACACGGCCAAATTCCCAGTTTGACTCTGATAGTCTCAGGACTTGACAACCTGACCTAGGGAAACAGAAGAAAAAGGATCTGTTCACTGGAGAAACTCCTTTGGCCAAGGGCATATAATAACATATAAAAAGGAGATTTTCTATAATATATAGCAATAATATGTAAATAGGAAATTTTATACACAATACACAGTAATAATATATAAACAGGATATTTTATACAATATATAGTGATAATATATAAATAGATTTTATATATAATATATAATAACATAAACAGATGTTATTTAATATATATTTTACATATAATAATATATAAACAAATTTTATTTATATATGTCTATATGTATGTGTATATATATACACACACACACATTTATCTATTTATCTTTTTCATTGTTTTGTACTCTCAGTTTAGCACAATGTCTGGCACATAATAGGGCTTAGTAAATGATATTGATGGATTGATTCTCTCTTATCCCCCACCATTAAATTAAAAAAAGAGAACAAACCCATTGTAACAAATAAGCACAATCCAACGAAACAAATTCCTATGTTGTCCATTAAAGCGCCATCTATCTATGTCAACCCTGTAACCCAGATACCGCCAACCACCACAGATGCCACGGCCACTAATTAGACTAGACCAGGGCTGGGGAACCAGTGACCTCAAGGCCACATGTGGCCTTCTAGGACCTTGGGTGTGGCCTTTTGACCAAGTCCAAACTTTATTGAACGAATCCTTTTATTAAAGGGATTTGTTCTGGGTGGTTTGGATTCAGGCAAAGGGCCACACTTGAGGACCTAGAGGACCACAGGTTCCCCACCCCTGCCAGGCTTCTGGAGAATCGAGACAGATTGCCTACCTCCTGCAGACAGGGAAAGCCCAGGGAAAAGAGGTGAACTGAGGCCACAGAGGGTGTGACTGGCTCTCCAGGCTCCCAGGGCAGGGTTCTCTTCAACCACAACCAAGACTCAGGCACAGTCCCAAGGGCCAGGCTCCCACCTTTCACTCTCCGCATCAAGAATATCAGCTCCAGTCCAGTTTCAGGCACCTTCCAACTGTGCATCCTGACACAAGTTCCTTAACCTCTGTCCACCCCTCAGGCTGCTCTGAGATTCAAATTAGATATGTGTGAGGTACTTAGCACAGTGATTAGTACAATGTAGGCCTAAAGCAGGACTTCTTCCCTTCCCAGCCTCCGCCAGGATACACAACTACAGGGGAGCCTTGACCCCAGGCTTACTCTGCCCAGCTGGTGGCTTTCAGCAGCCCTCCAGGCCTGGGCCCTCCCTTCCCTACCACCTAAGGCAACGGCTCTTCCACTATTTCTGGATGGAAAGCTACTCTTTACTTTCACTTTTTAAAAACTGGTTTTATAACTGAAGCTGTGCCAGATCATGGTGGTTTAGCGTAATATCAATCACAATTGGGGGTGGCAAGAGAAGGCAAAATAACAAGGGGAGCCAAGATGGCAGCATAGAAACAGGAAAACTCTGTGAGCTCCCCCATAACCACCTCAAATACCTATAAAATGTGACTAAGCAAACTTCATAGCTACAGAACCCACAAAGGACAGAGAGAAACAAACCTCCTGCTGAGGGTAGCCTGGCAGGCCAGCAGGAAGGGTCCACTGCAGCACACCGGGAGCAGAGCCCAGCCCCATGTTTGCCTGAGGTTTTAGCCTCAGGGCAGCCCCAACCAGCAGCAGCTGCTGCAGACTTCAAGAGAGTAGATCACCACGGCTGTGGCGGTTTCCAGTATTATCAACCCATAAATGCCAAAGACAAAGTGAAAGGTCAGTGTAGAACTCTGCTGGAACTGGGGAGGGTGGAGGAGCATGGTCCAGCCGCTGCCCCCAGAGAGAGAAGTGGCAGAGATGTGGCGGGTGTGCAGCTGCCACTGTGTGGCTGCTTCAGAGCTCCTGGCCTGCAGACTATAGGGAGCCAAGCAACCAGTCTGAGGGGTAATTGCTCTTGCTTTAACCTGCTTGGATCTGGATCGTGGTCTTGGGTGGAGGTCCTGGGGTGTTTGGCCAGTGGGCCAGAGGTTGTGGGGGCTGCAGAGAGGGCACCCAACTAATTCCTTTGGCAGCTGCAAAAACCCCAGCAATTTGGGACAAAGCTCTCCTCTCTGGAAGCAGAGTTTTACTGTGGCAAAAAGCTCAAAAGTCAAGTAATTAAGTGGCAACATGAGCAAGCAAAGGAAGCAAAGCAAGTACAGCAATCAAACCTTAGATTCTTTTTGGGGGGACAAAAAGGATCAAGTCATGGAACAGGAGGAAGACAATGAAGTCAGAACTCCTAACCTAGAAATCACCCTTCAAGAAATTCTCAAGGAAAACTGCCCTGATGTTTTAGATCCAGAGGGCAAAATAGAGGTTGAAAGAATCCACCGATCACCTCCTGAAAAAGATCCCAAAAAGAAAACTCCCAGGAATATTATGGCCAGGTTCCAGAATCCCCAGATCAAGGAGAAAATACTCCAAGCAGCCAGGAAGAAACAATTTCAATATTGTGGAAACACAATCAGAATAGCCCAGGACCTGGCAGCTTCTACACTGAGGATCGAAGGGCATGGAATATGATATTCCAGAGGGCAAAAGAACTGGGAATGAACCCAAGGGTCACCTACCCAGCAAAACTGAGTATTTTGTTTCAGGGGAAAATATGGTCATTCAGTGGAATAGAGGACTTTCAAGCATTCTTGAGGAAAAAACCAGAATTGAATAGAAAATTTGAGACCCAGACACAAGAAGGAAGAGATGCCTGAGAAGGTAATCAGGGAAAAGAAATCAAAAGGAACTTATCAAAGTTGAACTATTCACATTCCTATATGGAAAAGCAATAACTGTGACTGATGATATCTTTCTCACTATGAAAATAATGGAAGAAGGGTGTGTGGTCATATGAATACATGTGAATGTGTGTGTATATGGTTACAGTTATATATGGATAGAGGGCATAGGTTGAATTTGTTGGGAAGGGAGAATACTCAAGGGATGAAATTATGAGGTGAGAGAGGAAAGTGGCAAGAGGAGATGGGGAGAGACAGGGTAATGTAAACTATCCCATGCAGAAGAAGCAAGGGGAAGTGGTTGCAAAAGAGGGGGAGAATAAGGAAGGCTAAAAAGGCAAAACCACATTCAAACTGAATTTGGTTCAGGGAGAAAATGACATACATAGTAAATGGGATATCTCAACCTGCAGCAGGATAGGGGGAAGGGGGATTGGAGGAGGGATGATGTATGGGAGGGCATCCTTGGGGTGAGGGGAAGTTGGAAGTACCCACTATAAAAGAGGACAGGATCATGTAGGGAATGCTCCAGGTGGGGGGTGGGATGAGTGGGAGGGAATTATAAGCAGCCTTGTACAATATATCTACTATGATAATGTTTTGCATAGCTAGACATGTACAACATATACTGAATTACTTATCTCCCAAGAGGGAATGGGTGACAAGGGAGGAAAGAAATGGATCTGAAATTTGAGGTCATAACATTAAATGTTTCAAATATATATAAATACTATTATTAATACTCTTTTGCTTGTAATTGGGAGATAAGATGTGCAGGCATTGGGATGCAAAGACTCACCTTTCTCTAATGGAAAAGTCGATGGGGGTATGGGAGAAGGTATGGGAGAGAGCAGATTGGAGGAAGTGATATCTTGTGGGACTGCTATTCTGGGAGGTTGGGTAGGGGAATAATGGGGGGAAAATTATTGTAACTCAAAATCTGGCGGAAATGAATGATGTAAAACAGAAGTTAATAAAGAAAGTAATTTGAGAAAAAAAAAGAAGCAAAAATAAAAATGAAGTCAGAACTGCTGCACCAAAAGCTTCCAAGAAAAATATGAATTGGTTACAGGCCATGGAGGAGCTCAAGAAGGATTTTGAAAATCAAGTAAGAGAAGTGGAGGAAAAATTGGGAAGAGAAATGAGAATAATGCGAGAAAATCATGAAAAGAGAGTCAACAACCTGACTGAAGAAAATAACACCTTTAAAAATAGACTAACTCAAATGGCAAAAGAAGCCCAAAAAGCCAATGAGGAGAAGAATACCTTAAAAAGCTGAATTTGCCTGATTGAAAAGGAATTTCAAAAGCTCACTGAAGAGAATAATTCCTTCAGAATTAGATTGGAGCAAATGGAAGCTAATGACTTAATGAGAAATCAAAGATACTATTAAACAGATCCAAACAAATGAAAAAATAAAAGGCAATGTGAAATATCATTGGAAAAACTACTGACCTGGAAAATAGATCCAGGAGAGATAATCTAAAAATTATTGAACTACCTGAAAGCCATGATCAAGAAAAGAACCTAGAAATCATCCTTCAAGAAATTCTCAAGGAAAATTGCCCTGATGTTTTAGAACCAGAGGGCAAAATAGAGGTTGAAAGAATCCACCAATCACCTCCTGAAAAAGATCCCAAAAAGAAAACTCCTAGGAATATTATATCCAGGTTCTGGAATTCCCAGTTCAAGAAGAAAATATTATAGGCAGCCAAGAAGAAACAATTTGAATATTGTGGAAACACAATCAGGATAACACAAGATCTAGCAGCTTCTACATTAAGGGATTAGAAGGCTTGGAATATGATATTCTGGAGGTCAAAGGAACTAGGACTAAAACCAAGAATCACCTATCCAGCAAAACTGAGTATCATGTTTCAGGAAAAAATGTAGTCATTCAATGAAATAGAGGATTTTCAAGCATTCTTGATGAAAAAACCAGAGTTGAATAGAAAATTTGACATTCAAATCCAAGAAGCAAGAGAAGCATGAGAAGGTAAACAGGGAAAAGAAATCATAAGGAATTTATCAAAGTTGAACTATTTACATTCTTACATGGAAAAATGATCATTGTAACTAATAAAACTTTTCTCAGTATGAGGATAGTTGAAGGAAATATAAATGCATATATGTATACATACATATATATGTCTATATAGGAGGGTATATGGGCATATGAATACATATGTGAGTTATGTGTATATATGTGTACAGGTATACATAGACAGAGGGAACAGGATCAATTAAATAGGAAGGGATGATATTTAAAAAATAAAATTAAGAGGTGAGAGGAATATAATGAGAGGAGATAGGAGAGACAGAATAGGGTAAATTAACTCATATAAAAGAGGCAAGGGAAAACTGTTACAGTGGAGGTGAAGAACAGGAAGGCAAAAGGGAATGGGTCAACCTTACTGTCATTGAATTTGGCTTAAGGATGGAATAACATACACACTCAATTGGGTATCTTACCCTACAGGAAAGTAAGGGGAAGGGGATAAGAGGGGGGATGAGGGGATGATAGAAGAGAGGGCAGAATCGGGGGGAGGGTAGTTAGAAGCAAACAGTTTTGACAAGGGACAGGGTCAAAGTAGAAAATAGAACAAGTGGGGGGTGGGATAGGATGGAGAGAAATGTGGTCAGTTTTTCACAATATATCCACTATGGAAATGTTTTGCATAACTACACATGTACAACCTATATTGAATTGCTTATCTTCCCAGTAAGGGTGGGTGATGAGGGAAGAAGGGAAAGAGTCTGGAATTCAAAGTTTTAAAATTAAATGTTTAAAAAATATTTTTTACATGCACTGGGAAATAAGATATACAGGAACTGGGGTACAGAGATCTATCTTGCCCTACCAGAAAGTCCAAGGGGGTATAGGGGAGGATATAGGAGAGAGCAGATTGGGGGAGGGAGTATTCCATGGGATCACTGTTTTGGGGTGGTGAGGAGGGGAAAGGAGTGAAAATTTGTAACTCAAAATCTTGTAGAAATGAATGTTGTAAACCAAAAATAAACATAAAATTAAAAAATAAATTAAATTAAGTAGTTTTCCCAAAATCTAAAAAAAAAAAAAAAGACTGTGTGTCTAAGCACTAAGCAGTATTCACTGTCTGCCTTATTTGTTCTGATTAGGACCTAGTTGTACTTGAAATCTAATGTTTAGCACACAGTACTTGGCATATAGTAGGTACTTAATAAATGTTGATTGATTGATTAAAAAATTAACAAGAAAGTGGATTCTGCCACTAAGACATTGCTTAAACCACCTTCTTGATGTTATGTCTTTAAATGGATATGCAAGTATGCTCTCTACCCACCTCCCAAATGATTTTTAGAAACAACCCGGAGATGGGGAGTGGGGGCCTGAGAACTCCAAGGGCTCCAAGAGGAAGGCTCAGGCCTTCCTGAAGTCCTCACAGAACTCTGGCACCTCCCTCAAGTCCCTCTTCCTTCTCTCTTTACAAACATCTTCAAGGACCATTGGGCTGAGTTCTCTCAACTTCACTCATCTCTCCACCCTCTCACTCATGGCCTCCACCATTATGTCATGCCTCTCTGGACCACCACAAGCCTAGCACACAGTAGGTGCTTAACAAATGAATTGATCTGAGAGAGCTGAGACTAGAAACATTGGCATCCAGGGCAAATTTATTGGGAGGCTGTTGGTGAGGAGAAAGAGGTGATATCCCACAGAAGGAAGCAGATGAGACAGGAGTGGAGGTCAGAGGTCATGGTGGCAGCAGAAGGAGGGAGAAGTTGAGGACAGTCTGGCAGAGGACACCACAAAGAACTAGGGAACATAGGCCATACAGAGGATGACCAGCATCCTCTACCCAAGATGTCAATGCCTGTGAGCAAGGTCCTAGTTCCCCTTCCCTACTTACAGCTCTGGGATCTAGGTTTCCTCATCTGAATCCCTAGCCCTGATCTCTTCTCCCAGCTCCCATCTTATCCTTCAAAATGCAGTGTCCAATGGACCGTTTCTACTTAGACATCCGACCAGAAGAGCTGGATTCCTCGCCCAGCCTTATCCACTCTGCTTTGGGGATTCCTTGTGCTTTCTCTCTCCTGTAAAGTGTATTGCATGTAAAGTTTACTTGTGTGTGAAGATTCGTAATCTGGGCTCCATGAGTTCACTGGCTTTTTATATTTTGATAACTGTATTTCAACATCTGTAATTGATTCCCAACATAATCCCATATGCTTTATTTTATGCATTTATAAACATGATTCTGAGGAGGGGTCCAAAGGCTTCACCAAACTGATTGCCAGAGAGGTCCAGGGTACAGTAAAAGATAAGGACCCCCATTGTAGAGGGACTCAAAGGGCATGGATGCAAGAAAGGCACCTGTCTTTGGGTGTGCCATGTAGTTATGGTTATCTTCCTCTTTGTTAGCACAACAAAAGTATCGGCCATTTCAAAATAAGGGAACATCAAAGTAGTCACCCAAAAAAACTCCCATCATTCTCTCCCAGAACAGATCAGAGCTCCAACCCAGGCCCCACCCTAGTATTTCACTTGCACAGATTCAAGGGTCCTCAGGAATTCAGCATCTTCCAACCCAGGCCACAATGCCCTTTGGCAGATTAAAGCCGGTAATGCTCAGGAACACACTGAGCCTTCCCCTTGAATGTGGGAGTTCTCCATTAATGCAGGGAGTATACATTGATGGAGAATGCCAATGGACCTGTGACTTCAGAATGTGGGCATTTGCTCCACAGCAGTCAATAGCATCCCTTCCCTGCCTGCCTATAAGATGTTTTTGTCATTGAAAACATAGAACTAAAACTGAATTCATCACATTCAGAAAATGTAAACTTAGAGACAAGGACATCACTAATAAAGCACTAACAATGTCCAATAATTCTTCCCATAACACATTCCAACAGAAAGCTTTGCAGGAAGAAAAAAGGAGCTTCAAAGAGGGGCTCAGTCCCCTGCTGGCAGAGGTGGGGGACGCAGGGGGAGGAAGGGGGGATGGGAGGAAAGGACTGTGATAACTAACTCCAGGGAGAGGGCAAAGCTGCTCATTTTTATCCTTCTTCTGTTTCCTTTGCCAAGGAGAATGGCCTTTGAACTGGAAATAACCAAACTGAAAGGGCTAATGGGGTATTACTACCTAGTGTCAAGAAGGAGAGAGCAAGAAGGAACTTAGTTGCCTTAGATGAATGCCAGGGACAGGGCTCAGATGAACTACATCCTCAGACCCAGACAAGAGTCAGGTGTGGAGGAGGCTAGGTGGCACAGTGAATAGAGCACTGGCCCTGGAGTCAGGAGGACCTGAGTTCAAATCCAGCCTCAGACATTTAACACACTAGCCGTGTGACTTTGGGCAAGTCACTTAACCCCAATTGCCCTCCCAAAAGAAAAAAAAGTCAGGGGTGAATGCTGAACCCCTATGAGTGGAAGGAAGAAGGTGGTGCAGGTGGGAGAGGTGCCATAAAACCAGCAAAGGACAAAAAGGGAAGAAAACAAAGTCTACAAAGTAGAGGATGGTGAGCTTGGCTTTGTTCCCTGGGGAAATTCTAGAATGGATCATTAATGAACTGGTTGGTAGATGCCTAAGTGGGGCCAACAACATATAGTGGATTAGGGCAGCTAGGTGGTGCCATAGTGTACAGAGCACTGGGCCTGGAATCAACAAAACTCATCTTCGTGAGTTCAAATCCAGCCTTGGACACGAGCTATATGACCCTGGACAAGTCATTTAACCCTGTGTGCCTCAGTTCCTCATTTGTAAAGTGATCAGGAGAAGGAAATGGCAAACCACTCCAGTATCTCTGCCAAGAAAACCCCAAAACAGGGTCACCAAGAGTCAGATACTACTGGGGCGGCTAGGTGGCGCAGTGAGTGGAGTGTCGGCCCTGGAGTCAGAAGGACCTGAGTTTGGATCTGGCCTTAGCCGCTTAACACACACAAAGAAAAAAAACCTAGCCGTGTGACCTTGGGCAAGTTACTTAACCCCAATTGCCCTCCAAAAAGCAAAAAAAAAAAAAGTCAGATACGACTGAATAAGACTCAACAACAACACCACATAGAGCAAGTTAGGTGACTTTGCACTCACTCCTTCTTATTCAGCAACCAGGACATTCTTGGGACTCCAAAAATGGAGATAGTGAGGGTTTAGACTTTTATTAAGAACCTGGAGGTGATCTGTTCAAGAAAAATAGGAGAGACAGGAGGGGAAAATCCCAAATGATCCCAGAAAGAGTCAAAGTTGGGGTGGGGGAAGCCCAGAGGTTTTATAGGCTCCTAAAACCCACTCCCAACAAAGCTAGAATGATGGCCACCCCAGGGTGGGGGCACATAGCCAGGGATGGGTCATTTCACTGAGAATAGAGGAGATGACCCCTCCCTCTCTCTGACTCCTGGTACAAGACATTAATTTTGTAGACTGTCATAGAAGATAATTACCTCCCCCTCCCCTATTTGTTGGGGGGGGGGGGAGTTTCACACTTCTCAATCCCCATTCTTCAAGAGAGAAGATCAAAAGAAGGGCATTGTTTGTTCCAATTATTTCCACCACTGTATTTATATTGTCCTTCTATTGCTATGTCTTCCTTGTTTTCCAGGCAGCCCCTCTATAGAAGGTTAAAAAAGACAAGCCTCCACTCCCCTATATTTTTTGTGCTTTCGATAATATCAAAGAGCTTTAGCTGTTGGGGTTGTAATGATTCAGATGGGGCACTGTCCCCATCAAGGGAGGGGATCAGTGGAGTCTCAGAGAAGGCCTGGCTCACCTTCTTGGGAATTCTTCAACTAAAGCATACTGTTCCCAAATATCAACCAGTACTTTATCCTGGCTTCAGGCTATCCCCCCTCAGGGGTGCCCCAGTAAACAGCTGGAATGAATCAAGGCATCGACTATTCACCTCATGGCCATGCTATATAGACTAACAGTCTGCCAACAATCTCTAATTTGGAAAATATAAAGTTCCAAATAGTTTGTATTCCAGAAGTTCATTTGGAACTCGGAAGACATTTTCCCACAGAAATAATGTTATACATGGTGGTTGGTGTCTTGGGCCAACCCACAAGAGCCTGCTTAGCCCAGAGTGTTGCTGAACTCTAGTATCGAAATAGAACAGAGAAGCTGTAGAAGGACCACAGGATGGCCATCAGAAGACCTTGAACCTGGTCCTGGCTTCAGTACCAGGGGCCTGGAGATGTCACCCTGAAACTGGCATGGGAACGAGGGGCCCTCATGGAGGGCTGAGGATCAGGTGCCCAGGAGGCCTCTAGGTTCCACAAATCTGTTGGCTGTTTAAAAGGTGAGGGGTTAGACTGAGGCATGGATGCCTAGGCAACCACGGGACGGTTAGGCCCCTACTGGCTCAGGTCCTTTAGGAAGGCAGCTCGCTGGTGTCTCTATAGGACCAGACCCAGAATCAGCACAGGGGATCAGGAGAAAGAGAGAAAACAAGGATCTGACTTCCAGCTCCACCACTCACAGCACTGGGACCCTGGACATGGTGCAGAAGCCACTTCTTATCTGCAAGTTAGTTTGGGAATTACATGAGACAATAATGCAGGTGCTCAGTGATTGGGGAATGGCTGAACAAATTAGTGTGTTAAAGATAATAGAATACTATTGTTTCATAAGAAATGATAAAAGGCATGGTTTCAGAGAAACTTGGGAAGAACCATGTATGAACCGATATAGAGGGAAGGCAGTGCAATTTGTACATTTGGTGAAGACAAACAAATGTGAAAGACTTAAGAACTTTGATCAATGCGATGAATTAGCCCAACTCCACTCTACATACCTCCTGATGGAGAGTGGACAAAAACAGGTTTCTGAACATGGCCAATGTAGAAATCTGTTTTTCTTAACTACACACATTTGTTATAAGGATTTTGTTTTTGCTTTCCAATTGTGGGAAGGCAAAGGAGAAAGAAAAAAAGATTCTGTTCATTGAAAAATTAACTTAAATTTTTAAAAATTTAAATAAGAATGTATGAACAGGCCATGGTAACTATACAGAGCTATAGAAATGTTTTGTATGTTTATTGTTTTTGCTGTCTGAATAACTAATGAGTTACAAATTTAGGACAAACCCTAGAAAGGAACTTTCCCCAAGGCAAAGGACACCTGATAGCTTAGCAGTTTTTTTTAATTCCCAGAAAAGGCAGGAAGAAGGTAATAAGATTATCCTTCCATAGTGACTGTAATTCTGGGCTAGCTGCCTTTTCCCATGGGGCCTAGCCAAGTCTTTCCTTGCTGATAGCCTCATGAGCTCTGGAAAAGTGGTGGTTGAGATGGGGTGAAAGTCAATTGGACGAGTCTATCGATGTTTTCCAGAAATCTGACTGACAGAATCAGTGAGAGAGCTGGGATCTCCCCACGCACACACACACACAGACACACACACACGCACACGCACACACACCCCACCCCCACCCCCCAGTGCATGAGCCTGCTGCAGCACAATTGGAAAGAAAAGCCTGGTTCTCCTCCCACCCATCTGAGCCCTCCTTCCGAGGCTCCTCTGCTGGACTGTCAGGGTGTGCCCCCACTGTGGGTGCCCCCTAGGGCTCTGGGCCCTCTTCTCCCTCTCCACTCCCTTTCTTGGTAACTTCATCAGCTCCCATGAAGTTGACTCTCATTCCTAGATGTCTACTGTCTATCTAGCCCTAAGCTTAGGCCTGTGTCACCAACCACCTATTGACATTCCAAACAGAATGTCCTTCTTGTATCTTGAAGTCAAAACATCCAAAACAAAACTCATTATCTTTCCCAAAATATCTGTCCTTCTTCCAAACTGCCTTATTTCTGCTGTGGGCATCACCATCCTTCTAGTCTTCAACATCAAAGTTATCTTTGCCTCCCCATTCTCCTTCACCCAACATAGCCAACCAGTGGCCATACTGTGCCATTTCTACCATGAAACACCTCTCTTATTTGTCCCTTTTCTCTTAGGCCCTCCCTAGTTTGGTCCTTTATCACCTCTCACCTGGGCTACAATAGTGTCCTAGACTCTTCCCACAGTAATCCATCCTCCAGGAAGCATCCCAAGGGATTTTCCTTTCCTTTCCTTTCCTCTGCCCCAGGCACTCCCCTATTCATTAAACTCTGATGGCTTCCTACACATTGGAGGATCAACTCGGAACTCCTTGGTTTGGCCTTTAAAGCCCTTCCCACGTTCCAGCCTCCTTCTGCCTTGCTCCACCTTGCTCCCCTTCTCACCCTATGTGATCCACACAAACTGCTCCTCACACATGACTCTACCTGTCATGTCCACAGGCTGCCCTACACCTGGAAGGCTTTCCCCCTTCACCTCCAACTCTTAGAATTGCTGGTCTCCTTCCAAACTCAGCTCAAACATCAACTTCTCCGTGAAGCCTTTCTTACTGATCCCTCAGCGACCAGCCTCCCTAACTGACCCTGCATTTACTCTGTATTTCTTCAGGATATACTTATATAAAAGCACACATGGTCTTCCCCCAACAGAATAGCAGGCCCTTGAGTGCAGACACTGTCTCCTTTAGTCTTTGGATCCCCAGTGCCTGGCACATAGTAAATGCCTGTCTCTACCAGCTGACGTCAGTCACTATCACAGACTTTAATTCAATTTAATACCTATAGAGAAACTATTTGTATTATAAGGTAGATGGATCTCAAATACAGCCTCTGAAGTACACAAAAGCCAAAAAAATCAACACAAAATTATAAACTTCTCTCCTTTACAATTTAACAAAATTCTATAGATTAACTTTGGCAAAGTAACATCAATCCACCCAATAATATCAGACAAGTGCTGTTTAAGCTGAGCTCCTTATGGAGGAGTGTCTCACAGTCCTGTATTAATACACAAATATGCCTTGGGAGGACCATATTTTCATTCATTTGACAAACATTGATCAAGCATTTACTATGTGAAGACACTTTGATAGAGGATTTAGATGACAGAGGCTTCATTCCAGTCTTCAAGAAAGTTAGGAGGACCTAAGGACACGAGAGAACAAAGGTGCTAACAGAAGATGGGGCTAGGGAAGGACAGATGGCAAGACAAGGGCCACCATTTTTCCAACAGGAGCCCTGTCACCAAGCTCATGGACATCTCCACAGCCCAGAGCTGCCATGAGGTTAAAAACCAACATGGCCATGTTGAGATTCCTGGCTCAAAGCAAACCTGCTGAGTGTCTGAGAAAAGAGAGAATGAGGAGAAAGCATCTGAAGATCCCTGAGCATATCTGTACCCATGTAAAGGCCGCTTTATTCAGCAGGCATAGAATGCTCTCAAAGCTGATGGCTGATTTGGCCTCTTGAACTAAAATGAGAAGACCATCAGCAGAGCTATCAGCTACACCAAGGTCTCTTACTGAGGCTGCCTGATGCCCAGGACATCTGACCAGGTTGGGAAGGGCCTGGTGGGGCCCTTGAGCAGGCCTTCATGCCTTGCCTTCCTTGGCAACACCCACGCTGTGGACACTGATGACATCTAGAGCTGACTTACAAGTGAAGTCTCCTATGTGGTAGGATGTGAGGGACACACAGGAAGGTACTCCAACCCCCAAAAGACATGGACCCCATAGTCTGAAATTCCAACTTTAGAGATTTCATTTCTTTGGACTAAAATCTTTCCTCTTCCGAACTACAAGATAAGCTCTTTGCTCAAAGGACTTATAGACTAATAGTCAAGATAATTAGCATCATAGAGAGATAGAGATAGAGAGAAAGGTCGTCTAATCCAAACCACTTAATTTATGAATGAGCAAATCACAGAACTCAGGACTGGAAACAGCCTTGGATATCAATCACCTCATCGAGTTCCCCCATTTTAGAGATGAGAAAAATGAAACTCAGAGGAGTCATGTGACTCATGCAAAGGTATAAAGGCAGACCAGAACAGAGCCAGGACCCAAAACCAAGATTCCTTACTCCAAATTCAATGCTGTCTTGCTGTTTTGGTACAAGTTCCCTCTTCCCCAGAGGACTATACAATCACAGATTCAGAATCAAGAGGGCACTGAGAGGTCCAATCCAACCCCCTCTTTTTTCCTATAAGGAAATTGAGGCCTGAGGAAGTTAAATAGCTTATCCAGTCACACAGATAACAAAGGAATCAGCACCAAAATTCAAGCCTGGGTCTCTGACTCCAGAGCCAATGCCTTTTCCATTCCATATCACTGAGGGTCTGACTAAAGCTTAATATCATAACCAGCTAAGACACTAAGCCTGTCATCAGTCAGTCACACCTTCGTATGAATTAATTTATGAAAGTGCTTGGCTCCAGACAGGTAGCTGGGTCAGGGCAGTGAGGGAATGGAGCTTTGTTGATGGGAACAAGATGGAAAGATCATTTTGGAGCATGGGTTATTGCATGGAAAGGGGTGCCTCAGGGTTAGGTATCTGAAGGATGGGGAAAGTGCCAGATGGGAGAAGCCAGTCAGGAAGACGAGGAGACACAAAGGCAACGTTCACAGTTTCCATCAAATCATGGGGGGAAGGAGGGGTTGCTACTCTCCTGGTAGCTGAGGATCAGGATAAACCAGATTCCATGCAATTAGAATTAACATGGAGAAAGTAAAGCATGAGAATATATTCCATATGGCATTCAATGAGTTTCTCTAACACTGGAAAAAAAACCACCCAACAAAGCCTATTTTATCATTATAAACTCAATCTAAATTCCTTCCTTCTCATTTAGGTTATAACAGAAATCCAAGAATCAATTGGGAAAGTAAACTGCCCTCCATAAAGAAGGACAACAAGAAAAATTGGGGACTTTCTTTAATTTTGTAAACTTGCAATCACACTTAAGCCATGTCAACAAAGAGCCAGGACTCATGACCCAATGGTACCTGATGGCTCCCTAATGGTCAGTGTGGATCACAGCTCCAGCACTCAGCTGCAGAGAATGTCTGGCTCAGGACAAGAGTGCCAGCCAGCAGCACGCAGCCCTCTGGGACTTGAGGTGTGTGCCCTGCCTCTTGGCCTCTCCCTGGGAGCTCGGAATGAAACTCATGTGAAAAAAGGACTTCAGAAACCTCTCATCTGATTAGGCAATAAGTGCAGAAGTTATAGACTGGATGGATGTGCCAGACTTCTGGAAAGCCTCCAACCTGGAGGCTGCACCTGAATGGGATCTGCATGTGGAAAATGTGGCAGGACGTGAACAAGTCTGAGATGACAGACCAGACCCTCAGCCTTCAAGCTTGAGTCCAGCACCTCCCAGGGCAGCAGGGCATCAAAGGCCAAGCATGGCCAGCTTGGCTGTCTCAAGGACACAAGCCATGCATCAGTAAAGAGTAACAGCTCTCTAGAGACATTCTAGAGAGCACTGGCCTTGAGAACTCTGGATTATCTCTTGAATCCAGACTATATTTATCTGCCCCAAGTCTGAAACAAGATGATGAACAGAAACAAAGCTGTGGCAGCCCCACGACAGACAGTCTGGGGGGGGGGGGGTGTGAATCTATGCCTTTCATTTTACAGATAAGGAAAACTGAGTCTGCCCAAAGTAGCATCACTAGTGAACAGGAGGTACAGGACTAGAACCCAGGCTCCATGATTCCCTATCCTGACACAGGATTTTTTTTTCCAACGGATCAATGGATTTGAAGCCAAGAGGAATGTGGGAGATCATTTAGTTCCAACCCTTCATTTTACAGGGGAGAAAACTGAGGCCCAGAGAATTAAGTTGTCTGATCCAAGATCACCCATGTAGCCAGTGGCAAGCCAGGATACAGACAGAAGTCCATTGTTCTTTCCACTGTCCCACCATGATGATTTCCTCTACAGTCAACAAGACAGCTCAGTGGGTAAGAGTGCTGGACTTGGAGTCAGAAAGACCCAAGTTCAAGCCCTTTAACCTTTCTCAGCCTTAGTTTACTCACCTATAAAATGGGGATAAAAATAACATCTATCTACCTCACAGGGTTGTTGTAAGGATCAACTGAGTTAAAACACATGAAGTAATCTGCAAACCTTGAAGTGCTACAGACACATACAGAACCCAAGCTAAAGCCCACCCTGAGCTTTCCTGGCCACTGAAGCCACCAGGCCTTCTGTCAGGCTCCATCCAAACTCCTTTCTCCAAAGCAAAGGGCTCTCCCACTGTGCAGCTCATGAAGACCTTTCCAGTGCCCTTCTACCCAAATCTGCCTCATGCCTCCCTCTCTCTGGCCTCCCTTTCAGATGCCAGAGCCCCTCTTTGCCTCCTGTCTCTTGCCAACCACTCAAATGTCACAGATTATCGAATACACTTCCATAGACTATATGGAAGACAGGTCCAGCTCCCCAGGAAGATGTGAGTGATGGAAGCAGGGTGGGGCTCTCCTTTCAAGCTGTCCCTGAGGAGTCAGGGTTTGGAACTTGGGCTCCAGAGAAACTAGACTGTTTTTTATAGCAGAGCCAAGAGAAGACTGGGGGAATCAAATGCAGTTTTTGAAAAAACAAACAAAAGCCCTGGTGCTCCATGAACAGCAGTGTCTGAGAATGAGGGGTTCTGGTTAATTTCATCTCCTGGCTAACTAAGGGCTGAGCTTTAGGAAAACCCTGTTTGTTCCAGCCTCGAGGAGAATGTCTCTAAACATATTATTCCACTTTCTTCCCTTTACTGCATGAGGTTCTTCTGGCTCAGATGGCCTCGGCCAGCATTGTAAGCTCCAGGGGCAGCCCAGGGATAACTCTCCAGCCACCCCCATGCCGCACCATCAGACCCCAGGACCTACAATAGGTCGGTCTTTCTTCTGATAACAGAATACAGGACCTGGTCTGCCTGAGGCTGGTTGGTTGTTAAAAAGCGACAGGTTTTACCAAAGTTCTCTAACCAGCCTTTCTATTCTCTGACTTTATTCTAAGTTAGATGGCTCCGTGGATAGAACACTGTGCCTGGAGTCAGGAGGACCTGAGTTCAAATGTGACCTCAGTCACTTACTAGCTGTGTGATCCTGAGCAAGTCACTTAGCCCAGTTTGCCTTGATTTCCCGATCTGTAAAGGAAATAGCAAACCATCTAGTGCCATTTCCAACAAAACCCCAAATGGGGTCACTAAGAGTCAGACATAACTGAAAATCACTAAACAACAACAAAATACATTTGGAGGCAATGGATTCCATCACTAAATAGCAGAAGAAAGCATTTTCACACCTCTTTAAATTACCACAACCAAGATAATGAATTCTTGTCAACTTAAAAGTGAATCACCGAAAATAGTGAGTCATAGTAACACCTCATG
Organism: Gymnobelideus leadbeateri; assembly: GCA_011680675.1. Taxonomy (NCBI): domain Eukaryota; kingdom Metazoa; phylum Chordata; class Mammalia; order Diprotodontia; family Petauridae; genus Gymnobelideus; species Gymnobelideus leadbeateri. Next base: position 302,879 of record WOXC01009742.1, read on the forward strand.
CTCTGAATCCGTACTCGTCAGAGAAAAAAGGAATCCTCTGAGCAGTTAAAACGAAGGAAACGAAGTCACCGTGGCTGCCTCAACAGAGAAGGCTAAAACTCTCGCTCCAGCTCTGCTGATTCTTACTTTACACACAGTCTTAATGGGCTCGGTGCTCCATTTCATAGGCAGGAGCATACTGAAAACAGCAAATCAGAAGTAGCCCAAGGGTCTAGGTCATAATTCAATTCAATAAACATGTGTTAAGGTCCTACTACATGCAAGGGGCTATGCTACGGCTTACCCCAATCAATCAGTCAACAAACATTAATTGCCTACTATATACAAAGTACTGGTTATATAAAAAAAATCAAAAGGCAGTTCCTAGCCTCAAAGAGCTTAGACTCCTTTGATTCTGTTCATATAACCAGTGTTTAACACAATTAATGTTTGTTAATTGATTGGTTGGTTGATTGCCCTAGGTCTGAAGAGCCAGGTTCTGGGGTAAGCTTCCCTTCTCAGCTGGAATGTACCTGGATATGCCAGGCCTTGTGCTAAGTATTTTACAGATATTACTTCATCTGATCCTCACAACAACCCTGGGACATAGGTGCTGATAGTATTTCCACTTTGCAGTTGAGAAAACTGAGACAGAGGTTAAGAGACTTGTCCAGGGTCATACAGCTAGGAAGTGTCTGAGACTAGATTTGAACTCATGTCTTCCTGACTCCCAATTCTAACATCTTGGCCACTGAGCTGAGGGGGGGGAAGGGAGAGGCCAAGTTCTGGAAAAGTTAGAGTTTTAGAAAAGCCTGGTACCTGGAGAGACAAGGCAGGAGCTTATGGAAGCTAGGGACAAGACAGGACTTGGCCCCAAGTTAACAAGACAAGGGCCAGGTGGCCAAGTCAGGCACAGGGGCTATGGATGGTGCAGGGTCACTGGCCAAAGACCTCTTCTGTTCTCTCTGTTCAGGGACAGGAGAGGGCCAGCCCAGGGTCCAGGGGAAAGCCGAAGTTACAGGCAGGATTGAAGGGTCCTCAGAAGCAACACTTAAGAGGAAAGGAAACTGAGTCCACTGGTGACACACACCTGCCAGTGGACGGTAAGGGAGGGGGAAAGCAGAGGACTCCCAAAGCCCAGCTGGCTTGAATCAGGGCAGTGCAGGGGAGAAGCCAACACATGCCAGGTGCCCTGGAGGGACTTCTTTATCATCACAAATTATAATCACTAAATTATGTCAGAAAGGCGAGGGAGGAGGTTGGTTCAAGTCCTACTCTGTGCCTTCCTCTTGGATTGACCTTGAACAATGGGTTGCATTTCTCTAAGCCGCAGGTGCTGCTCTCATAAAATGAGAAGAGGGCTTCAAGAGGTGAAATGGGGGATTCTCCGAGCCTCAGCTGTCACTCAAGAAAAAGCTGCTACAGCAGAAAGTCACTTCAGAAGGCAAGAGAACCCAAACACACTTTGGCACCATTTCCACACAATAATGTTAAGAGGTGGATGTTTTGGGATTCAAGGAGGAGAACTCTGAGCCACCTTGAGAACTCATCTATGCTGAGTGCCTCATTCCTGGGAAAGGCGGAGGAGGGGGCTCCCAAGGGCCCAGATTTTACTGGAGAATCTTGGAGGGGAGAACTGGCAAGACAAGGGTGCCTGGGACTTTACAATAAGACATATGTGATTTTCCAGGGCAGACATCTGTTAGAAAAAAATGTCCATGGTTTCTCTTGGGTTTGGGGGATGAATTCTTGGCATAGCACCTTGTATATCCTGCAGAATTCATCTGTTCAAACTGTTGCCTCATTTCCTCTAAATAACGTTCACCAGTCGCTAGTTCATTGAACTTGAAATTCCTGCCCTCGCCAGGATCCAATCAGGGACTCGAGGGGACAGACTCTGCACGCAGCCCCATGGTCCAGCCAGCCAAAGCCGTGGGGCCCCTTGCAGGCCTCTCCTCCACCTGATATGCCCTTTTCTCACCCCAGCTGGGGTCTGCCGGCCCCATCCTCAGGGTACAGAGAACCCAAGGCACAGAACTTACCCATAGCCCCCTGCTGCTTCTCTTGCTCCTTCACTGAGAACCTTCCCTTAGAGTTCTCTGTTTGCGAGGCTTGGCTTCCAGGCTAGGCAGGACTCTTGGAGACCAGAGCTCACACCTCTCTCCTCCAACAGTGCCTGACACAAAGTGGGGCCAAGGCTGAGCCACTGAGGCAGGTGCAAAGGGCGAGGCATTTGGGGTCTGCCCACAAGGGACACTGGTCTCAATTTGACTTTCTAGAAAAGCACATTTTAATGCTGGGAGATATTACTCTTACGTCATCAAGGTAGTGAATACTCAAGCCTGGTCTGAGGGACAGTCATAGCCACCACAGAAACATTCAAGCCTTGCCCAGAGAGCTCCCCTTCTGTCTTTGGCGCTGGTCTGGTCTGCACAGAGGAGGCATTCAGCAGCTCTCTGCGGGATTGACTACAGGAATAAGCTGCGTGGCCTTAGGGAAATGCCTCCACTTCTCTGGGCCTCGGTTTCCTTATCTGTTAAATGAAAGGTTTAGACTAGCTGATCTGAAATCTCAAAGTTCTGTCTCACACACTCACACAAACATAAATTCTACCACAGGGGGCTCAAGGGAGGCAGGTTGGGGCTAGAGAGACAGGAAGAGGGAGAGGATTCTCTAGACCAGTCACAACCCCACAAAAAAGTGTAGGGAGTAGGGATCTATCCACTCTTCCAGTTTTCCTGCACTGCTCAGTCTGCATTTCCCCTTTGCTCTCTTCCATTCAACTTCTACATCAATTTCCATCATCTTCCACTACCTACCCACCCAACAGGATGTGGCCAGTCCCAAAGGAATGGATATTGTCCTTTATTTTTGTCTTTGAATCCCCAGAGCCTGGCATGGAGCCTTGTAAAAACACTCTCACATACATTAAACTCCTACTCTGAATCTCCGAGGTCCGGGGATCTGAATGTATATAACCTCACAAGGTCAGTACCCCCTCCAACAAGACAGCTCATCCATGACAGTAAGGTAGAGAGGTGGATAGAGCCCCTGAGCCTGGAGGCAGGAAGACTCATCTCCACCCTCATACATTTACTAGCTGTATGACCTTAGGCAAGTCATTTAACCCTGATTTCCTCAGTTTCCTCATCTGTAAAATGAATTGGCAAAGGAAATGGCAAACCATTCCAGTATTTCTGCCAAGAAAACCCCATACAGGGTCATGAAGAGTTGGCCGTGACTGAAATGATTAAACAACCAACATGCATCATGGACTGTGACCACACCATGTAGGCACCCCCTCCACGCCTGTCTGTTCTGGAGGAATCCTGTCCTCCCAGGAGTTCACAGAGGCAGTCTAGCAATGTTCTGCAGGGCTTCCTCACTTCCCATTGACATCATGAGGAAACCAATGGGGCTGGGGAAGCAAAAACAAGATGAAAGGCCCTCAGGGAGCTTACACTCTGTTAAGGATAAGAAATGCCCACAAATAAGTAACTAAAAGAAACCCTGAGGGGGGCGGCTAGGTGGTGCAGTGAGTAGAGCGCTGGCCCTGGAGTCAGAAGGACCTGAGTTCTGATCCAGCCTCAGACACTTAACACACACAAACAAAAACCTAGCCGTATGACCTTGGGCAAGTTACTTAACCCCAATTGTCCTCCAAAAGGCAAAAAATAAAATAAAAGAAAAATAAAAGAAACCCTGAGGAGAGAGTGAAATAAATAGGGGACAAAGAAGTTCCTCATAGGGTGGTACCCAGCTACTACTCAACAAATATTGAATGAATTAGTGAACTAAAAGTCCCATGGTGAATAACATCACTGGCCCATCCCGGATTCCCCACCCCATCCCCCAATCTCAGCTCCACGCAGTGTCCTATAACTGCCTTACCCTTCCCCTCTCTGCCTTTGCTCAGGGCATCTCAACTGTCTGGAATGGCCATAATCCCAGGTGCAGGGAATGATCTCCATTGCCTGTGTGGGACATCCAGCCTGTTTTTAGAGCCCCATCCAGCTCAAATGCCCCCTCCTTCATGAAGCCTTCCTTGATCTCCAGCAAAAAGCATTCTTTGGACCCTGGAGAGCACCATGTATTTCCCTTATTGGGTTCAGTAGGATTTTGTATCACAGTGACATGTGACTCTCTCCTCAGCTCAGCTCCATGATGGCTCCCAGACAAGCTTGCCATAAATGCCTCACCCAGCTGGAGAGGTCCTGGCCTCCACCTGCTCCATGACTCTTTGTCTCACCTTCTTTCCTGGCTTGTTTCTTCTCTATTGATTCCCAAGCTCATTAAGAATTCCTAATGGACTTTGGCCTCAGCCTCCTGCTGAGGCACCACGGCCAGCTCAGTTAATGACAATGAACCCTGCTGGTCTCAGGAAGAAAATTACACTGTTTGTAATAACTGGTAAGAGTTCATAATGAAGACTCTTCAAAAGTAGGATACTGAAGGATGTTTTAAGGACCTGTTTTGTCTTTTATTGTTCAATTTGAATAATAAAAATTTATTGCAAAAAAAATCTTTGAATTTGAAATAAAAGGATTTTGGCCAGATTCTTGTTTTGCACTTTTAGAAAGAAATCTTTCCAAATTGAGACAGGTCAAATGTTGTTTTGCAAGATGTTGGACCGTTCAGAAGTAGAGTTATGATATTTAATCAACAAGTTAAGCACTATCTTGTATACTGTACCAGAAAAATTAGCCTGGACATTAGATACTGTTTTTCAATATGGGAATTCTTTTTTGACTTTGAATTAAAAAAAAAAACAGAAGCCATGATTTATTTAATCACCCCTAACACATCAGCTACAGAAAAATGTCCATGGTTTCTCTCGGGTTTAGGGGATGAATTTCTTGGCATAGCACCTTGTATATCCTGCAGAACTCATCTGTTCAAACCGTTGCCTCATTTCCTCCAAATAATGTTCACCAGTCACTAGCTCGTTGAACTTAAAATTCATACGTTAGACAGGATCCAATCACAGATCCACAGGGACAGCATGAATGCTGTACAACGTCTCCTTCTTGGCATGGCAGCATGGCGCGATGAGAAGGCTCAACGGCTGGACCACCAGAGAAAAGGCAGCATGGGTTACTACCGGTCAACAGGGCTCTCTGCTTCTCTTGGTCCACTCTAGCAGGAGGTAGATAGAATAAGACTACAATCCTCGCCCCCCAAATCTCTCTCTCTCATTGCTAATCATAGTAGTATCCTTTTAAGCCTAGAAGGATTTTTGATTTTTAAGAATCCCCCTATTAAAATGCAAATACCCCCAGGGAGGGCCACACATTAAATCAGCATGGTATTGTGGAAAGAGCTACGCATTTGGAGCCCACAATCTATTTTTGAAGGCCAGCTCTACTAATGATCAGACTGTGACCCTGTCCAAGGAACTTATTCTCTCTGGATCTCAGTTCCCTCATCTGCGAAATGAAAGGGGTAGACAAGATGGTCTCTTGGGTCCCTGCTTCAAATCCTACAGTCCTATGATTCTTTTGGTCACGGCCTTTATCATGGGTGTCTTGGCACCAAGAGTAAATAAAGGAACAGCTGATAGTTCTGGGGACAAAGCATCGTCTTCAGTGCTTTGGTACTGACCCCACACTCTTCACACCAGCCTTCTCATCTCCTGATCCCAGAGCCCCTTTTATCCTTCCAGAGGACAGAAGAGCCTGGTTCACACTCACCCCACCCCTGTTATCCAACCACACATAGAGACATGTAGTATTTAGTGAAGGTTGATGGCCAAGGTGCTGGAGGAGAGGGCCTGCCTTCATGGAGTTTCCGGTCTGGTGTTGTGTGACTTCAGTGGAACTACATTTATTAAGTGGGGCTGGTGCAGGTTTGGAAATCAAAAGGACAGGAATGGTACAGATGACAGCTGCCCACTCTCCCACCTCAGCCTATGGTCAATACTAGGCCATCAGTTGTGGGTATCCGATTGTTTATCTTTGATTTTCAAACAGATTCCACACAACGGTTATTCCCATCTCCCCTCAGACTTCTGAAGATCCTCTTCTTCACCTTCTCCTCTCCCTTCTACCTCATCAAGGAGCCTGAGAGAGCCCCAAATGAGGTCCATCTCATACCCCCATCTTTATTTCAAAACCTTCCCATGGGGAACTGTAATCATATTTCAAAAGTTGCTTTCTTAAGGAAGTTCTTTCTTAAGAAAATGCTCAGGGGCCGCTAGGTGGTGCAGTGAATAGAGCACAGGCCCTAGAGTCAGGAGGTCCTGAGTTCAAATTTGGCCTCAGACACTTAACACAAAAACTAGCCGTGTGACCTTGAGCAAGTCACTTAATCCCAATTGTCCTCCAAAAAGAAAAAGAAAAGAAAATGCTCAGTCCTCACCATCTTAAGTATAACTACCCTTGACCATCCTAGTCTTTCCAAATGCCCGACACCCAAGGTCTCCACTTCCGACATATTCCTAATATGGCTCCAATCTCTTTTCTCCCACTCTGCCCCCCATCTCACACCCTGCGTTCTAGACAAATCAGAGTCCTGGCTTTCTCCAAAAGTTCCCTAAGTCTCCCCACCTACATGCATTTGTTCACACTGTTCCTTTCACCCAGAATGCCTTCCCCTTGATATCAGCTTATTATTGCTGAAACACAGCCCATTAAATAGTCAGTGTTAGAGAGAGTAGGGAATGACAATCATTTAGGGCTGCATTATTGGTGGAACTTCAAATTAATACAACCAATTTAGAATTGTGCAAAATGACTCAAATATCCATACCCTTTGACCCAGAGATTCTACAGCTAAGTCATTAACTAAAAGAAAACCACCATGTGCCCCAAAATATCTACAGCAAGCCTTTTGTAAGGTACTAGAGACTTAAAAAGAAAGTAGATGGCCATAGATTAGGGAATGACTGGACAATTTGGATACATAACGGAATGGCATATTACTAAGGAGTGCCAAACATGAGGAATGCAGAGGAGCCTGGAAAGACGTACATGAAATGATCAGAGGAGAATAAGTACACTGACTGCACCAGCATTAACACAATGAACAACCAGCACAAAACAACCTACAATAAAAATGGCCAACTCCTGAAGAATAAGGTTGGCCCCCAAGAAGAGACAAGAGGAGACATTGATCCCAACTCCTTTGCAGAGATGGATGGGTCACCGGTCTGGAACACTGAATCAAATGTCAAGTGTTTTCCAAAACATTCATCAGTCTGTTGATTTTTTTCTTCTTCTTTTTTTTAATATTCTTTGTCATAAGGGGTGACTTTCTGGGAGACATAAAAGGAAGGAATAGAGAGGAAAACCCAGGCTATATAAAAACAAAAGATGCTAATTTTAAAAATCTGTGTTTTTCATGAACTGATGCTGAGTGAAGCAAACAGAACCAGGAGAACTCCATACACAGTAACAGCCACATTGTGTGATGTCCAGCTGTGATAGGCAATGCAAGGATTTAAGACAATTCTGAAAGACTCATGATGGAAAATGGCATCCACATGCAGAGAAAGAACTCTGGATTCTGAATGCAGAGCGAAGCAGACGATTGGCTCTTTTTTTCCTTCTTTTTCCTGGTTCCTCCCATTGGTTCTATTCCAATTCTTTTTTACAACATGACTAATATGAAAATATATTTAATATGAATGTACATGTAGAGCCTATATCAGATTGCAGGCCATCTTGGGGAGAGGGGAAGGATAAAATTTAGAACTCAAGAGCTTACAGAACTGAATATTGAAAACTAAAAGTAAATAAATTAAAATTTTTTAATCTGTGTTTTTAAAAGAAATACTACCCATCAACCAAGACCAGCCCAAATGCTGCCTTCTCCAGGAAATCTTCCCTGATCTTACTGTACACCTTCCCCACTGAGCCCTTGGAAACACTTCATTCTCCTCCTATGGAGGATATTTAAGATATTCTCCCTTGTACTAAAGGGGTGTGTGTCTGTGTGTCTGTGTATCTGACTGTGTGTGTGTCTGCATCTGTGTGTGTGCGCGTTTCTGTGTGTGTCTGTGTATCTGTGTCTGTGTGTCTGTTTGTGTGTCTGTGTTTCTGTGTGTCTGTGTCTGTGCGTCTGTGTCTGTGTCTATCTGTGTGTATGTCTGTGTGTCTTTGTGTGTGTGTCTGTATGTCTACGTGTGTCTGTGTGTGTGTCTGTGTGTCTCTCTGTGTGTGTCTGTGTCTCTGTGTCTGTCTGCATGTGTCTGCGTGTCTTTGTGTGTGTCTGTGACTGTGTGTCTGCATGTGTGTGCCTGTGTCTGTGTCTGTCTGTGTGTGTCTGTCTGTGTCTCTGAGTCTGTGTGTGTATGTCTGTCTGTGTCTCTGCATCTGTCTGTGTGTCTGTGTCTATGTGAGTCTGTGTGTGTGTCTGTGTGAGTGTGTGTCTGTGTGTGTGTATGTGTCTCACCTCACCTAACAATAGCAATGGCAAACTTCCTCCACTCCCCATCACTCCAATAAAACAATTCTCTCAGAGATTACTGATGCATTGCCTGGTAAATCCAATGATCTTTTCTGGCTCCCAAATCCCTGATAACCTGCTTCTGAGATCAAATGCAGACTCTGGCTTGGGGCATTGCTTTGCTTCCTTAAAGACTGCTGCACAAAATGAGCACACATTTCTTAGGAATGAGCCACGGCTTGTGAACAAAGAGCCACATGTCAACATGGACAGTGTGGCATAGTGGCAAGAGCCCTGGTCTTAGAGTCGGGAAACCATGGGTTCCAATCCTGCCTTTGACACTTACTGTGCAACCTCAGGCAAGTCGACTAACTCTCCAAGCCTTAGCTTCTTCCTCCCTAAAATGAAGACAATAGTCCCCCTGGCACCTGTCTCACAAAGTAATTGTGAGGACCAAGGGAGTAACTGTATGAAGCAGATTTTACAGTGTTCTGTCAATGTCCGTTTTGGTTATCAATGGAGAGACTGGAGGCCGAGGCAAACGAGTCCACTTGCTCCTTGGCCTAGATTGTTCTCTCTTTCTTTCATTCAAAGCCTTACTGCTCCCCTTCAGCTAACAGGCTTCTGCTACTGGGCGGTCCCATAGAGACAGCTCAAACACAAACTGTCCCTCCCCAGTGACGGCCTAACATTCACTCTGGCTTGAAAACCCACACCCTTGAAGAATGATCAAGGTGTCCCCACACAAAATAGCAAACATCCCTCCATGGGGAGTGGGAAGTTATTTCATTAATATGAACATCCTGTTTCTAAAGGCAGGAGGCAACATCAACCATCTACCAGGTCAAGAACGTAGCTGGGGAAACCATCTTCGAGAAGAACACAAACACAGACCAAATTCGTTCTGTTGTTGAACTCTATCCATTTCCAAAGGCACAAGGCAGGGAGGGGGGCAAAGTGCCCCTCAGACCCTCAGAACAAAGGAAAAAGGATCTTTCAGTGTGCTGAGCTCAGATCTAAGGCCCTTTTAAGCAAAATGAGAACATGGCTCTGTATCTCACCTGTTAGCATCCTCTTCAGCTTGCCAGGAGGGGTCTATCATTTGCTTGAAGCTTAAGAACTGACTTACTCACCTATGAGAAAAGGCATGGTCAGTTCCACAACCCCTAAAATTTCTCTCAGAGAATAAAAGGAGGTCTCATTCAAATGGCTCTCATACACAGCCCAGTGAACTACAACAGCCCCTGGAGACTTCTCACTCAGTACTTACCTCAACCAGGGGCCCTCTATCCACTAAATGTCCAGTAACATCCATTTACCAAATGCCAGGTAGTGCTTCTGACCCATCTCGATCCCAAAGGCCTAGATCACAACTTGACCATGTGTCTTAGTGACCAGAAAGCTGGACTAGGAAGACCTGAGTTCAAACAGCATCTCTGACACTTACCAGCTGTGTGACCACATTTTTCTGAGTGTCACTTTCCTCATCTGTAAAATGGGAGGCAGTGTGTCACAATGGAAAGGAGGCCAGTCCTGGAGTCAGGGAAGTCACATCCAGGCTGTGTGACCCTGGGTCAGTCCATGATCCACTCTAACCACTCTAACCACTCTCCAGGTTGTTATCTGAAGAGGATGTGGATCTATCAGGAATTATCCAGTCCGGTCTACTCACATCACCCCTAACAATGGGGATAAGAATACACTTATTAGCAGCCTGAAAGTAGGGTTGGGAGGCTCAGGGGAGATGTACAAAGAGCCTCATAATTGGAATGAGCCTTATCACTCTCTAGTGATAAGGATAGAGAGTAAAAGGATAGAGAGCTAGGGGGTCTGTGAACTTGAACTGGGAAAAAAATGCCAGCTTGACTTTCATGAAGCTCTAACAGAAATTTAGCATTTCCTTCCTTTCTGAATGTAGGTGACCACCATGATTAGAAGGAAGGCTTGCTCAGCTTCACAAGACTTGGGCTACAGGGGCCATGGCCCTGAAGGAGTTAAGAACCTTTCCTCCAGCTCAATCAAGGGACACACAGGGCTTGGACTTGGGCCAGGTGCCCCAGCATGCCCGCCTGCCTGCTCTGTGTATACCCAAGACCCTCCCTCCACTCCTTTACCCAGCAGCTCACATGTAAGAGGCAGCTGCCTATGGAGAGATTTTTCTCTGGGCAACAGCACTGCTACCTAGGACATAATTAGTGCCCTTGGTTTCATTGACGTCACCTTATAATTCTCAAAGGCTGAGGCAGAATCACACATTTGCCTGTTTTTTTCCAGATAGAACAAATATAGATGTGCATTAGCCTTGTATCTCCAATTAAAGTCTCTTAAATGAATATGCATTCAAGCCCATGGTAGGCTTCGCAATTTACGCAAACAAGTGAAAAGACGTCAACCATTTAAATTGCAAGATATATTTGAGAGCAAGGGACGAAAAACACCCCAAGTGAAAGGCTTTTAAACTCCTCATCAGCCATCCTACTTTACCCTAAGTGTCTCCAAGAAACAGAGTAATAAAGCTATAAGGCTGAAATGCTATGATTTGATTTGGTTTCATTTGCAGGTACCTATCTATAGGCCACTAACACTCTCTGACCCTTTGTAAGGCAGGAGAGATAGAATGAGATTTAATTTTCCTCAACTTCGATAAACAAACCTAAAAAAGGGAGATTATTGTATATGCATTTGTTCCCTACAGTGAGAAAAACCAGCTCCATGTAGAGAACCCAGCCTTCAAAGAAATTAACTGTGAGTTCTATAGAGACCTTTCCTATGGAAAAGAGTTCATAGGTGTTCTTTTCCAAGCATTTGAAATTCAAATCCTCTTCCCACCCACATTCACAATATTAATTAATGCCTTTCTTTCTGTTTGACGGATTCATGGGGGGAAAAAACCACCAGGCAAACCAAGTATGCCAATTCCACGTCTCATCAACCCATCAGAAAATAACATCATCTTAAAAGCACTTACTGGGGTGGGAAAAGGGGGTTCCACCCATCCTACCTCTCATTTTCTTGGATGAAAAAATGCCTTTTTCCAAGCTAGTTCACCTTATAATGATGGAAACAGTGGGGCAGAAGTGGAATGGAGACCTATTAATGTAGCAGAGACCAAGTCTTTCTATACGTTTCGGGCTGATGCTGGGTCAAGTTCACAGCATGACTTCCAGGGCTTTTTTTTAAATTTAGTACTCAGAAAGATCAATTTTAAAACTTCTAAAATTTCTTCAGTTTGATTTCATTAAAGGTACTCAATGTTAATGATACATTATGGGAAAATAGATTCTTCTTCAGAGAGGAGCACAAGAATTTTTTCCACCACTAATCATTCCCAACCACAAGAGTAGAGCCTTTTCCAATTCCAATAACTTATCCAGTAGATTTTTTCCTAGACAAGTTCAATTTTTCAGACCTTACCATGGCTGGTCCTTGCCCATCGGATGAAGTCCAAGCTTTGCAACCTGGAATTCAAGGCTTCCCAGAATCTGGCCCCATTTTGCTTTTCCGGTCATCTCTCCCTCACCAAAGCCCTGTTTCCACATCAGACCTGTCTCCTCAGCTTCCTGCACATATTGCCTGCCTGGATGGCCTCCCCTCACTGTCAGCCTGTCCCACTCCTAGCTAGCCTTCATGTCCTACCTCAACAGCCATCTCAGCCAGAAAACCTGCCTCAATAACCCCATCCTACGATAACACTGCCTCCTTCCTAACTTGCCCTGGTCCCTACTTTCCATGCAATCACAACTGTTCAATAATTAGGTCTTTTATTGTCCTCTGAGCATTGCTTTGTCTCTCCCCACACACACACATATACACCCAAAGAGGACAGAAAGGGACATCCAGGCCATTCAGTGCTGAATGAATTAGGATGGTGTGATTTTGACAGCAGGGACCTAGAAGACCATCTTGTCCTCTGCTTCCTGGGCGGACCTTCTCCTCACAGCCCCCTCCTTCACTTGGTCAGTTCCTAATGGGAACTCCTTTTCCAGTAGTACCAAGGCTAGGCATGCTTACTTCTCCCCTAGCCCCACACCTGATTCACTGGATTTTTACCCATTCTCTTCCACCTTCTCCCCCACCACTTCCCCACCAACATAGTGCATGGCACATGGTGAGCATCTAACAAATGCTCTCTCTATCTAGTTCAAACTCCCCATTTTACAGATGAAGAATCTAAGGCCCAGAGAAGCTATTCACCCAAGATCTCACTAGTAGTAAATAGGAAAGACAAGATTCGAACCCAGGGCCTTGGCCTCCAGAGAGCCACACCTGCTTCCTTTGACAAGGTACTGGCTCTTCTGCTTATTACCAAGAATTGACAAAGTCCATTGCTTTAAGGAAAACTGATCAGCTAAGTCAAGTTGTGAAAAAAAATAGTATCTCAGATTAGACATCAAGGAAAGGCACAGACTGGTCTGAGGACCTGGCAAATCTCTGCCTTAGAGGACCTGTGTGAAGGCAGAGCATGACTGAGGATCCAGGACATCGCAGTCCCATCAGCTCATTTCTGTGTCATTGTTTTTAGAGTTCTGAAGTTTATAAATGATAAATTTGAAGTGAAATCACTGTGTGGAGATTAAGGGAAGATTAAATCAGTTCTGCTGTTAGGTAACATAAAGGTAAATTTAAGGTAAAGACAAATCCCCAACCTGCAGGAGGCTCTGATTAGAGGCAGAGAAAGAGAGGAAGAAGAGGAGGAAGAGAAGGAGAGGGAGAAGGGGAGGAGGAGGAAGAAGAAGAGAAGGGAGAAGAGGAAAAAGAGGAAGAGAAGGAAAAGGAGGAAGAGAAGATGGGGGAAGGAGAAGGAGGAGGGGAGAAGGAAGAAGAGAAGGAGAGAGGAGTAAGAGGAAGAAAAGGAGGAAGAAGATGGGGAGAATGAAAAAGAGGAAGAGAAGAGAAGGGGAAGAAGAAAAGAAGATGGGGAAAGGAGGAGGAAGCGAAGGAGGAGGAAAAGGAAGAAGAGGAGGAAGAGGAAAGGAAGACAATGAGAAGGAGGAGGGGAGAGAAGGATGGGGAGGAGGAGGGGGAGGAGAAGAACACAATGACCAGAAGACAGGGCTTGCTCTGCTGATTGGCTGGAGAAAGGCTGGTCAGCTGCTGATCCCTACTTAGAGCTCACTGGGGAAACTTCACAAGTACCTGGCTGCCCACTCCTTCACTCCCTGGTTTGAGAGTCACAGGGGGAAAGACAAGTTTTGCATCTGGTTTGCTGGGAGAAGAGACTTGGCTTGGCACAGATCAGACAAAGCTGAATCCCTTGATAATCACAGCTCTGAAGAGCTTTGTAGTTCTCTGGTTTAAGGCAACTGTTTGTCATTGAACAAGTACAAACCTGATGTAGTGCTAAAATTGGGTGAGCACTTTGTCAGCCTCCTATTTCAGGTGGCTGTGAGCAGCTAGTGTGGTGAGGATTGCTCCTGAAGAGACCAGGGTTGTCTAGGCCTTATGCCTAGCATTGTGAGCTGCCCCAGACATGTGGATTTCTCCACTTATACATGTGTAATGGAAATGCAGATTTAAAGATCTTCCCTGCCCCTAGGCCCTTTGATTGGCTTAGGAGACTTTGATTGGCTTTAAGAGACAATGAAGGGGCGGCTAGGTGGGGCAGTGAATAGAGCACTGGCCCTGGAATCAGAAGGACCTGAGTTCGGAGCTGGCCTCGGACACTTAATCCACACAAACAAAAACCTAGCCTTGTAACCTTGGGCAAGTTACTTAACCCCAATTGCCCTAAAGGGGCGGCTAGGTGGCGCAGTGAGTAAGAGCGCCGGCCTCGGAGTTGGGATGACCTGAGATCAGATCCGGCCTCAGAAAATGAGCACCCACACACAAATAATGACTAGCCGTGTAACCTTGAGCAAGTTACTTAACCCCAATTGCTTTAAGAAAAAAAAAAGAGACAATGAAAATCTTCCTTGATTTGAAAATATGCTCTGCCCCCTAATAGGCTGAATGTGGTCACATGGAGCCTGTGGCAGGAGGCTTGGTTTTCAGGAATGACCACACCTTGATGCTGTGTGATTGGGCAGTGGGTCAAGAGGGTGGTTACATTCTCTGACCCAGGAGAAGGCTATATATACCCTGATTTGAGGCTTTGCTTTGGGGCTCACTTTGAGAAGTGTTGTATGATTTGACCAGATGAGACTCTGGGAAGCCATTGTTGAGAGCCCCCCAGCTTTGAAAACCCAGATGTTGATGCTTCCCTCTCTGGTAACTGTGTTTTGGTATTGATATAATGGTTGGACAGTTTGGAAGCCTGTCTGCTTGATCTGTAAGTTCTGTAACTCTGAAGTTTGGGGTGCTGACCTTTTTCCCCTGAACTAGGTAATATATGTTTATTTGATTAAAGAAAGCTTGTTCACCCATTTTGAGTTGCTTTCCTTTTGAAAAGCAGATCTAAGAACCTGTGTTGGCAGTCACCCTGGGGATATTGGGGTGCTTGCTGCTACAACATGTCCCTGCTGGGTTTCTCTAAGTGTGTGCCTATGGTCACTACCTGCATTGGTGGAGGAGGAGACTGAAATGTTCTGATGTGCCCTCTCCTGAGCTGGGGGGAGTGGCTAGTCAAGCTTTTGCTTTCTATTGAGTAAATGTCACCACTCCTTCTCTTGCTTTCTACTGAGTAAACATCAGGATTATTGTTTTTGTCTTACAATGTAGTAAATAAATGCTTCATGTTAGTGGTGCCCTGCTGACTGACATGGGAAGCACACCATTTGGGGCTCAGGAGGGAGGTTCAGTGGTGAGAAGCAGAAGGGTGTTCCCCCTCTATCAGCTAATGCTAGGACTGTGACTAGCAAGCTGGAGTTGCATGGTTGTAATGGCTGTACTTATCCAGCTGTACTCTGGATAAAAACCTCCCAGACTCCAGGGTGAGCACAGGTTATGGTGAATATACCAGCCTAAAAAAAGGAGGCTTGGGGCTGCAGGGCTCACATGCTGGGACTCACACCATTCTCAGGCCAAACCAAACACTGAAATGAAAAGACAAGAGAAAGATCTTTATAAATGCTTGAGGATTGATTGATTGATCTACCAGTTAAGAGTATATGACTCCAAACATCTAATTAAAAAAGGAACTATATCTTTAAACATTTGAGCAGGCCTTCAATAAATATTTAACTAAAAGACTCCCCATTCTTCCTGCTACTGCTATATGTTCAAAGGAAGCTTTGATTTTGTCCTGAACGACAAAAACCCATGAAATCGCATGCCAACAAACCACACTCTCACAAGCCAGAGGGACAGCAATCTCCACCTTGGAGACTTGAGATCTGACTGCTCTGATCACTCCCTGCTAACAAATTAACACCTAGACTTGAGCTTCTTACAAGCTCCCCCACCCATTCAGCAGCAGCCTCAAGGCCCCACCCAATGACATTGCCAAGTGAGGAATATCTTTGGTCCCTTTAGGAACAGTCCTCACCATGTCTCTGCTAGTGTTTTGTTTTGAAAGGAATGAAATCCTGAGCTTCCTATGGTACAACCAGCCCATGTACCTCACCACAGCAAGCCATTCGTTTGGGGAGTAGGGTCAGGGGGACCAAAAGATACACATTGAAGAGGCAAGTGACCACCAAACCCTCATTGTTATAGTCCTCAGGAAGGTCTTCAAATATTTGGGGCTGTAATGGCACCTTAGGAAAGCTCAAAAGCAGTGCTCTAAAGCGTTTTTGTGCTGTAGACCCTTCTGGCAGACTCTTGAAGCCCATGGACCCCTTCTCTGACCAACATTTTTAAGTAGCTGAAGGAAATTCTAAATTTCAATTTCAGGTAAGGTTCATTATTTTTTCCCATCCAGGTTCAGAGCCCTTGAAATCTATCCACAGGCTCTCTCCTCCACAGCTGTCCTGGTCACTGGGATGGATGCTGAATACCTAGGGTCACATGCAAAATGTGCTTCAGTTCAAACCTCTAGGGACAATTTTTGTAATCAATATGGGCCAACCAAATCACCCCCACAAAGCTTTTTGTAAATTCTGAAACTAATTTGGTGACCTTTCACTGTACATTGAATCAGCAAAAAGAAAGGATGTGAATCTTAATAATATTACCATATATTACTACTCAATAGCATTACTAAACCTTAGTTGAAAGTTTATTTTTATTTTTGAGAAGTAAAGTGTACTTTTTACCAGTAAATCAAAACTTGATTTCATCAGCTATCAGAAAGCAAAGTTAGTGAATAATGGTCTTATTTTAACGAACATATTAGTTTAAATATGACAGATCAAGGCCATAAGGGCATTGTACATTGTGTCTTTCTATTAGTCTCTTCTGAGACCCTTGGTAGATCAGTGTAGACACATCTGCCAGATTTATAAGCTTTAGAATATCGTTTTACTATCTGAGATTATTATGTTTATAGTTGTTACAGTGTTGTTTTCAAAACAAGATCAATCATATATATGATTTGAGGCCAAGAACTTAGTATTAAATATGATCCTAATTATATATTGTTGATCTGGGGTGGGGGGGAGGGGAGATGGGGGGGGGGTGTTTCAGGGAAAGCCTTACTTTATAGCAATTCGATTGACAATGCCAGCTCCTAGAAACACATTTCAGTGAAAAATACTCAAGATGATGAAGGTTATTCTTTAGAAATGCCTGGGCACAGCACAATTTCAACTTGGTATATGTCTGCCTCTTTGGAGAAAAAAAAATAAACAGAAAAATTCAACACTAGACTCCTATTTTGGGGGTAAAGAGGATCGAAGCACGGAATAGGAGGAGGACTGGGAGGTCAGAACTCCTGCATCAAAAGCTTCAAATGAAAATACAAGTTGGTTACAGGCCATAGAGGACCTTAAGAAGCAGATAAGAGAAGTGGAGGAAAAATTGAGAAGAGAAATTAAAATGATGCAAGAAAATTATGAAAGGAAAGTCAACAGACTGAGGAAAATAACGCCCTAAAATATAGACTAACTCAAATGGCAAAAGAGGCTGAAAAAGGCAATGAAGAGAAGAATGCCTTAAAAAGCCAAATTTGCCAGATGGAAAAAGAATCGCAAAGGCTCACTGAGGAGAATCTTTCCTTCAGATTTAGAATGGACCAAAGGGAAGCTAGTGACTTTGTGAGAAATCAAGATGCTGTTAAGCAGATCCAAACAAATGAAAGAATAGAAGGCAATGTGAAATATCTCATGGGAAAAACTACTGACCTGGAAAATAGATCCAGGAGAGATAATTTTAAAATTATTGGACTACCTGAAAGCCATGATCAAAGAAAGAACCTAGTAATCATCCTCCAAGAAATTCTCAAGGAAAACTGCCCTGATGTTTTAGAACCAGAAGGCAACATAAAGGTTGAAAGAATCTACTGATCACCTCCTGAAAAAGATCCCAAAAAGAAAACTTCTAGGAATATTATATCCAGGTTCTATAATTCCCAGATCAAGGAGAGAATATTACAAGCAGCCAGGAAGAAACAATTTGAATATTCTGGAAACACAATCAAGATAACACAGGATCTGGCAGCTTCTACACTGAGGGATCAAAGGGCCTGGAATATGATATTCTGGAGGGCAAAGGACCTGGGATTAAAACCAAGAATCACCTACCCAGCAAAACTGAGTATCATGTTTCAGGGGAAAATATGGTCATTCAGTGGATTAGAGGACTTTCAAGCATTCATGATGAAAAAACCCAGAGTTGAATAGAAAATTTGACATTCAGATACAAGAAACAAGAGAAGCATGAGAAGGTAAACAGGGAAAAGAAATCATAAGGAACTTATCAAAATTGAACTATTTACATTCCTACATGGAAAAATGACAATTGTAACTGAGGAAACTTTTCTCAGTATGAAATTAGTTGAAGGGAATAGAAATATACATACATATATATATATATATATATATATATATATATATATATATATATATGTTTACAGGTATACATAGACAGGGGGCACAGGACCAATTTAATAGGAAGGGATTATACTTAAAAGGTGAAGTCAAGTGGTGAGAGAGGAATATAATGAGAGGATATGGGGAGAGACAGAATGGGCAAACTATCTCATATAGAAGAAGGGAAAATGGGTACAATGGAGGGGAAGAATGGGAAGACATAAAGGAATGGGTCAACCTTATAATCATTGAATTTGGCTCAGGGAGGTAATGACATACACACAAAATAGGGTATCTTACCCTACAGGAGGGTAGGGGGAAAGGGGATGAGAGGGGGGATGATGGAAGGGAGGGCAGGCTGGGTGGGAGGGAATTCAGAAGCACACACTTTTGAAAAGGGGCAGGACCAAAGTAGAGAACAGAACAAGTGGGAAGTGGGATGGGGGGAGGGAAATATAATCAGTCTTCTACAATATATCTACTATGGTAATGTTTTGCATTAGCTATACATGTACAACCTATATTGAATTGCTTATCTTCCCAGTAAGGGTGGGTGACAAGGGAGGAAGGGAATGAATTTGGAATTCAAAGTTTTAAAACCAAATGTTTAAATATATACACACTATTATTAATACTATTTTACATGTAATTGGGAAATAAGAGGAGGGGATATCCTGAGGGACTGCTATTTTGGGGAGGTGGATAGTGGAAAAACAGGGAGAAAATTTGTAACACAAAAACTAGTGGAAATGAATGAAGTAAAACAGAAGCTAATAAAGCATTTGGGAAAAAAATAAAATAAAATTCTCCGATAAGCTTGATGGGGAAAAAAAAATCCCAAAAAGTCAGTTTTCCATCACTCTAAACCTGAATGTCACAGCTCTAAGCAGATCTAGCCCAGATGATAAAAAGCTGTTTTGGTAAATGCTTAATTAAAATGGTTTTCAGGAACAGAGAATGCAACAATAATGTAAAAAGCCTCGGGTTGGGAGTCAGGGAAACGGTTCCAGTGGCAGCTCTGACTCACTGCCCACATGACCATGGACAAGTGCCGTCCCTGCTCTGGCCCCCATTGGAACCCTCATAAAGAGAAGACAAGAATTCCATTGAAGTTGTTTCCTTACAAAACACAACTCTGTGACTCTCTCAATGGTGGGGAAATCCACATTTAAGGGAAATGGATGTCACACTATGAAGATATATTTTAAGTTCAAAGAAACAAAGACCGTGGTAATAAATTTTGGTCTAAGCCATAGGGAGAAAGTTGAGTTCTATTCACCCACTTTAATATTCAATGTCTCAAAATCTTTAATTACTTAGGAACTGACTAGGGTCCAATTACCTGGATTCCTTCAGCATTTGGTTTGGGATCTTAATTTTCACCAAGAAATTCTGCCTTCCAAAATTAGTCAGGCCAATTTCTGTATTAGAATGAAAACTGAAAATAAAATAAAGTTTTACAAAGTATTACAACTTTCCAAAGTGGCAAGTCAAGGCACTAAAGGTTTTTCCTTCTTGGACTGGGAAAGCAGAAACTGCTAGTCCACAATGCTCCATATCCTTCCACCCAATAGCTAATAAACATCAATATAACACCTACTGTGTGCTAAGTGCTTTATAATTATCTCGTTTGCTCTCACAATAATCCTGGGAGGTGGTACTACGATCTCCATTTAACAGATGAGGAAACTGAGGCAGGCAGGTTAAGTGACTTGCCCATAGTCACACAGCTGGTATTGTGTCTGAGAAAGTATTTAGACTCAGGCCCAGTGTGCTATCCACTATGACCCCTAGCTGCCCCAATGACCCACATCCTTCTGTGGGTATCCTACTACCACTTCAAGCAGCTCCTGCTTTGGATTACAAATGCACAAGAATAGTTGAGTTGGCCTTGCTCCCATCACAAGAGCTATACATTGTCATCACCGTGGTTATCTCCTCTCCCCCACCCCCCATCCTGGAGCTAGGGTTGTCCCCACCAGCTGTCCCTGACAGGGCTGAGACCACAGGAGATCTGGGCACAAAAGGGCTAAGGGCAGTAAGATCACAGGACTTGAAGCTGCTCTTAATGCTAAATTACATGTCAAGTCATTTTTTAATGGTCTAGTCAGGGACGACAACCATCATTAAAACAGGAGTTCTTAACCTGGGGTCTATATGGATAGACAGATGGCAGTGAATCTTTGAAATCAGAAGCAACAATGAGACACTTATTTCAATATAATCGATTTCTTTTGTAAATCTATTTATTTATTTTGGGCATTTTAAAAAATGATTGAGTCTACAGATTTCACCACTACACCCAAAGAGTCTGTGGGACAGGAAAAGGTCAAGAATAAAAAGATGTGGAAAATGGTTTTATTGGCAAGTGGGGTCTTCATTACAAACCAGCAGCATGGGAAGTTTCTGGAGGACAGCTCATTAAGAGTTTGATGACTGCTTGTACTTAGACACTTACAATCATTTACAACAGCACAAGGTGACTACTCCTTCCCAGATCAATGGCAAATCAGTCATCACTGCCAAAAAATATTTGGGAGGGGCTGGGCTGATATCCCATGGCCCTGGGCTGCTACAGAGGAGAAAGAAGGGGAGGAAGAAACTTGGATTCTGGGAGCTGGTATTAGAATCTTTTCCAAATGGAGAGGAGTGAATACTAACTAGCACATCAGAGAAATTTTATGGACTCAAGGATTTCAGCAACAAGATTCAATGTTTTGGGTCCAGAAAGCAGCTGCCTAGAATGAAAACATAAACAGATAGAAAATGTAGGGTTTTTCTTCCCTTGATTGTAAGCTCCTTGAGAGCAAATCTCATTCACCTTTACTTCTACCCTGGCAGGACCCTGTATACAGTAGGCATGCAATAAATGCAAAATTAAAATAAATTAAATATTAAATTTTATTAAAATAAAATTAAAAATAAATGCAAAGTTTTACATATATATATATATATATGTATATGTGTGTGGCCTTGTGAACTGATCCAACCACTCTGAAGAGTAAATGGAACTATGCTCAAGTGGCTATAAAACTGCACACCCTTTTGTCCTGCAAAAGAGATTTTACAAGGACCCACATGTCCAAAAATATTTATTAGACAGCAGTTTTTGTGGTGGCTAAGACTTGGAAATCAAGGAGATGCCCATCAATTGAGGAATGGCTGAACAAATGACAAGCAAGGTGATTTCAGAAAAACCTGGAAAGACTTACATAAAATCAATACAAAGTGAAGTGAGCAGAACCAGGAGAACATTGTTTATAGCAACAGCAATACTGTATAATGAAGAACTGTGAATGACTTGGCTAGTCTCAAGCAGTACAATGATCCAAAACAACTCCAAAGTACTGAGGAAGTATATTATCTGCCTCCAGGGGTAGAACTGATGTTGTCTGAATACAAAATTAAGCATACTATTTTTCACTTTCTCTCTTTTTGAGTCTTCTTGCACAAAATGATTAATATTGGAAATGTTTTACATGATTGCTAATGTATAACCTATATCAGATTGCTTACTGTCTCAGAAAGGGGGGAAAGGAGGGAGAGATAAAATCTGGAACTCAAAACCTAAAAAAAAAAAAAACACACACAAATATTAAAAAATGTTTTTACATCTAATTGGGGGAAAAAGATTACTTTAAAAAAAAAGTTTATGGCCTACTGCAGAGGTCAGAGTCCACAGCTGTCAAATACTGCATATTATTTTCAGAATCTTTTAATAAACGGATGTGTTTCACTGCCTTTTTCTTTAAAAAAAAAATCTAACTTGTTATATGGGACAGTTCTCTGGAGGGGACAGGGAGAGAATACTGGAATTCAAATGATGTAAAAAACAAAAGTGATCAACAAAAAAATTTTAAGTTTTTGGCCCGAGTCTTCTCCTAAGATGATACTTGGGAATTTCTGATGCTGACAAGCTAAAAATCAGAAATGTACATATATTAGAGAGCCTGACATGATCCATTTTAAACAAATGTTCATGAAAATGTTTTATCATTTTATGTATTCCTGTTTCATTGTATTGAATTTCAAAAGACTGACAATAAATCATGGTTTAAGTTATTTATTTTGATACATTCTGTCCCCAAGAGTTAATTAGAAGAACTATTTTGCCATATACACTCGGTGAAGTAAGACCCCAGGGGCATCCAAATGATGAGTTTCACTTCGTTACTCCGGCCAAAGTGCACACCGGCAGGGTTTCTCTTGTCCACTGATTGCTTCCAATCCAGATGTTCAAACAGTCTTTCATCCCCAAAGCAAGCTAAAATGTTTGTGGAAAGGAAAAAATAAATTAAATCCAAACAAAAATAAAATTTCTAAACCTAGTTTATTGAAATAGTGTCATGAAGGTCACAAATTAAAACTAGCAGCTTTGTTTGAAAGTTGAGTAAGAGGAAAATAAAGCCTGGTTTAGGAAAAGGCAGACTGGCCTGGCTGAGAGCCAAGCCCCAGGTACAGAACTGCTGCCTGCAGAAAGGTCCTTAACCACTTTAAAGGCATTACCGAGGTAAACAAAGATAAAGCTTCGGAGGAACTCGGCAGTCACCTCAGCCCAGCGCCACAGCCCAGCTCCAACTCCATGCTGTCAGAGAGCCCTTGCCCATACAGGGGGGCTGCTGAGCCCAGGAAATACAGGCACCTGGGACCAAACAGCCCTCAGAAGTAGCCACTCCATAAATACTTGTTGATTGATCAATTAATCGAATCCTTCTGGAGCTCTCGATCTGCTGCTGGGCAGCTTGGGGACCGACTCCCCTCCCTCACAAATAAAGGCCTGCCAAACCACAAAGGACAAATGACCCCACCAGTTAGAAAGAGCCCCTGCTCTAAATGAAAACTTCTATGAGGCCAAATCAATTTTTGTTTTTAGAGCTTGAGGCTAAAAGAGAATGAGGGCCTCCTTCCCTAAAGTAAATTACCGGAGCTCTGAGAGTGTCATTAGCACCCTTGAAGAGAGCCCCGAGCCTAATGGACAATTGCTTTCAATCATTTCTCATCAAGCTTCCCAGAGGATGGGCTTGGGCTCCAGCGGCTCGGCCTATCGCCTCTGCCTCTGCTGTCCCCGGGCAGCCGCCTGGCTATTTGGAACCACTGACCAAATCAGCTTCTGATAAGATTTTGAAATTTTAAAATGAAACTCACTTTTATTTTGTTATACCACGTGTACCCTCCCTCACCACATAATTATAAAATGATGCAGATGAATTCACCAACAGTGTCCCTTTTAAAAAAAAAATCTATAAGGTGATATCAAGAGCCCACCTACAGTTAAAATCTCCATGCAAAAGAATTCCAAAACATTAAGTGCTGCTCTGATTCATAAAATGATTTCCACATCCCCAGCACAGGTTAAAGAAAGAGAACTTTGTTTATCTGGTAAAAACAGGGCAATAAGGGCTGGCAATTTCTCAAGCTTTGGTCTCAAATTCTAGTCATTCTCAAAGTAAAGGACCTAACTATATTTAAGTAGCAGAAAATAACTTTAACCTGTTAAAATTCTTTTGTCCTACCACTAAGCAGCAATGACTTGTAACCTCTCCCTCAGCCACTTGAAGAAACTTAATCTAAAATCATAAACCATCCATGAATACTAAACAAAGAAAAAGATCTGGGCCTGGGAGGTGAGAGGGAAAAAAAGTGAGCTTAGTCCTGCTGCCTGAAAATGTGATTTCTAACACTATATTCACTTTAATGAGATACAACCAACTGTTCTGATGTCCTGTGGAGTTTATTAAAAAGGGATTTTGCTGGTACCTGGAGACAACTAATCTTATTTCTATTTTCATTTGTAAATGGTATTAAAACCCCCTTAAAAATCCCCAAGTAATTTTGCATATTTTACTTCCCTTATTTTTTCACACGTACTAAGGTCTCTCTCTAATAGCTATTAGCCTCCAAAACCCAGAGAAAGCGCAGTACAAAGTCACTCACACACACACACACACACACACACACACACACACTCACACACACACACACACACACGAGACTTGCTAAAATTATTCTTCCCTAGGAAGGTAACAAAGTTCACTTTCACAGTTAACAATACCTTAGTCATTAAAATAAAAGTTAAATAAATTTTGCTTGTGTACATTTTTAAAGGCAACAACAAAAAAACAATGTGACCCCAAATGACAAAACCATCACCACCACCACCTGCCCAGGACTAAATAGCGGGATCACTCCAGGTCAGTTGGGGTAGAATCAGGGACTCGAAGGCTCCCTCACACCCCCTCAACCACCATCCTTCTAGGATAAAGGTGCGAGAGTCCTAGAAATTCCACAGTTAGACATTAATGTATTAGATTAAATGCTGCCCTCTCCCAGTGCATCTTGCTCTAAAAGAAAAATGTAACTGAGCACGGGACTGACCCCCAAGAGCAACTGGCCAAAGGCTCATGTACGAATCCTGCCTTTGCCCCTTAACCTACAATCCTAAAATACTAAAACCATCAGAACATTTGCTCTGGGACACAGAATGTGATTAAGTGTGGCTGAGCAGGGGAGAGATACAAGGGAGAGAAGGACAGAGGCAGGGCCAGCTCTGACCCTGAGTCACAAGGATTTGTCACTGGTCAAGCTCGCCCAGCACTCCAGGAGGCTCGGCATTACTACAGCACAAAACTTTTCTAGTACAGGACCATCAGGAGACTGGGCTCAGGGAGGCAGCCCACAGTCCAGACCAGGTGCAAACGTCACAGAGAGAGGACAACAGAAGCAAAATAATTATTAACAGCTAATTGTTCATTAGACATGCGGATCAAGTAAATCATCACGTAAACTCTAACAAAAACATTGGGGTGCGGGGAAGAAGGGGAGATCAATTACTTTACTGGCTTAACATTCTTTGTGGCATTAACTCGGTGGTCCCCTCCTCCCAACATTCATGAATAACTCCCAGTGGCCCACAAGAGATCTTCAAATAACTTTGTAAAGAACCAGCAGCTCCCTGACAGTGACAGAGAAGAAAGAAGTGACGAGCCACCGAGAAGCCGGCGCCACGCTGGACCCAGGATCGGGGCTCGATCCGCACATCCGTGCCCAGGCAGGCCCCTGTGTGACCAAACAGAGGGAGGGCAGACAGGCTCACCAGGGTCAGAGTGAAACAAAAGCTCCCAAGTCTGCATGAAAAGACAGACCACCACTGCGAACACACAAGCACTTTCTAGTTAGCAGATGTGCAGAAACAGGGCTCCTGCCACCTCTCAGCAGTGTGAAAAAGCAGCCTGACTCTCAGGCCCAATCTATTCTCTCTCTCTCTTGGGGACAGCTGCAAGAGAGACTCAAAATTACCAGCCTGGCCTAAGGCGGAGAGAGGGGGGCTCAGGGCCAGGGGGTCGTCTGCACCGAGACTCCTCAGCTCTCTGGGACATTCAAAGAGGTAGCCACTAACAAAGAGGGAGGGAGGGAGAGAGGGGGAGGGAGAGGGAAAGAGAGAGACAGAGAGAGTGTGTAAAGGAGCCAAAGGGGCCAAACCCAGACCCCAAAGCATCAATCAGCAAGATCTTGCTCAAGAGGTAAGGGGCATTCACAAAAACATGGCTAAGAAGGCAAAGTGTTCAATGAGGGTTTACAATTGCAGAGGGCAAGCAGGAAAGCTAGGATGTGGATGGAGAAAAGGGAAAGCAAGGCAGAGAATGGGTGTATCATTTGCCATACTAAGGCTTGGAAACTCAGCAGGGCCCTGAATGCCAGGTCAAGTGGCTTAAACTTTATCCCAGGAACAATGGGGACCAGTAAAGAAGCTGTTACTGAAGAGAAACTGACTGTCGAGGTCTTGAAACCACACGACTGGAAGAATTATAACCGAAATCAGGAAGGCAGGAAGCAAGCTCTACATTTCTGAGCTTAAAAGCAAAGGGAATCCAAAAAGAGATGCTCAGCAGGAGGCCAGTAGACCTGAGAAGGATGCTGGCCCCGGCTCTGCCGTGATCCCGACCACCTTCCCTCATCTGTGAGATAGCTGGGTGGGGCTGACCACGTCTAAAGAAGTCAGAGACAAGCGTGCAATGTGGGAGGGCCATCACAGGGGAGGTGAGCAAATACTGAATGAGGGGCCAAGCCACCAGCCCACAGGGAGGGGTCCTGAGGAGGAGACCCCACTGGCAAGGAGACAGCATGAGGGAGGAAAACCTGGACCACAGAGTGCCAGAGAAGACAGAAACACGGAAACATGCAGAAAAGTCAAGAAACCATGTGTTCTTAGAGCTGGAGAGATGTCCAAACATCCTCTAGCTGAATCCCTTTTTCTTACAGCTGAATAAACTGTTTCACAGTCAAATTAAATGACTGAGGACATACTGCCTGAAAGGCTATGAAATTGGACAATTAGGTCACTGGTCAATGTGATAAGCAATTTTGTGGAATTTTCATTTCTTTTATTTCACTTTCTTTAAAAATAAATTATCTCTCACTGGGGTGGCTCTCAGAGAAGGGGGAAAGAGAAGGATGCAGGAGAAAGTTTAGGTGCTATAACAGTAAAAGTTCAATAAAAATCTGGTTTTTAAAAAAGTTCGTGTGTGTGTTTAGGTCTGTATGTGTACATGTTGGGGGAGCTGTCAGATGACAAGAAGCCCTTGTCTATCACAGAAGACGGGTTAAACACACCAGCCAGACAGTACCAGCAGCCCCCGAAATCCTGAGGACAGGTTCAATAGAAGAAGGCAGAAGCTGTGGCAGCAGGGAGGGGGCACCTGGCTCCTACCCTGGGCAGCAGACGGAGAATCTCTCTCTGCCTGATGATTCTGTCTCTTAGATCAGCAGCTGAACCAAAGGCATTGTTTTCTAAGGCATCTGATAACTACCAGCTGAGGTCCTCCGGCCAGAGGGAGGTCAGCTCATCTTAAGTGAGTTTCAGTATATACCATTCCCCATGGTTTTTTATTTCTGTGTAAGCTTTTTAATCTACAATTAAATGCTTATGAATTTGTAATACTGTACCTCAAGACAGTGGGTTCAGGCATTCCAGGATCTGCACCTCTCCTGAATCCTAAAAATAAAAAGATCCCATGTAAATGGTAAAGTCCTAAATAAAGAGAGCATCTACAACAAAGAGTGGCCTAATGGATGTCCCGGCTCATTAAGGCCTGACAGTGTCTCCCTGTGACCCCAGGAGAATCCAGCAGCCACATGGCTCCAGGCAAGGACCTCTGGAGAAGGTGCTATCAGCCCTGGTGTGGGGAGTTCTCAGGCTCCCCTTACACTCTTAAGAACTGGGGACCCCTGAAAGAGCACTTGTTTATGTGGCTTTATCTCCATGTTTGCCAAATCAGAGACTAAAACATCACAGTATTCTGAGAACAATCTGGACCTCGAGGGGTCCCCAGACTGCACCGTGAGAGCATTCACCCTATCCTGACAAACTCAGGTCTGGCCAATAATCCCACTTACAACAAAGGGGACTCTAAGCCTAGAATGTGGCCAAAATATCTGAGCTCTGGGTCCACCCTCCGGGTCAGGAGCCGCCAGAAGAGCCATTCTCTGCTGGGGGCTACAAGCACCACTGGGGTCATCTCCCAGAAACAGAGAAAATACAAGGGAGCCTGAATCACCCGCAGCAAAGGGGCCAGAGACGGCTGCAGAATTAGAAACGCTGCCTCTGATAACGCCGAGGAGTTAGAGGAGGAAAGCGCGGGGCGGCTCAGGAATGGTGGGCCGGGGCCGCTCGGTGCCCCTAATGGGGGGGGGCGGCCCCCCAACAGCCGGCTCCTTCTAATGACGGCGGCAGGAACAAAAGCGCCGGGCTGGGCCCGGCTCATTAAGACCGCGCGAACCAGAGGAGCCCGGGCCCGGGGCGGGGGGGAGGAAGGGCCGAGCCTGGCCAAGCCCCCTGCGGCGGCCAGGCCGCGGACACCGATGACACCCGGACAGGGGCTGGGGGCCTCGCAGGGGGGGGGGGGAGTCGGAGGTCAGCCGGGGGCCGGGGCTCCCCCTGGGGCCAATCCCCTCATTTCACAGATGAGAAAGCTGAGGCCTCGGCCGACCCTAGCTCAAGCACCACCCGCGGCCCCGGGGGCAGGGGACACCGCCCAGCTGCGGCTCTTCCACTTGCCCACCTGTACAATGGGTCGAGGGTGGAGCCTGCCTGGGGTCCTAGATGCAGAGCGCGGGTGTCAAACCGCCGGGCCCTCAAGCGCTTCCCCCGGAGGCAGGGTTTGGGCTGGGGGCTTTGCTCTGCATTGCCCCCCCCACCCCAACCTCCTTGGCCCGGCACACAGTAGGCGCCTAATAAATGCGTGTCGCATTTCACGCCGCCCAGACCACAGACGGCCTCTCGGGTGGCCAGCCCCGCCTTAGGGGTGCTCACATGGAGGGCGGGGTAAGGAGGAGTGGTCCCTTTTTAGCTCGTTTCAAACAGTAGGTGCCTAACAAATGCCTGCAGCAGGGCGGGCCTCGCCCCTCCCCCTAGGGCCCACGTGGGTGCGGGGGCTGGTGACGTCATCGCACTGCCGGCGGCGCCGCGTGCTGGATCCCGAGCCCGCGTGCGCGCCCCCGCCGCCCCGCCCCCGCCCCCGCGCGCCCCCGCCCGCCGCCATCGCCGCGCACTGACCCAGGTAGAGCACGAGGGGGATGAAGCCCCAGCGGATGGCGAACTGGCCGCCCCGGAAGAGCTGCTGCAGCCGCTGCTTGGACTCCTTGCTCAGCTTCACCATGGTGACGGCGACGACGGCGGCGATGGCGGCGGCGGCCCCAGCAAGCTCGGGTTCCCGCGGCCTCCTCTGCCCGCCTCTGCCGGAAAGTGCGCGCGTCGCGCAGACGCAGCGCACCCGCTGGCGTCAGGACGCCGCGCTTTACGGCAGGGGCGTCGCGAGCTGCTTCGGGTGTCGTAATTGCCTCCTTCGCCCGCCCCCCCCCCCCCCAGCAGGGAACCCCCGTCTGGCCTGGCTCCCATTTCACAGATGGGCATACTGAGGCTTCTGCGGCGTCATGGGACGGGACGTGGGATTCAGAACTTCACTCCCCCTCCCCATTTCATGTCAGGGGGCAGAGAAGTCTGGCGGGTTTCCCAAGGTCACACAGCAGATGGGTGGCCGCCCAGTGCCGTGGAGCCTGTGGGCGCCTGAGTGGGAGTCCTGTCCCTTACCGTCCCAGCAGGGGGCAAGCTGCAGGCCCTGAAAGTGCGCAGGGGCCTCAGTTCCCACCTGCTTCTGTTTCCCATCTCTCACTTTAGAATATCCCCTTGTGACCTGCCGCCCCTGCGTGACTCCCTCCCAGAAGGGTGCCCGCCTCCCTTATCTCCAGCGCCTGGCCAGAAAAAAAAAAACAGTTGGTGCTTAATAAATGCTTACGGAACTGCTGGCTGGTCGCTCTAGGCATCCCATTCATTCGTCCTTGGGGTCGATCTCCCTAATGGAAGGTTCTGAGTGAAACAAACATCAGCCTCTTTGCTACAATGTTTCTGCTGCCGGGAACTTCCAGCCCATCACAGCCTGTCGCATAGTCCTCGAGGAAGGGGTCACCTTCTCCACCCAGCCCTTCCAAGCCAGCCCTCCCAACCCTGGACCCTCCCGGCCCTGGGCCCCAGGCCCTCCCTCATCCCTGGGGCTCCAGGCTCTCCACCGTCCCTGCTAACCACTCAGGTCCCCACATCAATCTGTCTGTTGCCCAGATGTCTGACCAAAGTAAAGTCGAGAAGGAACAGAGCTCATGATTCCTCCATAAGCCTTCATTAAGTCCATGCTATGTGCTGGGCACAATCTAGGCTTCTCAAATTAGCTTTATTTTTTTGGGTGGGGGGGGGGGGGGAAGTGTCATGTCACCTCACACTGCTGACTGTCCACTAGACACCTGGATCTCTGGCAGATCTGCTGCTGCCTGAGCAGGCCCCTCTGGCCTTCAGTTTCATCATCTGTTCAACCTGCCTGGTCACCCTGACCTCTGCCTTCCTCACCTGAACTGTTGTGACCTTTAAGGCCCTAAAAACATGTGGCCTGTGGTCATTCTTATTGTTACTTAAGAGACTGCCTCCTTCTCTGGGGAAAGCTTCCCTTCTCCCCAGAGACCTCCCTCTCAAGCCACTCGAAACCTTTTGGACATGGAGACTTATAGGACTGGGCAAGTCCCTTCCTCTCTGGGAGTCTCTGCTTCCTCATCTGTAAAATATAAAAGTGTAATGAGATGGTGTCTGAGGTCCCTTCCAGCTCCCAGAAGGGCTGTTTCCAAGAATCAGATGGAAGGGAAAGGACAAAAGAGGAGTGGGGCTTATTCACTTCTTTCCCCAAACCCTCAAATCCACCCTAAGAAAAAAGGATCTCCCCTCCTACTTCCTTAGAAGGTTCATTCACCAAATGGTGAAGTGAGCAGTGAGCTTTATTGGAGGAGCTGGGGAAGAGAGGGTGTGACTGAGGCTCCCTGCCTGTCTGCTGCTGACGTCCTTTACCCCCAGATTGGGTTTTCTCCCTCCTCCCACCTCAGACAAATCTCTCCTCCTGGTGCTGAACTCCCTTCCCCATTAGACTATACGCTCTTTGAAGGTGGGGTCCTGAATTTTTCACCTTTATATCTGACTTGTAGCCAGGTACTTAATAAGCCCTGTGCTGGTTCTTTTTCAGCAGAATTGAAGCACTGTGCTGTGCTCCCTCACCCCCTCTCCTGGAGTGAGTGCTGCCTAATTCTTAGCCCCCAAAGGGTTAGGGCCAGGAGGAGGAAGAAGAATGATCCTTGGTCTGAAGGGTCCCTTTGACAGCAACTCAGCAAATCCCCTGTCCTTAGGTCATTCTGACTACCTTTAGAAACCATCTCCTTGGCATTGTCATTCTCCATACTTTCCCAAGGAATTCTGGCTCCAGCCCAAGCCCTGCTGGTACTTGGAAGGGAGAAGGTAAGGGGTTCTCAAAGTCAGAGGAAAGGGAGACAGCCAGGTACAGTGCTGGTGCAGCTCCTTGCTAGACTGGCAGCCTGTTCCACTGGTTTTGCTTCAGTAGGACTAGGTCACACATCCCCATCAGCAGTCAAAGAGCTGAGATGGCAAGTGCCAGACTTGCTGAGCTGGAGTTTGGGCCAGACCCTTTATTTCTGCTCCTGTGCTGGGGTGGGGGTGGGGGCAGGGGGAGGTGTGATCAGCGTTGATGGCTAGTGAACCAGGTCCCAGAGCCCAGAGCTCCTATGTCCTGGGAAAAGTGTCCTCCATCATCCTGTGGGAACTGTGTGAGCCATTCCTTTATTTGCCTGCTCAAGGGAAGGCTCAGACTGCTTGTATCCTAGAATTCCTAGATGGTCTTGGGCCCAGGGGACTCCTAGTGCCTAAGATAGGTGTGGGTTGGGCATCTAGGCAGCATCTAGGATGGATTTCTGACCCCAGAGTCAGGAGGACCTGTGTTCAAATCCAACCTCAGATACTTACTAGCTGTGTGACCCTTGGCAAGTCACTTAGCCCTTTTCACCTCAGTTTCCTCATCTGTCAAATAAGCACAACTTTTAAAAAAGGCACAACTTAAAAAAAAGCGACTGAACATCAACTTTGCAGACATTTTCCCTTAGTATTAAGTACTACTCATTTACTTACTGATTTCATGCTAAAAGTAAACACACTATATATCATTCCAGTATGTGTTTCTAGAAGCAGACACATGTCAAGGTCAAGGTCACTGAATACATTATAACCAAAAGAAGGTAGAGTGGTGAGTGAATGGGGGCCCAGAGCTAAGGCTGATCTGTAGGTCAGCACCCCACCCCAGCCCCAGACGACAAGAAACTATCCTCTAGAAAGAATCCTTCCTGAGGGACAGAGAGCTAGGCTCTCTTTTCACTGCTGTTCCAAGTGTCTCTAGGCCATCAGTAAGTAAAGGATTTCCTAGGGAGTCTGGCTGCCATAGAGGGATTACATATACTGCATATTTAATGTTTGATTAAAAACAATATTGGACTTCACTCCAAAGACCTAAACTTGCTTGGTGACCATTTACATGTAAATGAGATCATTTCAATCTGAACACTTTCAGTCTCTGTTGACTGTAACTCCCCATCGGAATTTTCGGTCCAAGCTCACTTAATTTTCCCAGTGGAAGTAGATGTATATTCCAATGTTCACAGAAGCCTTTCTGTATTTCTATGTATTTCTTACACTTGTCAGTATTGATCATCTCCCCTTACATTAGCATAACACAATTTAGACATTCCCCTAGTGTTGGACACCTGTTAACACTATGTTCATCTGAATTCTTCATTTTGTATCCCTTATTAAAGGGAAGGGAATTCGTATTTCTAGAACTCCTGCCATGTGCCAGGCACTGGGCTAAATACATTACAAACATTATTTCATTTGATGCTTATGACAACCCTGCAAGGTAGGTGCTATTAAACATTACCCCCATTTTCTAGCTGAGGAAACTGAGGAAAACAGAGGTGAAGGACTTGCCCAGAGTCACACAGCTGGGACGTGTCTGAGGCTGGATTTGAACATGGGTCTTCCTGAATCCAGAGCCATTGCTGGATCCCACAGCTGCTTATAGATGACTATTCAGCAAAGCACAAGAAAAATGTGGTTCCAGTGCCCCCCCCCCATCTTCCCTGAATTCCTATTTAATGATGTTTCTTCCACCTTTAGTGAGTGTCAATAGAAGGATTGTGCATGGGAATGACGTCTGCCTTGTGTAATACCATAGCTAAAGACATTTACCACTTCAGCAACACAATCCCCTCTATACAAGGAGCCGTGCAGACTAGCCCTCATTTGCTTTCCAGGAAAAACGTTTCTTTCTGCAAATGAATTTTTATGCTTCCTTTGGTCAGACAATGATTCCTGTGTAAGTCGATGTGTTTCCCTTTCTGCTGCCCTGCCAGGAATGTCAAGCCAGATTTAGTGCCCAGCGGCTGTGGCAAGTTTCCTCCGCGGTCCTCCCAGAATCTTCCATCATCTCCCGTCAGCTTTTAGCCTCAGCCTTTCTGTTTTGCAGCATTTCAGCTTCTGTAAACAGCCTCAAATGGTTTGGGAAATAGGTGTGAGGGTGGGTACCCCTTGATTACCATCACTAGTTCTAGAAGTGATTTGATATTAAAAAACCAAACCAACCCAAACCCAGAGTGGAGGCAGGAAGGAGGCAGTTAGGAGAGAGGCTGAGGGTGGTAACAGTAGAAAGAAAAGAGGAGGGACTCTAGGGACAACATGGGAAGAGCTGTCAGTACTGATGGGAGAAGACTCTGAAATGCTAAGCCTGTGTGCCTTTGAGGACAGGGGCAGGTCCCTGCACAAGAACAGGAAAGTCAGCTTGGAGGAAAATGATAAGACTGGAGCCAGATCACTGATAACATTGATGTAGAGAACTCTGGGTGTGGAAATGCCCTCCACTGACTCCCAGGAGCAATTCCTCAGTAACTAACTTACATCTTGGATGCCTTGAGCACTAAGAGATCAAGTGATTTGACCCTGGAGCACCCTGCTAGTGTGTATCAGAAGCAGGGCTCGAACTCAGGTCTTTGAATTTCTGAGAGGGGCTCTATGCCATTCTCTCACCATGTCTCTTACCTCCCTCCCTCTTCTTTTCTCTTCTCCTTTCTCTTTCTCCCTCTCCTTTTCTCTCTCCTCCTCTCCTTTTCTCACTTCCTTTCTCTTCTCCTTTGCTCTTTCTCTTTCTCCCCTCTCTCCTTCCTTTTCTCTTCCTCTCTTGTCTCTCCCTTTCCTTTTCTTGCTCCTCCTCTCCTTTTTTCTCTTCTCCTCTCCTCTCCTCTCCCTCTTCCTCTCCTCTCCTTTATCCCCCTTCCTCAACATCTTGTTTCTTTAGCAGTTCAGCCATGTCTGGATACTGTAGACCCCTCCCCTCCCTAGTAACAAAGAAAACCAGCTGTGCCTGAGGCACTCCCAAAGTTACCCAGGCTGACCTTGTAGACTAGATTGTATATCCCACCCCTACCCCTGATACCCAGCCCATTACCTCTTTAGGGAGGGAGAGTGAAACATGTGTCATGTCTTCAATCTCCAGAATCAACACTTGCTTGCAGTCAGTCTAAGCTTAGCTACTATTGTTTAGTTGACAGAGACACAGAGTTGACAGTGTGGCACAGTGGACAGAGAGCCAGGCTCAAAGACAGGAAGACCCGAGTTCAAGTCCTTCCCCAGGCTTAAATTGGCTGTGTGACCCTGGTCAAGTCAAGCCTCTCGATGTCTAGGTAACCTAAGATTACCAAAAGTGGCAGAGAAGGTGCCAACTCGCATTAGTAGTGAGAATTCCTGCAAACTTGCATTGGTACCAGGTATTTGTTCCCATAAGAGCTCCCAGGTCCTACCCCTATCCTTCTGGAGTCACCTTGAGTATGGCTTCCTGGTTCTCCCAGTGCCCTTTCCCCTACATCTCATCACTGGGATGCTCTGAGGGACACCTGGTTAGAGCCAAGTCCTAATAGATTTCATGCCCAGACCTCTCCCAGAGTCTTCCTAATCAGCCTTAGCATGTTCTCATTTCATAGGCAAATCCTCCACTGAATAGCATGCCAATCAAGAAATAACTGATTTGATAATGAATGACTTCATAGGCTGAGGGTCTAATCCCCCAAGCAAATGAGCATGAACAGCATTTTGAAATGGATTAGCTTTTGGCCCAGATGACTGTTGAGTTTGATGGCAGGACCTCCATTTGGAAATGTCCAGCAGGCAGCTGGGGATGAGGAGCTAGAGCTGAGAGACAGACTTGGAAGTAAGCATGTTTTTGAAGCCAGAAGAGCAGATGAGATTTCTGCAGATTTCCCAAGGACAAAGCATAGCAAAACACCAATGACTGAAACTTAAGAGGGTACCTACATTCCTGGGACAGGAGAAGGAGCCAAGAGAGGAGACAGATGGAACAGACAGGAAGGAAGAGAAGCAAGATCCTGTGGTGTGACAAAAACCAACAGAGAGAGTTTGGGGAAATAGGGCTGTGGTACTGGGGGGAAGGAACTGATGGGTATGGGTCAGTTGAGCCACAAGAGGGTTGATGGTCTCAGATGAAAGTAGATGCACAGAATATGGCCAACACTGATCAGAATGCTGAGATGTTGGAAGTTGGGTATGCAGTCAATAAATCTTTGTCAGTTGATAGATTCTTTGAGAGGAAACAGGCCAATATAAATGACTTTTTATATGTTTGAAGTATGTTTCAGTTGTGGATTTCGGGAATAGATGTGCCATTATATGCCATGACAAGGCTTCCAAGAACCTGGAGCAGCTGTTGGGCTATATATACCAAGTGGGCTGGAAAACCAAGAGGACGGAATGTTACAGGCAGTATTCCATAGTGTTAGCCTTGCATTTTATGGTACATATGAGTCATAGCTGTGTTGTATGGAGACTTAGCTGTAGTCCAAGACCTTAAAGTTCACCATCAGACAAACACTTTGCCTTTCTTCATCCTCCAGGCAGGCAGTTCACAAGACAATTTCTCTAAAAGAATATTCTGACCTCTACTTTCTAACAAGCTGGTTTTTAATATTTGAACTCCCTCCCCAATCTATTGGATTGACGGCTTTGTTCCTTAATACCCAGCAAGACAAGGATATTTGCTCAGAAAAAAGAGGCCATACCCTAGTCCCTGGTCAGTAACAGCAAGTATGTGTTACTTTTATGTTTGTCCCAATGTGGACATTCCAGAATTGATTGCATAAATGGTTTATCCTTTGGAAACACTTCTGGCATCTCCCCAAGTTAAAATAAACACAAATGTTGGCATTTAAAAACTCTTCTCAAATATAACAGTTTGGAAAAGTATACCTTCGCCCCTCCACAGCTTCTAATCCTGACTCTCTGGGCTTCTCACCCTGGAAGATGCCTTCCCCTCTCTGGCCTACTAAGTACCTACTATGTGCTCAGTACTGTGCTCTGAATCCCTTCTCAGCCTAGAAGAACCAGCCACTACTGTTGTCTGTACTGTAACTGGTAAGTTCCTCCATTTTGAAGAAGTGCTCAGGCCAGACTCAGGCTCATTCCTCACTTTTCTCCTAGCTCCACTCCAGGCTTCCTTACCATACCCAGACCTTCTTCTCCACCCCTTTGCAGGTCCCTTTTGGGTGTTATCTTTCCCCATTAGAATGTAAAGTCCTTGAGGGCAGGGATTGTCTTTCATTTTACTGGAATTTGTATTCCCAGAACTTAGTACCATGCCTATGCTAAACTCAAACACAGAATTCAGGCTTAATAAATGTTTCTTAACTTGGAAATGTGTGTTTTCTTTCCCCACCTCACCACCACCAGTCCAGGAACAGCCAAGC
This sequence comes from Gymnobelideus leadbeateri, assembly GCA_011680675.1. Lineage (NCBI taxonomy): Eukaryota > Metazoa > Chordata > Mammalia > Diprotodontia > Petauridae > Gymnobelideus > Gymnobelideus leadbeateri. Next base: position 339,268 of record WOXC01009742.1, read on the forward strand.
AAATGCCAACACCACCCACAACAAAAGGATCCTTTACATCATCCATATTGTTGGCTATTATTGACACTACCCAACAACCTCCTGTGGTTACATTAAAACTTGCACCAAGGGAGGCTAGGTGGTGCAGTGAATAGAGCACTGGCCCTGGAGTCAGAAGGACCTGAGTTCAAATTTGGCCTCAGACACTTAACACAAAAAAAAACTAGCCATGTCACCTTGGGCAAGTCACTTAACCCCAATTGCCCTACTTTCCCCCTCCAAACAGGGGAAAAAAACCCAAAAAACAAACTTGTACCAGTCAAAAGCAAATAACTCAGCATCTGACTGCAGCTTCCCTAAAGCAGGAGTTCCCCATCCAGTTTTGCATACTAACAAGCTGTGTGCCTTTGGGCACAGTCACTTAACCTCTGTTTGCCTCAGTTTCCCCAACTATATCATGGGAACAATAATAGCACCTCCCTACCAGGGTTGTTATGAAGATCAGGGTGTCTGGTGGCCTCCCTTTTGGGGAAGGAGTCAGAGGGGCTCAGAGCAGCATGAGCCTTTCCTCTTTGGGAAAGGTGCCCGAGGAGATGCCAGCCCAGGACGTGTGTGTGTGCACCTACGCGCACACTCTTCTCAGGTTAGGCTCCTGGCATGAGGATCAAATATTATGAGATACAGAGAGGCCATACTAGGCACATAGTGAGCAGCATAGAAAGGCTCACGTTCATCATCTTTATTATGTGTTGTGAAGGCTCCCTTTGGCAGTCTGGTGAAGCCCACAGAACCCCTCTCAGAATTATGTTAAGTGTATAAAATAAAATACATAGGATTACAAAGAAAGCCAATGATATTGAAATATGAGGATATGTACATATCCACCCTGATGGAAAAGAAGCTTCTAGAACTTTGGGCAGTCATATGGTGGTCACTAACCTAGCAGCTGGAAAGAAGATTAGGAGGAGAGACATGATTAGCAAAAAGAATACTAACTCCTATTCCGATAAGCTGCACCAGCCTCCCACCTGCTTTCTGATGCCTTAAAGCCTGTCCCTAATTTCCCAGTTGGTAGTTCTCCTTCCCTCTTCAAAGTATAGGATCAGAAACTTAGGGAAAGGGTATCAGGAGTAATCCAGCCCAAATCTCCCTCATTTCACAGAAGAGGAACCAACCTCAGAGAAGTGAGAGCCAGTCACCCAGCAGCAGAAGTAGGCTCTTAATTTAATCTGCACTTGTTATTTACAGAGCTCTTGCTAAAATGCTTGCTGTGTTTAACTGAATTGCTTGAATTGAAATTGCTTTGGGAGAACAGGGGTTTTGATTGCCCGTTCGGATAGGAGGCTGAGAAAGCCGCTGCACCAGAAACCAGGCTACCGATTCCCATGGTGGTAATAAGTGACTGAGGTCAGCCCCTTTTCTGGGGGAAGTTTTGGGAGAAGGTGGTGCGACATCAGAAGGCCAGGCTGGCCCAGAAATGGGGAGCTCGCCCAGCTTCACACACTTTACCATTTGGTCTCCGGCCAACCCTGATTCAAGCTTCAGAAACAGTTCTGGACCTGGGAGGCCTGGGCAAGCCTGAGTAAATCATTGGCCCCGCTGTCACCAGAAGGGTTTGGGCTGGGTGCTCTCCATGGTCCCTTCGGGTTCCGAATGCTAGGATCGAAGCTCCCCAGAGCCACAGGGATCCTGGGTCAGCTCTGGTCAGCCCAGCTCAGCCATCAAGAGCAGTGAGAGGGGTGGCGGCCCGGAGGATCAGCTATGTCATTGAAGGCCAGGGGCAGCAGGGGGCAGGAGAGAGTTAGTTTCGGGAACTCTGCTCGGGACTGGGGCCGGCGGGAGCTTTGGAAAGTCAGCACAAAGTCCCAGCGTCCAGGGCGGGGAACTCGGGCCACAGACCGAGGGGCGGGGGCTCTTGGGAGGAGGAGCTGGAGAGGGGCGGGGGGGGGCTTCCTCTTGGCCCCGCCCGGGCGCCTCTGCAGTCTCTGGGCCAGATGCGCACAGCTGGCTCCGCTGGGCACCCTGGCGCGCCTGGGCGCACGGCCACCACGTCTCCAAGGCACCGGCCGCTTTTCAGGGGCAGGCTCTGGGTGGGCGGGGGGCGGGGGTCCCTGGACCCCCGCCCCCCTTACCCGCGCGGGGTCTCACTGGTGAGTAATTGGGCCCAGCCCTTCTGCCATCCCTGCACTCCTAGTGAAGCGCTCCCCCTCCAGCGACTTTAAGTGCGCTACAGCTCCCCGAGAAGCTAGGGGGACACGGGGGCGGGGTACAGAGTTGGGGGGAAGGTGACCCGTAGCATGGCCCTGCCTGCACCAGGCCTTAAGAGCCTAACCTAGGAGGAGCACATGCATGTGGGGCCGGGAACCGGCATCTCCTCGGCCCCCTTTCCCGAAGAGGAAGGCCACGTGCTGCTCTGAGCCCCTCTCCAAATCCTTTCCCAAAAGGGAGGCCACGTGGTATCCTGTGCCACTGATCCCCTTTACCAAGTAAGGAGGCCATGTGCGGCTCTGGGTCCCTCACCCCCGTTTTCAAAGAGGAGGCCAAATAGTGATCTGAGCCCCACAATCTCTTTCCCAAGGAGGGAGGTCACACATGGTGCCCCAACCCCTAACTCCTTTCCCCAGGAGGGAAGCCACATGGTGCTTTGAGCTCCTCTTTCTTTCCTACCCCAGAGATGCCATGGTAGTAGAAGCCCCTCTCCCCAGGCTCCACGGTGTTCAGGCTCCTGGTTGTCACATTCCTGCCTAAAAAAAAAAAAAAACAGTATGCTAGAGGGAAACCCTTTCCTCCAAACCCACATGGTGCTTGAACTCAGAGGCCTTCATGTGCCCCTGTATCCCTACCCCAAAGACCTGACTGGGACCCAGACAGCCCCAGCACCCCTTTCCATAGCCTTTTCTCTCCTACCCCAGCTTTATGGTGCCTTCACAACCCAGCCCAGTGGGCCTTGGGTCCTGGAGTACAGGGTACCCCATCTCCCCCCAACTCCTCATACCCCGGGAGGAAAGGGCATTGTATCCTGGCCTTCCGAGTCTAAACCACAACCAAACCTGCCTGATCCCCATTTCCAGATGGACCTGAATATCACTACATTATGTCTTCTCCCCCCTTTCGCCATTTTAAAGGCAGCTCAGTTACCCTTTTCTTAGCTTTTGTCTGTTCTCCGCAAGCAGATACAAGCCAAAGGCAAAGCCCAGGAACCTAGGATCTCTCCTGGAGAAGTCTTGTCTCCGACAGGACAGCTGATCTTTAACAACAGCTGCACTGCCCTCCAAGGACATGGAAGCTAGAGCTGGCCCTGTTTCTCTCTGGGGAGTTAGCTCCCAGAAGCACCTCCCACCCCTGCAGCTCACTCTTAGCCAGGACTGCCTGTGGCTAGAGTGTGGTGAAGTTCAGTGGCTTTCTTCTCTAGACCTCAGTTTCCTTATCTGTCAAATCCAAACACTGTGCTTAGCACTTCCAGCTCTAAATGCTCTGATCTTAGCAAGGGACAGAGAGGATGAAAGGATCATGAAAGGGGAGGACTAACTCTGCACGGATAGTTAGGAGCCCTACCCTCCCACAACTGGACAACTCTGGGCAATTCCCAGCTGGTCTCTGGGCTTCTGCACTACCTTTAGCTGCCCCTTGGGAGCCTGAGAAGCACCCGAAAACTCAGGCTAGAGAAAAGTTTTAGGCTGAAACTTGACAATACCCAGTGCCTTGATTCCTTCATCTGTAAAATGAAGGAGTGGGAGGAAATGCCCTCGGAGACCACTCCTGGTCCTAAATTCTATGATCCTGAAATCCATTTTGCCAAATCTCTCAAGCCATTTTTCCTGTGCGTCAAGTCCAGCCTTGAATAATAGAGATAATTACAGCCCCACTTTGGAGCTGGGAGGGTAAAAGACTGGTTGATTGGAGCAGCATTCAGCTTGAGAAGAAAGGGTCCTTACAAACAAGAGGCAGCTGATTTCTCCTACACAGTCACTTACAGTCTGTTTGCTATTGTGTAGTTTGGTTAAATGGGGGTCTGGGAGTGAATGCCCCCTGCTAGAGCTCTTAAGCACAAACTCTTTAAGCAGGGAGGGAGAGAAAGAGAGAGGTGTGTGTTAGGAACTCCAGCAAAGGGAAATCATGAAGCAGTCATTTTCTGGTCAGCATGGCAGCCAGTCCTGCTGGGATTCTGGACAGAGTGGGCTTGGGGGAAGTTGTGCCCTGGAAACTGACTATTGGCCAAGGCTCAGAATGGGCCATTGCAACACACTTGGACTTCCCCTGGACATGGATTGTGCTTCTGCAAGTGCCCTTGGACCACAGCATACTGCCCACGAGGGCTCTTTTGAGATGGCTGTAGACCAAAGGCTCTTAAGAGCCAGATGGGTTTTAAGGGATCCATGAACTTGGATGGGAAAAAAAATTACATCTTTTATTTTCACTAATCTCTAATTGAATCGAGCATTTCCTTCCATTATGAACTTTAAAAAAGAAAACATTTTGAGCAGGGGTCCCTAATCTTCACCAGAATGCCCAGAGAATGGGGTGTGGGGGTGCCAAAGACCCAAAAGGGTCTAAAAAGGCCTGCTTTAGCCCAATTCCTTCATTTTACAGAAATGCCCTTGAAAAAGTTGATTTGAGTATTGGATGTGCCCATGAGATGTGAGTTCTAGGAGGACAGGGTTAGCCCAGTGCAGTTAAAGCAGAGAGACCACAGACTGAATTTAGAGTTCTGTTTCCGAGTTTGAAAAAAATGATGAACCAATTCTCCCCCCCACCCTTCCCTACTTCAAGGTCATAGCCAAAAGGGAGCCTAGGTCCAATCTGTGCTACTCATCCGAAGGTAAGCCCTTTCACTAGATAATTTTCTTATGCACTGGTAGAGTGTGTAGCCTCCAGGGGCTTGCAGTTCACTCCTATTTGTGAAGGGAAAGCCAGAGGAATGGGAGTTTGACAGGACCAGCCCCCAGCTCAGTGGCCCCTTGGAGGCCAGGTCTGTGCCATGGGGAGGCAGGCCCCCAGCTAGCTCTTTTCTCTTAGCTAAATGGACATACTAAGAACTTCACAGGAGAATCAGTATTTCAGAATGTCTAGGTCTTCTTGGTGAGGGGGAGAGTCAGCCTTCTGTACTAAGGGTACAAAGGCCAGAGTAGAGCCTCTGCCCTGAAGGGGCGTCCCTTCTACTGGGGACTGATAAGAAAATGCCCAGACTTTTTCCTGGGGGTGGAGATGAGAGGCTGAGGGTTGGAATTCTGCTCAAACCCTCTGACCTTGACCCTGGGCAAGAAACTTGGCTGCTTTCTGCGCCTTTCTCCTCTGACTAAACCCCTTCTATCAGGAGCTCCTTCAGGGCAGGGGCTGCCTCCGGTTTCTTTAATGAACACTCAGCATTAGCCAGGCACTGGGCTAAATGCTGGAGATACACATAAAAGGGACTTATCCTATTTCTTAAAATTCATTTTTATTATGAACTTAACAAACGCCTGATAAAATGGGCAGTTTTGTCTGTAAAAGAAGAGAAAAAGAGGACTGGCCATGAAACTACAGCTCTGTGATGTACAGTAGAATTTTCTTTTGAATGCATCAGAAGTTTGGCCTGTAGCTTTCAAAGTTGAAGGAACTTCAGGTCTCATGGGAGAGATGTCCCTCCAGAGGGGTGGTGGCCAGGCCCAGAGAGAGATGTTTTGGTTTGGCAAATGCAGGGCTCAGGCCTGAAGTCCCCAGGGCACTTGGGGGACAAATTCTTTACAGGAGTGATGATCTGGGTTTATGTGCTTAGTGGTGGGAGCATAGCAGGATTTCTATTAGAGAGCAGAGTAGTTGGACTGGGGTGGCCTTGGTGATGTGGAGAGCAGAGTGGGAGGGTTGGGGTGGTCTGGACGTGGTAAACTCTTTACTTATCAGAAGCCCAGGTTGAGTACTGGGTCAGAGGCCCTTGTCAGGGAGTCTGTATTAGTGTTTGGGCTGCCTCTGTTAAGACCACAGGCAAACAGCAGGTCTTCCCAGTATTGGCAACCCAGGAAACACTAGACTAATTTGCGGCATTGAATGTCTCCCACCTGACTTCCTGCATTCACACCTGAACAAAGGCATAATGTTTTCATTTTCTTCTTTTTGTCCCAGGGTCCAGGAGGAAAACAAGGCAGGCTTATGGTGATTTTCCAGTGATTTCAGGTATGGGTCAGCAGGGTGTCATTTAGCCTGGGTTATAAGGGAGATAGAATACTTGGCCGAGGATGAAAACCACAGTCTGATTGGGCATAGTTCACATGCTCTGATGGTTAAAGGATTTACCTGAGGCCAAAGGAACATTCTTCTAGATATTTAAGATGTTGGGAAAATGAGAAAATCTGCTGGACTATGAGATAAATTTGTCACAGAAATGCCTAGAACTGAACAGCAGGAACTCTCGTTTGCAGATACAGGCTTGGTCGGGTGGCATCTCCCACCCTCAGCAGATGTTCTGAGAATGGGAGTTTCCCAGGTGAAGGCTCTGGCAAGTTAGTGTCAATGCATGATGGGTGGTGGGTTTTTTAACCTTTTCAGAAATGGAGACCATTTTCCTGACTTCATAAGCAGAGTATTAGGAGAATGACTCCCTTTTCCTGAAGATTGTTTACTGTGATCAGTTACTAGGCTATGGCCACAGTGATTGCACTTTCTCAGGGATTGTTGAAATTTGTAGAACTTGTACCTCTTCACTCAATGAATCTCGAGCCTCTCTGGTCGTCTTTGTTTTATACTTTATATTCTAAAAATTCTTGTACATTATGAGACGTGTCCCATGCTAAGAGTGGTGAATGTGCATCCTTTTCCTGGTGACTACTTCTTTCCTGGGTTCTAAGTCCTTGGAAAGCACCACATGCCACCTTATAGGCAGTTTTCCTCAGCCCTTGCTGTCTGCTGTTGACCCCCTGACTCCTTGGATCTAAGAGGATCTAAGCCTGAAGGCTGGCCCCGCTCACCAGGTCACCAGGTAGCCAAGAGGTGACTCTCAGTCTGAGGCCTGAGAAGGGACTCGTGCTGAGCTTGACTTTGGGGCATCCCAGCTCATGGCCTTTCCAGAAGGTTGGAATTGTCAGAAACTGAATGGCCACAGGAAAAACAAAGCCTGCTTCAGCCTTACACCTGCAAGACGTTTTTATGCTAGAGATTGAATACGTGGATAGGATGATCACCTCAGGAATGAAATCCCCCAGACATCATTGCATGTCATTGAGTCCCATATCTGAAACAAAGCAGCCAAGCACTGAGCAGAAGAGCGTTCTCCCTGCACCTTGTGATTGGGGAGAGCCTGTCTCTTCATTAAGTGAAAGGCTTAGCGCAGGCACTGGGCTCCACCCAACAGATAATGAATGGCATTTTTCCTTTGCCAGTTCTGGTCTTTGACTAAGAGAGAAGCAGAGAAAGTCCATCGTCAGTGAACAGAGAGGTGCCTGCAGAAGTCCTTGGAGCCCTGGGATGAGAGGAAGCAGAGATGAGTCAAAGGTCAGAGATGCCTAGGCCTCCCCCACACTCCCACCCCTCAGAGGCTAAATGACATGTTTAATGGCTCCAGGTGACTATGGCAGAAGTGGGGTTGGGACCTCTGTCCTTCCCTCCAGTTCCCTCCCTCATGCAGTGTGATGTTCTTAACTGGTAGGGGGCCTTCCCAGGGGGACAGGCTCTAGTTCTGTACCCCCCAGCTTCCTTCAGAACTGAGCCAGAAGAGGCCTTCAAGACCTCTAGAGAGGAGGAAATGAAGGGCACTTCCTTGGGTGAGGCTGGCATTTGGGCCAGAAGTCTTTTGCCTCTGAGTCTGGCATTCTTCCAGCTCCAAGCCAGCCCAAGGGCACTTTGGAAAGGGAGGTAAATCCTGCCTCCTGAAACATGTTTATGGCCAGATGCTCCCCCAGTTCTAGGACAGCCACCAGTTCCAGTGAAAACCTTCTAGGCAAACTCTCATCCATTCCATTTCTCGTGGGCCCCTTGCTCTGTTTCTCTGAAATGCTCTGGGCACATGCAGGCTTCCAGGACCCAATGGGGATCTCTGCTCTGCCCAACGTGGGGAGAGCAGAGAAAGGCAAAGAGGAGAGGTGAGCTACTCCTGAGAGGGAGGTTCTTTGCTGGATCGGCACGTTGTAGGCACTTAATAAATGCTCCATCCTGAACTGGGAGCCTGGCGTCTTTGCCAAGGTCCTGAATTTAGTCAGAGGACACCTGAGCTGAGCCCTTGGATGCTGGCCATGGCCTTGGACAAGTCACCTGGAGTTTCTCTGACTTCCTTCATGGCTCCTGGGGAGGCCTTCCCTGACACCCCCCCCCCCCGCCCCCCTAAATTACTTTGAATGTACTTTGAATATCCCTTTTCCTTCCCTTGCTAACTGGAAACTCCTTGGGATAGTTTGGGACTTTGTCTTTGTATCTCTAGTGTCTGACAATAGAAGGTGTTGAATAAACATTTGCTGATTGACTTCTTAACCTGAGTCTTGGCTTCCTCATTTCTAAAAAGTGGGGCTTTGGGGATTGCTCTTTCAGGGTCCTTCAGGAGATGGGAAGAAAACACAATTCAGGGACTTGCTTCTGACCACATGTTCACATTTTCAAAGACTGGTTTTAATGGCAAGTATCCCACGTGGACTGAAATTCCCAAAATTGCTGGCGTGTCTGACCCTTTCATGAGACACTTCTCCCAATGTTGGGCATTTTCACTGGCATCACAGATCAGTGAAATAAGGGCCACTCTCACCATGACCTGGAGCCATAGCAGAGCTAATATTGAGGCCCAGCCCAAGAAGAACAGAACTGAGTGGAAGTTCCCTGGGTGTAGGCACTGTTCCATTTTGGCCTGGCACATAGTGAGGGGCTGGGGCTGGGTCCTAAACCTCTCCATAGGGATGGGAAGCTCCCTCCCTCAGGGATAGTTGGCCCCTCAGTAACTTAGTCTTACAAAGATGCCTGGTGGAGCTGAGACCCAGCCAGTGTTTGTCAGAGGCAGAATTTGACCCTGGGCCTTCTTGGCCTTGAAGCCAGCTTGATCCACTAGACTAGTGACTAGACCATGTCATCCCCAATCAATAAACTCCAGTGGCTCCCTATTGCCTTCAGGATCCAATATAAAATCCTATTTGATTTTGTAAGTCCTTCACAATCTGGTGCCTCCTGATGTCTTCAGGCATCTTCCAGCTAAAGAACAGTCAGAGGGCCTTCAGCTGGTGTCAGATGAGGGTTATGCCTTCAGGACTGTGAGTGGTTGGCCCTCTTCCATTCCCTGGATTATGGTAACCCCTTCACCCCAATTGTACCATAGAGCCTCTCAACGGGGCTCAGAGATTGGCACATTATGGGCCGAGGTGAACAAAATCTTTGGGAGACACTTAGGGTTCAGGGATTGCCATAAGTGACCTTATGGGGCAGCAACTTCAAACTGATGGGGGACAATGGTGGGCTGAAGGCCCGGGACAGCCAAGGCTTCTGTGTGCCACCTGATGCTTTCCCAGCAATGGTCCGTGATGGGATTGTTCTCCCTCTTTACACTGAGCCCCATAGGCTTGGAGCCAAAACGCCAGCTGTCCTCTCTAATGGTACCTGGTTTTACAAGTCGCCAGACTCTTGTTTGGGCCTTTCAGACAATGGTCCCTTCTTCCTCCGTCTATGGCTTACTTACAAATGGGGTATGATCCAGAAGTGAGCACATTAGGTCAGTTTTTTGGAACCTGACAAATACTTTCCTATAGAAACAATGGCCTGCATGGTTCCCAAGCAGGCCAGTAAATAACACAAGCCTAGTGGTTGTGCCCAGGGACCCTAACCACCCAGTAGAATAGTGCTTCTATGGAGGGAAAATGCATGCCATGTTCCACCTTGGATGCCAAGAATAACACATCTTTGTTGATGCCAAAGGGCTGTGAGCCCCTTCCCTTCTTGTCCGCCATGCGGGAGCTTTCCCAGTTCCAAGATGACAGCTGATTTCTGGGAGTGGGGAAGGGACCATAATGGGGAGTAATGGGGGCCAGGAGTAGGTCACAAAGGAAAACCCCCTGAGGTAAGAGAATATGAAGCTTTGTGGGATGGGACCTGGGAATATTTCTCACACTGTTTCCTCAGACTTTCTGGATCCCCATTTTCCTTCAAGGATCAGCTCAGAGGCCCCATCCACGAAAAAGCTCCCTAGCTCCAGTTGAAACCGTCGTCTCTCATGGGCTCCTAAACCTCCAGCTGGAAGGGATCTTGAGGGCCATCAAATCTAATCCCCTCAATTGACTGGTGAGGAAAATGAGGCCCAAGGAGAAACAACTTGCCCAAGGTGACAAGGTAGTCAATATCAGGCAGAATTAGAACCCAGGACACCTGATTCCTAATCTAGCGCTTTTTTTTCACTGTGCCTCATGGCCAGAGGGCAGGAGATAGCCATGTACAAACACACGTCCTTAAAGAATCTAGGTAAGGATATTTCTTCCCAGGCAACTAGAATGGATGAGAAGTGGACGAACTATTTTCCAGGAGCTGACAGCATGGGCCCTGGAATCAGGAGGACCTAAATTCAAATCTAGCCTCAGACACTTAACACTTAACTAGCCATGTGACCTTGGGCAAGTCACTTAACCCCAAATGCCCTCCAAAAAGCAAAAAACAAAACAAAACAAAAACAAAAACCAGGAGTTTTCAATGGACCCAAAGTTCCTCCTGTTTCTGGAGGGAAGCAGGCATGCTGGAGCAGACTGAAACCTGGTTCTGTTACCCACAAATCTACCACATGCCATCTTTGAGAAGTTGCTGCCTACCCCAGGCCCTATGAAGTCTCTATGATGGACCCTTTGTAAAGAAGCAAAGGAATCTGTAATATCTACAGAAACCCCAAATGTGGAGTATGAGGACTCCTAGGTTCGAAACCTGCCTTCCTCTGATTTCTTGTAACCCCTTGGGCATGTGACTTCACTGTTCAGGACTTATTTTCCCCACTTTTTTTTTTTTGGAGGGCAATTGGGGTTAAGTAACTTGCCCAAGGTCACACAGCTAGGTTTGTTTGTTTGAGTTAAGTGTCTGAGGCCAGATCCGAACTCAGTCCTTCTGACTCCAGGGCCGATGCTCTACTCACTGCGCCACCTAGCCGCCCCTATTTTCCCCACTTCTAACATGAAGGATGTACTTTAGATGACCCCTTCTAGATCCTTGGAAGCTTTGCCTAATATTGGAGTTCTAAGGGCTACAGACCTGGAGCTAGAAAGTGAGCTAAGCCAATGCGTGCATTCCACAAATGGGGCCCAGAGGAGTGAAGCCACTTACCCCTTCTCCAAGTCTGCCCATTTTATCAGTGCCTCTCCTTGACTTATCTCATTCTGCTTAGTGTTAAGTTTACTTGTGTACATGGCGTATCCCTTCCCAAACCCTTGACCTTTGGAGAGAAATATCAGCTTCCTCAGGATGGCAGCCACCATTGCTCTTTACCTTTTTTTAATCCTCCAGTCCCTTGCACAGAAGAGGAAGATGATTACTGTTAGTTGGCTTTAGGCCCCACAGCCTGGCGTTCCCAGGGGCTGGCTCAGTAGGGGCCTCCTAGCTCCCTTTTCTGCTGAGCAACGGAACAGATAACATGGTCTGGAGCTTATGATTTCAAACAGGTACTTGCCTCTCAAAGATTTTATAGCTGCCCATGTAGGGCAGCAAACAGGGGATAAAGAGGCCCCTTGCTATGCCCCCTATCTCATTTTTTCTTCCTTTAGCCTTGTAAGGAAGGACAAAATCAATCTCCACCCCCGCCCCACCCCACACACAAACCCCTCTGGATATAGGTCTTTAGGTATACAAAGTATGCTTTTGTGGGTCTTTAAGTACACAAAATGGTGGGACTTTAGATACACAAAAAAACTGAAGCAAAATTTGATGGCCACCCAGAGTCAAACTATCGGGGCCCTTCATCCTGTGTGAGAGAGAAGTTGGAACAGGGAAGAGGTTCTCTTTCCTTCCTTTTTCTCCTTCCCATGGTCAGCCCTGCTAGAAGAAGGGGTAGTCCGGGACAATGGGATGCCAGACAAAGGAGGAGAGCTCAGTATCTCTGTCCAAAAAGCCACCTGGTGAGGGCAGCTGTTCCGACATCTGCAGAGTGGCATCATCCCCACATACATGCTCCATTGTGCCATGCCCAAGGGCTTGCCAACAAATCATGCTCTGCCTCCACCCCTACTCCTACACCAGTTGTCATTTTTTGTATTCACTCCTCAGGCCAGGGCTATTCCTTACAAGGGAGCATTGAGGAGGGTCAGAGATACAGTCTGTAAAACACCCTGTCCAAGTCATTTCCTTGGAATCCCCTTCACTCTGGCCCAACAGTGTAACAATGTGCACAAGAAAACTGAGAGCTGGGAAGAGGAAGTGGGACTTGTTTCAGGTGTGTGATTTTCTCAGTCCAAGTTTGGAAAGGCTCACCACTAATGAAAACTAGCACCTGTACCTTATCATTTTAGAGGGTTGCCTAGGACACTAAGGGTTTGCCCATAGTTCCCATCAGCATGTGGACATGAGAAGCCTCTTGTGCAGTGGAAGGCAATGGCATCAGAGGCATTTTGACTCTCTGAAACTCAGTTGCCTCATCTGTAAAAGAGAACAGTTGGAATAAATGGTCCCTTCCAGCTCTGGATCTGTGATCCACGATCTTATGGAACCTATGAAGGGGGAGCAGACCCAAGCAATACTGAAAGCTCCCCTCCAACTGCCCCCTCCCAGCAGGTTGGGGGTGGCTACTTGTCCAGCTGAAAAGTGAATCCTAACCAAGTGCTAGCTCCTTGAACTTGAACTAGTTGGGACCTACCAGATTCTCCCTGCTCCTAACAAGGGCTGGTTTTCAGATCCTGCCTTGTGGATTGCAAAGGACTTGGCACCTAATGTTCTGTTTGATCATCCCAATAAATCTGAGTTGGGTCATCCAGGCATTCTCATTCTACCTAGAAACAACTACAGAGGAGTAAACTGAGGCGTGCGCCATTCAGCTCATCAGCAGTCAAGCCAAGATCCCCCTCTGTGCCTCCTCCTCTAAGCTGTCTGGCTCTTTCCATTGCTTCATGCAATTAGGACAGCTCGAAACTTGTTATCTTCAATTAAGGCTCCAGCCCTTTCTATCCTTTTGTTACAGTGTGGGCACCAAATGAAATCTTGGCCAATCCGGATGACAGGCAGCCAAGATCCAAAAAGGGCTTGACAGGTGAGAACATTGGATTGATTTTAATAAGATGGAATCAGATGGGACTGGATGTAAATATCATCTTACCTTTGGCTTCTTAAAAATCAACCTCAGGAGTATGAGACTTGCTAGGAGCGGTGGTGCGGCAAGGTGGAGCAGCTGGAGAGTTTATCTTAGGATCAGAAAAACTTGGTTTCAAGTTCCCCCTCCCACACTAGAAGACCCTGGGCAAGTCATTTAACCTCTTCATGCCCAAGCAACTCTCTAAAATGATGTTACCAGTTGTCCATGGAAAAACCAAGACCAAAGACTGTAAAAAATGGCCTAAGCTTTTAGTAAAACATAAGCCAATATAAGAACCAACCCTGTGAATATGGGACATATTTGTCCCTATGATGGGGCAATCAGAAAAGCCAATGGGATATTTGGTTATGTTGAGAGAAGGGGCACATCCAGGAAGGGAGAGTATAGACCCTGCCCCATATCCTGTTCTCATTTGCCATCTGGTACACATCTAGTATTCAGGTCTGGGCACACATTGTTACAATGGAGAGCACCAGAGGAAGTTCAGCTCAGAGGGCAAAGATCCTCAAAATGGTGTCATTTGAAGGAAGTGAGAATTTCAGCTTGGAAAAGAAAGAACTTGGGGAGGAGGTTGAGGCTGGAGACCTCTCCTGTACTTTGTTCATTTATGGGTTAATTGATGCAAATGTGGGGTTTGCAGACTTGAACCTAAACAGTGATTTATAGAGTTTCAAGGGGCCACTTTACTGAGGAGTTCAATGATTGGTCCAGGGTCATCTAGTCTGCATGTCCCAAAGGCAGGACCTGAAGTGAGGTCTTCCTGACTCAAACATTACCTTCTGTTCACTACAACATGCAGCCTCTCAAGAGGCCCTTATAGTAGAAAAGGATCATTTTAAAGCTTCTCTTTTATTAATGATGTAGTTAATTACAAAGTAAAATGTGACATTAATATAATATTTAATAATAATATTCAAGGTATAATAAGATGTCCACATTTCCAAGTCTTTTAACTCATGCAAGCATAGAATCTTAGAGAGTGGCACAATGTGGTTTTGAAGATTTCTAAATTGCAAATATACATGCCCCAAACCTCCAATACTGTGAGGTTCCATTTGTCTTGATTGCTTGATATTCACAATGGAGTTGATCATGACAGCAGTCATTAAAAAAAAAAGGAGTTTATGATCTCAGTACATTTTTCAGGATAGAACAAAACTATCTAAAAGTTGAGTCCTTAATGGCCAATTTGACAAATGTGTGACAGACAAAACTAATGAAAATCATTCATGTTATACAAGAAAATTCAGGTCCTCTGACCCAGTGATCCTACCACTGGGTATAGATCCCAGGAGAGGTCAGAGACAGAAACAGAGGCATAATAGTATAACATATACCAAGGAATGAATCAGTTTCATCAACACATATTTATTACACACTTACTGTTTGCCAAGCACTGTCCTAAATGCTGGGATATAAAGAAAGGCAGAAAGAATCCCTGTGAGTCCTCAGGGAGCTTACATTTTAATGAGAGAGATACATGTATATCTATAGGTAGATATAAGATGCACAGCGTAGATACAATGTAACCTTCAAGGGAAGACAAGATGGGGGAGAGGGAGACTGGCAATACCTACTGCTGAAGGTTGCTTCTGTCTTGAAGGAAGCCAGGAATTCTAAGGGCCAAGTGAGAAGGGAGGGCATTCTAGGTGTAGGGCCCAGTTAGTGCAAAGACACAGAGTGGACAGATGGAGCTGGGGGGTGGGAACAACCCCAATATTGATAGCAGAGTTCTTTGTAGTAACCAACTAAATGCCCATTGATTGGGAATGCAGAAGAAACTGGGGCCAATAAATATAACAGGATAGTTATGGTAAGTGTCTGAGGCTGAATCCAGGCCCAGTGCTGTATGCACTATGGTGCCACCTAGGTGCCTCCGGGTCAGAAGAAGATTATGTATAATGACTTCAATGATATCAATGAAAAGGCATCTAAAAGGAAGATGAGATTGGAGCAAACGAAAAACAAATATTGGTCTCAGCTAATGAAGCCTGATGCACAGCACCTGGCACACAGTAGGCGCTCTATAAATGTTGCTGTTATTATTTCCTCCTCTTAGCAGAGGAGTTGGGGAATGTGATGATGAGTGATGAGACATTCTCACTGTCAGAGAGCAGAACCATATCTGCTAGGTTTGATAAACTGTTTTTCTTTGTTACAAGGGAGGGTTCTTTTTTGGGGGGGGGATCTTTCTAGAAATTATTGTTATGTAAAAAAAAAGATTTAATAAAACTTGTTAAAATATATTTTTCTTTAAATTGCCCCCACGACCCATTGTCTCTCTTCGTATTTACCTTGGGGAATTCCAAGTTTCCTTCGAAGCATAGTTCTTGTACCACCTACTTTTGATCTCCCCAGTTGATATTCCTGAAATGACTTTGTATTTCTTAATCTAGTCATTTTTGTACCTACTGCCTCCCTCCCCAAAGCAGAATATAAGCTCCTTGCGCAGGCACCGTTAATTTTCGTCTTTCCCTAGCTCAGAGTACATACTTGATAAATGTTTGTTGAATTGTTTAAAAATTTTTAAGAACAAAAGAGGAGGGTTTTTGCAATCCACTCTGCAAGTTCAGTGAATTGATGCCTACAAACTACTAGTCTTTGAATATTATAGACAGACGATAAATATATGAGAAGCTGCCTAGAAAGAAGGAGAAGCAGAGAAATATTGGAGAGAGCTGGTATCTTTCTGGCCCAAAGAGAGACCTAACTCTCATGTGGCCAACTCAGGGCAGTCAGTAAGATGATGCTTTGAACAAGAAGCCCCAGAAGGCTGAGCAAGCAGCTGGAAGAATGTGTGATGCCAATGCTGAGGTGAATCCGGAGGACTGAAAGGAAAGCTTTCCTTCTTTTGACAGACCAAGACCATAATAGTAGTCTCCTGGCTTAGAAAAAAATAGAGTTAAGCAGTTCAGCTAGAGCAATGAAGGAGAAGTTGATTTTTAATCTGTTATAAAAGTTTTTTTAAAAAACGTATTTTGTCAACAAATCAGTTACCTTAATGGACATTATATTTTTAGAAATTTATGGTTTTGAAAACTGCACATTTTTCAGGCCTGAGGTGAGCTGGAATTAGTATAAATAGTACAACCTCTCCTTCCACGATAGCATTCCTATGTTACAAGTCACCTCAGGTGCTGAAATGGCAAGTGTGTCTTCCAAAAGTGACAACTTTGTGTCAAGATATTACACTGATAAGGGGTGGCTAGGTGTCGCAGTGAGTAGGGCATCGGCCCTGGAGTCAGAAGGACCTGAGTTTGGATGTGACCTCAGACACTTAACGCATACACAAACAAAAAAACCTAGCCATGTGACCTTGGGCAAGTTACTTAATCCCAATTGCCCTCCAAAAAGAAAAAAAAAAGATATTATATATTATACTGATAGAGAGGAACAATTCATATTAATTTTGCTCTGAAACTCGACTTCGATGGTCTCCATGACAAGAACAGTGGAGCCATGACAGAGAGGACTTTAGCTGGTTTTCTGTTGGCCCTCCCCCAACTCTAGGCAATATTAAAATCTCACCATCACTTACTTGTCCTAAGGTGGAGAGTATGGACAGTCTTGGGGTCTGTGGCAGGATGTCTGGCACCATTGAAAAGAATTTCAGACATGGAAAGAATGGAAGCTCTTTGAGGGGAGGGGTGGCCTTATCTCTGTCTTTGCAATTCCCAGAGGCTAGAACAATACTTTCCACACAGTTGGCACTTAATAAAACTTTGTTGAATTGAACTGAGTGGGTCCGATATTCCAGCATAATATATAAAGCATGAAACAACCGAGTTCTTCTAACATTTTAAAGGGTGTATTATTTTCTCCTAAAGGAGAACATTGTTTTCCTCATTATATAAATCCTTGAGAATAAATATACTTTGAAGCCCTGGTTAATTGGCACTCAAATAAGCAGAACTCTCCAGTTACTAGTACATGTTGTTGTGTTTTTTTCTTCAAAAGGGCAAAAGGTGCTGGTCGGGAGAACCAGATAAAGACCCAAAGGCCTAAATCCAGCCCTCCAGCCACCAAACTTCTGAAGCTTTCAAACACAATTAAAAGCCACAAGAGTTTCTTTGAAGATTTTTATATCTAAATGTGTGTGCTAATTACAACTATTAAGGGCCCCTAGCTTGGGATTTCGCACCTTGTCATAGCACCATTTCCCTGTCAACAAGTTGTGTGAGGCATAATTCTACTTAATTTGCTTTCCTGATGTCTCTTAAGTGTCCTTTATTTTTTTTTAAGACAACTATCACCAGGATTTATTATGCAAAGTGTTAATAGGCCTGATTGAGAAATGCAAGCAAAGATATTCACAAGATCCTGTCCTTTCCACATTTTCAACTGGAGGTGAGCGAATGGAAGAAAATATAACTTTATGCTGTAAAATAACAAACTCATTCATTTGGTGGCTTTTTTCCTTAGGGAAAAACATCCATTTTGTGTACTTTTAGCATATATTCGTTATGTTGTACTGCTATAATTTTAGGTCTAAATGGTTTTTTTACCCTTTATTCATCACTAAATCCACGTAACTAGAATGCTTTATTCCTCTACAAAGCTAGTCAGCTGATGTGATAGTATATGTGTTTCATGATGTTCCCCAAATCTGGTGTTCTCTGAACTAACATTTTTGCATCAGTGATGAGACCCAAATGAACCTTATTACCAGCTAAATTATTTTCCCTTCTAACCAAACACAGAAATTTGAAGCCCTCAATAAAGCAACAATGAAAGTCATTTCCCATTTAAACAGCCACACATATTTTTGCTTACTTTTGGATATAATTTTTTTAAAGAGAGAGAGAAATTAAGACAATTTGCAACCATTTTCAGTGGTGGTGATTTATAACTAATAAGAAAGTTGTGATCTTAAGTCTTAACTGGTAGCAACTTATTCGTGTCGATGAATTTGGAAGGAACATGAATACCGTTAGTAAAGTTGTTTTGTTTTGCCCTTCTTTTTAAAATTGGAATTCCTCCTCAGTCATCAAAGTGAGGATGGATGGATGGATGGATGGATGGAGAGAGAGAGAGAGAGAGAGAGAGAGAGAGAGAGAGAGAGAGAGAGAGAGATCTGAGGGTCTGGTCCATAACACATACGTCACAGCTAATAGTCACTAACTATCAAATGCTCCTTGGAAATGACTAAAGCTATTGTTTTTGTTTAAATCCCAAAAGACTGCTGTTCCACTCAGAGGTTGTCACATAGCCTAAGGCTCTTCCCCATGTGATGGTTTATCGTGGAGGTAGCATGTTTTTTTGGAAAAGTACACTGGACCTGGAATTAGGAGAAATCCAAGTTCAGATCCTGGCTCTAACACTTTGTAAAGCTGTGTGGCCCTGGAGAAGTCCTTTAGCAGCTCCAAGACTCAGTTTCTTTAACTGTGAAATGGGGTCAAGAATATATAATCTACCCACTGGTGGCGGTGGGAAAGACAGTGGCTGTTGTGAGCAAACTACTTTAGAAACCTTAAAATACTACAGAAATGAGCTATTATCTTTCCTAACCTATGCTTCCTCCCTAGGGAACTGGGTTGGAGGTACAAATACAATCATTTTGGCGAGCTGAACAAATACCATTTTGATATGCTAACAGCCTCTAGGAATCTCTGACTAATCTTCACTTTAAGACATGAAGAACAGAAATTTGCAATAGGGAGCCATGTAATTGGCATGATTAAAGCCCAGCTGCTGTTGGCACATCCAGATGAAAGGATGGGACTTCTCCACTAACACCAATTAAGAAGCAAGCTCTCGATGAGACTTCTCCATCCTCATCCCCCACCTTTGACCTCCCATCTACCCCTCCCCTCCTACATCCCCTCTCCTCCCATGGCTTCTGTAACATTTATCTGTCTTGGTCATCTTCCTATCTCTCTGACCATTCCTTCTCTGTCTCCTCTGCTGGATCATTTCCCATGCCACACTCCCTAGGTATGACTATCCCAAGACTCTCCCTTGGGTCCTCTTCTCTAGAGTTAAAGCCATTTCTATAGAAATGGCTCCCCAAACTATATATCCAGCCCTAATCTTTCTCTTGAGCACTATTCCTGCTTTGTCTCAAAAGCCTCTCCAGCTCACCAGGATTAAAGCAAGCCTGTCTGTCCTCCAGACTTCCCTTTTATGCTGTGGCACCATGTTCCAGTCACCCATTCGTCCAATCTGGTCAATCCTACTTTCACAACATTTTTTTGCATCTGTTTCCTCTTCTCCCTTCACAAGGACAGCCCCAACCTTTTAACTTATGACCCTGCCTCAAGTCTCTCGCATCCCCTATCTGTCCTTCAGCCAGCTTTTAAATGAACACAGATAGAGCTTTGATCACATTGGCTCATTCTTCAAGGAGCTTCAACACTTCCCCATTGCCCCTAGTATAAGATACAAGATCCTCAGCCTGGCATTTCCAGTCTTCTATAAACTTGCTCCCACCTATCTTTTCAGATTTTTTTCATACTGCTCCCTTTCATATACTCTGTCTTCTAGTCCAAATGGTCCAATGCCAACCCAAAGCCAACATTTCATCTTCCACCCATGTGCCCCCCATGCCTAGAATGTCCTCCCTTCTCCAATGTACCTCTTAGGGTGTCTGGTTTCCCTCAAGGCCCAGCTCAGGGGCCCTGTCCTAGGTCCTTCCAAGTCTCTGGCTCTAGCTCTTAGTATATTCTCTCCACTGAAATGACTGCATTTACTGATCTGTCCACTTGTTGTACTCTTCCCAGTAGACTCTAAGATCCCTGGGGGCTGAAAGTGTCTAGTTTAGCTCTGTATCTCTAGTGCCCACCACAGTGCCATACACATAGGGGGCACTTGATAAACCTCTGGTGAAAAGAATTGAATTTAATTGGA
The DNA here is from genome assembly GCA_011680675.1 of Gymnobelideus leadbeateri. Taxonomy (NCBI): domain Eukaryota; kingdom Metazoa; phylum Chordata; class Mammalia; order Diprotodontia; family Petauridae; genus Gymnobelideus; species Gymnobelideus leadbeateri. Next base: position 359,309 of record WOXC01009742.1, read on the forward strand.
AAGACCTCCTATTGGCTACTCCTGACATTACTCAGAGTTTGAATTTTAGCTGGAGCATGGATGTAAAACGTGGTTCTTTTTCCCGAAGCTGAGTATAGAAACCAACCCACAATGGAAGATCTATGCATTGCTCAGATGACGTTACTAAGGATAGGTTTTTAAAGAATTGATCTAAGTTGTAGCCGTGTCCAAACTGTAAATGATACGTACGTTCTCTCCATTCCTCCAGGCCAGCTGAAATGCCACCTCCTCCAAAATGCCTGAAGTTATTTCTCTCTCCTCCTATCTCAGAGCATTTCTACCCCTTTCACATAGTTCTTCCAGTTTGTCTGGTATTCATCCCTACTTGTGAGGATGGAGAGGGAGGAGCCATGTTTACATCTCTTTATACAAGGAGAGAACCACAATTGACTTTCTAGCCTGCCTCCTCCATTTTGGGCAGTTTAGCGATCACCTTATTATTTAATCATCCCGAAAGGGAAGGTGAGCTTGGTGAATGAATTAGCCAATGAACAAATGAATGAATGAATGAATGAATGAAGGCATCAACTAGTGGAGAAGTGGCTAGAAACTATGATTGTGAAATCTGATCAATTTTATATGAGGAAATTCTCTAATGAGAGATTTCATCCAATAGGAAGAGTTACTTATCTCTCAAGTTAAAAAGGCTTCCCTGTCTCTCTTTGGTGTTTTCTGGGTACATGGATTTTGGCTCCTGTATCTACGAGCATAAACAAAATACATAGTGTGCCCCATAATCACAAAGATGATAGAAATGAACACCAGCAGCCCAAATTGTTGAGGGGCTGGGGCCAGGATAACAAGGATGAAATGAATAAGGTCCATTAGGTAGTTCATAGAGCATTGCACCCCATTCACAGTGCCACGTTCTGAATCTGCGATGTTTTCCTGAAGAAGCTGAGTCACAGTAAGGTCAAAGGACCAGAGACCTGCAGGAGAAAGATTTGAAAGAAATCAAAGTAGTTGAAAATATAGTCAAAGTGGCCTCATTCTATACTGGAGCACTATCAGAGGGGCCTCCTTCAACACCGAAGCACTGTCAGAGGGGCCTCCTTTAATACTGGAGCACTGTCAAAATGACCTACTTTAATACTACAAGACTTCCAGAACCTATGACCGCATGTTCCAGGGTCCTCACTCCACTCCTTCCCCCTTCAATGATATCGATCCTGGTCTTTTAGGTCCTTAGTCCTTCAATAGTTGCTATGGCTGAAAAATTGGTTGCAACCAATCTGGTGATGAACCTCTAGAAAGGTATCTGAATGGGGCCTACCATAGCAGATATATTGTTAGTTAACAAGATTTTTGTCTTGGCAGTACCTGGAAGAAGTTGCACCCTTCAGGCATACATAGCTTTCATAGTGCAGGGGAAGATTGCTGCGTGTGTAGTCAGAGGACTGAGGTTCAAATCCTGCTTTCGTGCAACTTAGCAGGTACATTATTGAGGGCAAGTCATTTCACAAGTCTCAGTTTCCCCTTCTGTAAAATGAGAAGGTTGGACCAGATGACCTCTGAGTCCTTTCTGGCTCTTGAGAAATGATGTGACCAATCTGAAGTTATGCCGACCTCACAACGCAGATCGGCGGCTTCAGGGAGACCTGAGCCTGAATCCTGCCCCTGCCCCTGCCTCTCAGCCTCCCTTAGGCTCCGATTCCTCACCTGTAAAACAGGCATAATGATAATCCTTCCTTCCAGGTTGTGTTTAGAGTGTAAAGCACTTAGCCAGCATTAAGGAATTAAGAAAATGTTGGCTATTATTAGGAAGCATCTTTTGGGGAGGACTTTGAGGGGGTGTCAGAGGTTTACCTGAAAAGAGGAATCTGCAGATTCCTCTTTTGGAGGCCAAGGTTTGGGACAGAAAACAAAGATTTGGGCTTCACATGGGCTGGTCTAGTACCCCAGTGAGTTCCAACTCCAGTAAACAGGCTGTTGGCCTTGCAGGAAGAAAACTCAACTCTCCTTTCCCTAAGCCTCAAAAACAACAACTGTGCCTACACACAGCCTTTAAAACAAGACAAGAAACAGCTCAGCATCTCTGAGCAGGGCTTACCAATTCTGGCCAAGATGACTCCTGAGAAGAGCAAGGTGATGGAGACATAGGACTCCGGCTGGCTGCTTTCTTGTGCACCGTCCATCAGAACAGTATTATTGGTCCAGTGGATGGTGGAGCGGCCAGGAAGGATAGGCTGGTTAATGTTTCTTTCAAAAGGAAAAACATGTTCTGGGTTCTCTATCAGCATCTGGTGACTTAGAGAAGAGTTCCAGCTTAGTGGAAGAGAGAAAATCCCCAAATCAAAAGGACTCCCAGGGGCAAAAACAGAAAACACACAGAGCAGCAAACAGCCAATGTGGAGACAGCTGGAGATGAGGCCTGTGTGAACTAAGCCATAGGACCTTCTTAACCTGGTAAAGAGGATTGTGCCCACGAGACCAGAGAAGGCCGAGATGGCCATGAGGAGGCTAAGGAGGGAGCCACCGATCCCCTGTGTGTAGGCGTAGCCTGTGGTGATGCAGTCAAAGCCCAGCACAGTTGTGTATAAGAAGGCTAAACCCAATCCCGCCAAGAAGACAGTTTGCCTGCAATACGTCTTCCAGCCATCACAGCACGTCCGGACTAGTCTCTGCATCTTTCTGAGGCCAAGAGGAAACCTAGAGGTCATGTCCTGCTGGGCTTTCAGAGGAGATGGCTGGTCCTCTGGTCTTTCCAAAGTCTTGGGCATGTTGGCGAACTCATCAATGGTTGGACAAGAGTGAATTTCCCCTTTTAAAAAAATATATCCAGAAAGTTCTTAGATCACAGTTATCATAAGAACATCCTGTTCTCAAGTCAGATGATGAAGTGTGTTTGAATGGTGATGCTGAGAACATATCATCTTCTCCTTAATCACTGCCCCTTGCTTAAATTCTCCATCTTCTTTGAGGACGCATCTACCATCCCAGCCAGCCCTGCTCAAGATGTTGGCACTATTCTTGATTCATTGCTCTCCCTTTCCTAGGCTTCCATCATTTGCCAAGTTATGTCCATTTTATAACATCCCTTGCCTGTGTCCCCTCCCTTCTATTCATGTAATTAATTACCCCTTAGTTACCCCTTGTCTACATGATTGCAATATTCTATAAATGGATCTTTCTTAAATCTCTCTTATCTCTAATTCTTCACCCACAGAACTGGAAAACAAATTGACCCGAGGCCCAGGTCTGATCATGTTACTTCTCAGCTCAGAGGTTTTAGTGATTCCCCATTGCTTTGAGCAATGGTCTCCAAAGTGACCTCTGGGGCCAAGATTCTATGGACCCAGATCTAAATATCAGATCCAAAAGAAAGTCAGCGTCTATATCAGGAAATGCAGCAACTGAGAAGAGAATTGGGTATATTCTAAAGACAAGTTACCTCACAGGGAGTATCAAATAAAATTTATATATGTATATATACATATATACACCTATACGTATGCACGTGTATATATATATATATATATGTATATCTATGCGTATATAATACTTTGCCTGAAGTGCTATATAGATGTAGTCTATTATTGTGAATAACAAATTTCTTAAAGTTATAATGTTTACTTTCTTCTGTGATTTTTCATTAAGATAAAAAATGAATTTTTTTTCAAGTCTTGGAGATAACATCCAATAAAATAAAATCATGTGATTAATCAAAAGAAAATGTATTTTTTTAAAAGGTTGAAAAGGGAGCCCACTGACTGAGTCTAGTAGTGGTCAATCCTAGAAGGAACCAAGGATTTGGATAGTACTCGGAAGGGATAAGTAAAATCCTATAAATATATTCATTCATTCATTCAGAAAGCATTTATTAAGCACCTACTATGTGCCTTGTGCAAGAAGCTAGGGAAACAAAGGACAAAAGTGCCCAAAAGTCTCTGACCTGAAGAAGCTTCCATTATATGGAAAGGAGGGAACAGTGTCATCTAGTCCAACACCTCTCCAAATCCCATAGCATCCCTTACAAGTGGCCTCAACTCTTCCTATGACAAGAAACTCTCTACCCCTGGAAACAATCCATATTACTTTTGAACACAGAAAGTAGGGCTAAAGGAGGCAGCCAGGATCAGTATTGCCAGCAACACTTTGAGAAGGAAGGAAGGAGGGCGGCTAGGTGGCACAGTGAGTAGAGCGTCGGCCCTGGAGTCAGAAGGACTGAGTTCGGATCTGGCCTCAGGCACTTAATGCACAAACAAACAAAAACCTAGCCATGTGACCTTCGGCAAGTTACTTAACCCCAGTTGCCCTCCAAAAAGCAAAAAAAAAAAAAATGAGAATAATGAATAATAAATAAATGTTTACATTTTCTGTAAACACAAACTATTCCTGTTATAGAGATTGGTGGACTTGTATTTGAACACAATATATTGCACTGTGTTACATGAGACGGGGTCTGGAGTCAGGAAGACTCCTCTTCCTGAATTTAAATTTGGCCTCAGATACTTACTAGCTGTGTGACCCTGGGCAAGTCACTTAACCCTGTTGGCCTCATTTTCCTCATCTATAAAATGACCTGGAGAAGGAAATGGCAAGCCACATCAGTATGTTTGCCAAGAAAACCCCAGATAGGGTCATGAAGAGTCGGACATGAGTGAAAATGACTGAACAAGAACAATATGTTTCCATCTCTGGAAAAATGTTTATACAGCCTTTGTATTGATCATCCCCCATGCCTGGAACATGCTCCCCTTTATCCCTACCTCAGAGAGTTTCTCTCTTCCTTTAAGATTCAGTCCAAGCACCATTTTCAACATAAAGCTTTTCCTGATCCCCCATTGCCCTCCCCCCAAATCATCTTGTATTAAAATACTTTGAATGTATTCACTTAATATTTATGCTGTATATATTTTTATGTATACTTGTTATCTCCTCCATTATAATGTAAAGCCATGAGTAGGGATTATTAAATTCTTGAAAGAGCCTAATTAATACTTGTCAACTGATTGATTGATAGATCCCTATGAAGTAGGGAAGGATCAGTTTTGTTTCCTCCCAGGTACCCCATTGAATATCTCCCTAAGCAAGCAGGTGGGGACTTCTGTTGAAAAAATTACTCCCAAGAGCCACATTTTCTAAAGTGACTAAAACATCCATACCTAGAGATCCCACTGCTAAGTATATGCCCCAGGAAGTCACTGGGGGGAAAAAAAGGTCTCATAGACACCAAAATATTGGCACTATTTTTTGGTAGAGAAAAACTGGAAACAAACATACCCATACATTGGGGAATGGTGGAACAAGTCATGATCCATAAATATAATGGAATATTACTGTGAGAAACAATGGATATGATGAAAACAAAGAAGCATGGGAAGGCTTACAAAAACAGATGCAAAGTGAAGTAAACAGACCTAGGAAAATAAACAATGGCTTCAACATTGAAAATAACAACCACAAAACAATCTAAAATGAATGTTCTTTGCAAAATTGCAAAGAATAAGCTTGGTCCCAAAGATAAGATATGTGGAGTCCCCTCCACAACCTTTGCAAAAATGGGGGAAGGAGTCCATAGGTGTGTAACATTACATACCACGTCAGGTTATTTTCAGTATGTTGACCAGTTTTACTGAATTTTTTTTGTCTTATTTTAATCCTTAAAAAAAAGAATGACTTTTTGGGAGGGTGAGAGAGAGGGATACAGGGGAAATATAGGTGATATAAAAAGAAAAGATGCCAGAAATCTATTTATAAAATGCCCCATTCTTTAGGTGGGAAGTTGAGAGTGAATATCCCCCAAGGGACAGAAAGCAGAAGCCAATGGAATGACAAAATTCAAGGAAAAAGACCAAGTCAGGAACCGTGGGGAAATGAAAATTACCTTGTGAGCTGATGAGCTCCAATTGCCTCTTTAGAAAGCTGTCCCCTGTGCACCTCCGGGGTTTGGCAGCCAACTGAGGAACAAGCTGATAAACTTTAGACAGGAAGAGGAACTCAACCAGCAGAGACACCAAGTTCCATCCCAGGATGAAGCCACAACCAATGACATTAGATGCCCATGTCATCACCTGTCCCACAGAGAGGGGGGCAAAGATGTTGATGATTTGGTCCATCCTTCGAATCATTGCATTCATGCCTAGAAGGGAGAGTAAACCAAAACATTTCACTGAACACCCAACATCTAAGAATCATTCAAGATATTGAAGGTCCCTTCTAGGGCTCAAGGTCTGTGGCCAAACTATTGATTCATCAGAGGCAGGTAGAAAATGTACCATCCTCCATTTCCATGGAGGCTCAGAAAGGAGAATTGATCATATAAGTACTTAACCTCTGGTAAATTTTCCTTATCACAATGCTTGACATGATGTGAAAATACAAACACAAGTCAGTTAAATATCCACAACCACAGTGTACTCATCACCTTAGTGTGGCTTAAAAGAAAGGACTAGCACTAAAGGGACAGCCTTGTGTAGTGGGAAATGCCTTGCATGTAATGTCAGGAACATTAGAGGTTAAGGTTGTCCAATCCCCTCTCCGATTCATTTGCCACTCAACTATCAAAAGGGATTTTCTAAGTCAAGAGTTTAATCATGTCAGCCCTCTGCTTGATGACTTCTTTGTTACCTCCTGGATCAACTAAAAGGTCATCTGGTATTTAATGTTCTCTAGAACCTGGATCTTTCCTGCTTTCCTAGCATTAACCTATTTCCAGTTTCTCAAACACAACACTCCATCTCCCACCTTTATGCCTTTGCATTGCCTGTGCCCCATGCCTGCCATGCCTTGTTTCTTCATCATCACCACCTAGCTTTTCTGGCTTCCTTCCATACGCAGCCCAAATTCTACTTTCTGTAGGAGGTATTTCCTGGTTCCCTGGAGCTAGTATCTTCCCTCTAAAATTACCTCCCATCTGCTTCATATATATCTTGTATGTACAAGTCTTCACATGTTTTCTCTCTAATTAGAATGTGAGGTCCTTGAGAACAGGGAACCTGGTTTTGCATTTTTACCTTTCTTTGTATCCTGTTTAAATAAGATATTTTAATGAATTATTCTTGCTAACTAGGTGCTACAGAGGTGGCATGGGGTAGCTGATAGAAAGCTAGCCTCAGAGCTAGGAAGACCTCAGTTCAAGTAGTATTTGTAACATATTAGCTGTGTGACCCTAGATGAATCACTTAGGGCCTCTCAGGATCCTAGGCAATTTTTTTAGATTGTAAGGTGCTTGCATTAATTGAGGGAATTTTCTCACCTGGAATTCCCTAGACCTAGGAAATCACAGGTCTGCCCCTTTCTCCCCTACTACATTTCAGCAGCCTGAGTCAGAAGTCCAGTCACCCTGCCCTAGTTATGGCTCCCATTAGACACAGATATTCCTCATGGGCTCTACTGAATTTACTCATCATCCTTTTTGGGGAAAGAATTCATTAAGATCCTGGCATTCCTTAATTTCTGTTGCCCAGGGTGATAAAACATTTTCATGGTGGCTTGTTTGTAGGTGAAGCATTGTATTGGACTCACCAGCAAGCTGGCTTCTGTTGTCTCCAGTGATAACCACAATCCAGTCTCTCTGAATGGTGATGGTTAGGGCTGTGCTGGCCAGGTTGGCCAGATCTGCTAAGATAATCACTGCCACATAGCAGGCCACCTGTGGGGAGGGGTTGGGAAGCAGAGTTTGCAATCCAAGAAAAGAATTTGATAGGCAACTGCTTTCTATGGTTTTTTTTAGCTGATGCTCCTACCCAAGCCAACATTATTAGCAAGCCCTCCTAGCTACAGGTTCAGCTGAGGGGAGGCAGAAAGTACTGTTCTGTTGACTTGGTGAACATTCTTCCTGAACCCTCCATCAGCTCCAGGTTCGATGCTAATTTTGGTCCCAAAGACAGGAGGCCCACAATTCAGTTGTCTTTGCATGTTTGTGATTTAGGGTCTGATTCACAGCTTCGAGGTAAAACACAACTCTAAAGAAAGACTAGGTAGGTTTAAAACCCTAGTCCCCAGAATGCTGCAGAACAGGCAAGTGCCTCTGGCCCCAGAGAAAGACACAGCCCGGACCTCTGATGTTTCATTTCATTGTGCAAGAGGAAGAGGAGTACACACGTACCATGAGCCAGCCCTGACAGATGCCTTCGATCTCACTTTTGTAGGAGAACACCAACATCAGGACCACACAGCACGCTGTGACAGAAGAGTTCTGAAGGAACAGGGACGCATGGGCCACTGGTGGTGAAGGAGATAACTTGCTCAGCACAGTCTTCTGAGTATTTACAGAAGAGAACCAATTCCCTGCTATATAACACAGGCATATATGTCTAACCGGATCCCCATGCCCGCTCCAGGAGACAGTTTAATCTGTTACATTGTAATTCAACAGCAAGGTCATATTTTCCTCAAGCAGATACAACAGAAATAACTGTTCAACAATTTAGACCAGTATCTTATATCATGTTATATCTTATATCACGATCCATTCCAAATGAATCAATAACCTGAATACAAAAGATATGAGAGGCTCGTGGAAGGTCATGTATTTGAAACCGTAATGAGGACCCAGATTCAAAACCAGATGAAGGCTAGAAGAGATGAGGGAAGGCAAAAGAGACGATTTAGATGATAGAAATGGGGAGCCCCAAATGAATTTAGCCTGACCATGGTGGCCTCACGGCCAGTAAGATGGCTCTGAGGGGGTGAAGTCTTTGACAGGGAAATCCAAGAAAATGACAAAGTAATCCTCAAGCCTTCCACTTTCTCAGTGACTCTGATAAAGAGGCCAGGAGAGTGGGTATACATAACTTTCTGATCAATTGGAAATGCACATCAACTAACCCTTTAGAATGCATCAACACTAGCTGTCTCCTTCCTGCAGCCACATGGCTGACTAATCACCAGGAAGGAAAAAAGAAAGGCTGAAGTTGTCCCACATCTCTGACCACTCTCGACCCTCCTCAAATTACTTTGCATTTTCCTCGTATTTACTTTGAATGCATTTGTATATCTGTGTCTATTTGTTACTTCTAATAGTAGTATTGATTGGTTGATGATGATATTGACCAGCACATCTATACAGCTTTAAGGGTGCAAAGTGCTTTTCCCATGCCGTCTCATTGGATCTTCACAATTTTACTCATGTTTTACAGATGAGGAAACAGAATAAGCTCCTCCCAGGCAGGCACTACCTAACTTTTATACTGGTTTCTCCTAGAGGAGTAGGGACCATTTGGTGCTTTGTAAAGGCTTGGTTTTTGAAACTGATAGATGAACTGACTGGATCATTTAAGAAGAGGGTGAGAGAGATAGTCAGCAGCCAAAAGCTCTAGGGAGATCTGTGTTTCATTGAATAAGTCCAGAAACAAATCTGAGTTTACCTAATGAATTATAATGACATAAGTGTATATCTCAAAATATCAGTGGCTCTGGAGCATCAAAGTGGATACTCTATTCAAAGGTGCCAATAGCAACCTGTGAAAGCCTTTTCATCGAATATGACTCATTCATGTCTTCCCTTAAGTCCTTGATGGGGAACCTGCCCAGAACAGAGGAAGCCTTTTGTGGATACTAATGGACAGTCATTTTTCTGTTCATTTTCTGCACTCGCTGGATGGCCAGTACATCTCCTTTTCTAGTCTTTGGGCAGATATCTCTTTGATCTCTCTCTCTTTTTCACATTAAATTTGTTTACTTTTAGTTTACAACATTCAGTTCTTTGATATCTTTTACAATTCTTGTTGGTAATGATTACAGTCTAATCGAGCTACCCACACATCTCCCCATTCCTTTTGGGTGACTGTCAGCAGACTTTGAATTCTGTTCAATTGTGGATTCCTTGTCCTGTCTTTTGCCTCTTTTAATATCCCCAGAGCGTAGCACAGTGCTTGCCACATAGTAGGCACTTATAAATGTTTATTGGATTAAACTGAATTGGAACCCAAAGTCATAGTGCCCTGGATCTTCAAGCCTAGGATCTAAGGGAGCCCAGGGGCAGAGTAAATAGATAGAATGTTAGACTAGGAGTCAGGAAGACCTCGCTTCAAGTCTCATCTCAGACACTTACTTGGCTGTGTGACCCTGAACCATTCACATAGCCTCTCAGTTTCCTCATCTATAAAATACAAGTAAAATTGTGAAGATCCAATGAGACAGCATAGGAAAAGCACTTTGCACCCCTTAAAGCTGTATAGATGTGCTGGTCAATATCATCATCAATCAATCAATAACCTCTTAACCTCGGTTAAGTTTTCTGTAAAATGCAGATAATAACAGCACCTCCTGGGGTTGCTGTGAGGATCAAGGAGATCATTTTTTAGCGAGTTTTGCACATTTTACACCTTTTCAAGTGCTACAGAAGGGTTAGCTATTCTCAGTTACACATTTTAGGCACCGTGATAGCTATTAGATGAGGAATTACCTTTGTTTCTTGGTTTTCTGTCAATCCAATCTCCAATTAAAACCCCAAACACCAACACTGAGCCAGCCACCACTAAGCCAAAGACCGCCGTTAGGAGAAGGTTGCGCCCATATAACTCTATCAGGAACACAGACAGAGCAAAGTGCCACATTCGGTCTCCCTGCAAGGTGGCCCAGGCCAAAAAGACACAAACACAAACAAAAAAGAGGCCGGGGCTGGGGACTGTTCTTCCGACAATGACCAGTGAAATTAAATTGTGAGTAAGATGCACAGACACTGGGGACAGACCATCTTGCTGGGGTTTTCCAGAATTGTGAAGGCAGGACAACATTTTCCTACAATACAGCCAGCTCTCATTTATCCAGTGCAGTGAGGAAGAAAGAAGACTGGATTTGGAGTCAGAGGACCTGGGTTCAAATCACTTCCCCTCCCTGGGCCTCAGTTTCTCCATCTGTAAAATGAAGGGGTTGGAGCAGGTGGCCAGCCTCTGAGGTTCCTTCCCATTCTAGATCTGTGGTTCTAGGGGTGGGCAGGTCAATTCCCTTCCCCTGGGCTCAGTTTCCTCATCTTTAAAGTGAAGGGGTTGAATGTGACCTCAAAGATCCCACCCGCTGTAAAGCTAAGATCCTAAAACGTTCCAATGTGGCCCAATGTCAAGATTTGTTTGTGAAATCCTGGCTGTTCTCAGCCTCAGAGCTCTCTTGATCATTCAAAACACAAGAATAATTATTTGACTTCATCTTACCCATATAGAAAGCGCACAGCTGACATAAACCAAAACTCTTGGCCCCAGGAGGGAGTTCAAAGTTGCCCCTAAAACACACACAACCAAACCATGAAAGACATTTCCATGTGAATCTTGTCAAAGACATACTTGGTTCACTTCCTCTATGCAAAGGAAAACCTGGGTGGCTATTGCCCAGTGGGAGAGGAGAAGGACTTGGAGCCCAGCCAGTGGTGTTCCCATGTGCCTGCAGAGGGCATCCTGGAAGTCTCCTCTGGATCCCAAGAAGTGCCTTCAGGACCTTCCCGGAGAGGGGTGCATAGCCTGGGGCTGGGAGGGTGGCACCACCAGGCTTGGCAGTTGTTGGAAGCTAGGTTCAAGCGCCTCATCTTTTGTGCTTACCAAGACCTCCTTTCTCTTCCATGGTCACAAATGGGTTCATTTCAAGCTTAGAGCAAGCCCGTTTTTCAGTACTGGATATAGCTCAGGATTCAGAATCTAGAAGACCTGAGTTCAAATTCTGCTTCAAATACTTCCTAGCTGCATTATTCCCAGGCAAGTCATTTTATCTCTTAATCAAACAAGCAACAATTATCAGGCATTTTCTTACTCTGGGCCAGGTACCCTGGTGAGTAATGGGGAGGCAGTTGCTTCATTTGTAAATTGGGGACAATGATTTACTTGTAATATTTACCTCACAGGAGAGAATGTGTGTAAAGTTCTTTGAAAACTTGGACTACTCATATAAATGCCAACTATTGTCATGGGAGAATAAACTGCAAGGAACCTGTGTCTAGCTCAGGAATCTACCTCTTGGACGTTGGGCAGGACTGGAGCACCAGGGGCAAATTTCAGACCTGTGAACAATGGCTCCCATTTCTAGCGTGAGGCTTTTGTCACAACAAGCCTGTGATATGAGGAATGTGGGCATAATTCTTCTCATTTTACAGATGAGGAAACTGAGGCTCATTGGGGTGAAGTGACCTAGCCATGGCCAAAGAGCTAGTAAGAGTCAGAGCCAGAATGGGAACCCACATCTTCTTGATCCAAGGACAGTGCACTTTCTTCTATGCCATGCTATTGTTTAAGAATATGACCTTGTAGTAATTGTAGAAAATTAAATCATGACTCTTCCAAGTGGCAGAAAAGGTTGAATTCTATTGATAATTTTTAGAAAATTTCCTTTATACCAGGATCAACATATTTGGAAATTGTGTGGATGCTACTCCCTGACAAGAGAATTAAAGTCAGTTTGTAGTGACTGGGATCTCTCTGTGTCTCTGTCTCTGTCTCTCTCTTTCTCTGGGTGTCTCTATCTCTATCTCTCTGTAACCCCCTCCCTACACTTAGCCCTGTGCTGAGGGCTGTCAGGGAAAGTCAAGGACATAGCCCAGACCCAGGTCCAGCCTGGTTTTTAATTTAAAGGCATTTTCAGTTATGGAGTGAAAATAAACAGTTTGCCTCAAGTGAAATAGAAAACAGAATCCACTTTGGCAGCTGGAGCCTTCAATTGAAATGGAAGTGATTGAATTGAGGGCTTGAAGCATATTTTCGTTAATAATTAAGCAAAGGGGCTTTTTTCTCCCTCCATTTCCTTGTGGCCACTAAGATCATGCTTCTCCCTTCACTCTCTTGAAACCCAACAGATCTCAAAAGAAAAGCCCAGGCTCTGAACTGCAGGGAGAGACCTGATTAAAGCATTAGCCTCGAAGGCCATGGTCAGTCACCAAAGTGTCTCACCCATTTATCTCCCTGGGTGGGAGCCCTGCAGGAATTCACATTTGTAAAATTCTGTGGGATTGTCAACTGGAAAGTGTTTCTGTTGCATTCGGTACCATTTGAAATCCATCATGGAGAGAAGCCTACCCCCATGAGCAGTGGCCAATATGAGGGCTCTTCAGACAAGTGAGATGCTTTGGATTGGGGATTTCACTTCCCCCTAAACCCCATACTTTGCAATTTAATCTTACAAACGAAAGAATGCAGGAGTCACTAGTGAAAACAGAACAAGAGGTGACACTTTACAGTCATTGCTCTAACTAGACACTAACAAGGTATTTTTAATATTCAATTCAATTAGGCAACAAGAAACCGCTCCAAGAGAGCCTTTGGAAAACAGGCCAAATTGCTCAGTGACATTTAAATGAGAGAAATTCTGTTTTTGCGGCACATCATTACACAAAGAACAAATGCATGAAAAAAATCCTATTCATTTTACTTAATCAAATCCCCCTATGCCCAGTGGCACTGTGTAATTTCAGACTGATGATGTTAACATAGCAATATTTCCTACCCAGAAAGAGATTGCTTCTTTTCCCAACCAAGCTAGCTTTGGAGAGTGAAGCTTTATTGGCGACCTACCTAAACGTCTCTTTTCTCTCCTAATTCGTCTGGTGCCTACGATTTCACTCAATTTCTCTTTATTTCCACTGTCTTTGATAGCATTGCCTTCTGTCATCATTATTGCATACTGTGAACAAGAGATTTTAGAGAATGACAGATTTATTCAGGGGACCTCGCATTGTCGTAAACTGTGAGAAGTTAACAAGCTCCCCCTTTAATTCCAATTGGATTTCCCCTAAAAACCGCTCCCACTTGATTCTTTCAACTGGAATAAGTTAATTGTACAATCTATTATAGGGTCTACTGCATAGGAATAAAGTCGAAGTACTTGTCAACAAACGAGGCATGTTAATAATGCCCCAAACCAATTACTCAGGGGAAATAAATCTCCGTCAGCAGCAATCAAAAGCCCTCCCAGTTTTAATTTATCAAAAAGAGAGACAGAGACACAGAGAGAGGAAAAATAGAGACAGAGACAAAGAAGGGAGAGAGAAGACAGAGTTAGAGAGACAGAGAGAGAGACAGAGAGAGAGACAGAGAGAGAGAGAGAGAGAGAGAGAGAGAGAGAGAGAGAGAGGAAGAGAGTTAAACAGCAAGCAGCCCTTCATTAAACACATTATATTTCCACTTTAATTATTCAACAGGGCAAATTGATTACATTTGCTCTAATTAATGAAAGTTTTAAAGTGAAAAGAAAACCACAAGCACATTTACGAGAACACAGCAATGAACCTCAAATGTTTGCTCCCACCTGCTAAGAATTTGATTTAAAATAAGAAGCATCTGAAACTCGGGGAAGTGCTTTACTCACCCAGTGTAGGCAGCAGGGTGGAGTTTTTCATGTGTCCCAGCTATGAGTCTGGCCTCGGTTTCCCATTCACCCCCCCAGGGACCATGTGCAAAGGTGTAACTGGTCAGTAAAAGGGTTCTAAAACTTACATATGCCCTTGTCCACACATGAACCCCATTGTGCAAAAAGTGCTGGGTGTGCAAATGCTTCCTCTGGGTCATCAGATGAAAAGCCAGCAGTTTCTGATCCCCGTGACAGGCTAGTAGAACATAATCACAACTGGGCTCATCTGCACCGTCTCAGTCTCAGTGCTGGGCCAAGGGAATGTGGCAGACAGTGCTGAGCCCCATTTCTCTCCTGCTGCAACTTGCAGGACAGGAAGCCAGGGAAAGGCCACACAAAAGCAGACACGCTGTGCCCCTTCTCCTTGGGTGTGTTCCCCAAACTTGCATGTCAAATACAGAGTAGAGTTTGCAGAAATATTATTAATAATGGATTGAATAAGGCACCAGGTATAAAGTGCCACCCAAATATTAGCTCTGAAGCTGGTCGTTTCTCTAAGGTTCAATGCTTTTTAGGCATCCTCAGAACAGTTTTGTTGGTAATAAAGCCCCAAAGTGCCACATTTTTATTTCCATTCCAGAACTGGGAAATCTGGGCTAAGAGGGGTGAGGAGACTGACTTGTCCAAGGTCACACTACTAGACAGAGCCTGAAGAGGAATCTGAACCCAGATCTTCTTCACTCCAAGCCCATGCTTGGAAAGAGCGTCCTTTCCAACACGAGCTCCTGCGAGGGCGATCCACGCAAGGGCGATCCACAGGAGGGCGGGGGATAGCCAGGCCCTCCCAGCCCCTGCCCCAGCGGCCTTTGCCATCCCAGCTGGTCGGGGCCCTGTGTCACACGGCTCAGGATCCCCACTTACTCTCTCTGTATTTCGTTTGCTCTGTGTTCTCTTGTTCCTTTCTGCTAATTGCTGCTTTCAAAGGCTTAATAAACTCATTTCTGCCACGTTTTGCGCGTCTTAATGGGATCTCTCCTCAAAGGGGTATTTTATTCCTCTAACTCAAAGGCCCTAATGGTAAGATTCCGGAGATCAGGGAAAGGCTGCTGGGCATATTGTTAGGTGGGGAAAGTTCCTAGCTCCCTCCACGCCCACAACTCTGGCTCAGCAGCATCTCATAACGCTGGTACAGGACCAAAGCTAAGTGACTACACCTGGGATTTCACTGATTTAGAAGCTTCCCCCATGAAGACATTTCCTCTGCCGGGTAACTGCGCAGGCTCTTCAGCTCGGCGTCCGCGGAAGGTGCCTGGAAGCCTTTCCCAAGCCTTTCCCGCTAGCGCCGTCTCCCCGAGGGTCTCTCCTCTTTAGCTCTTTTACACCCTTGTACACAGTGTGCATGTCCTCCCTCCGCGAAGGTGACAACTGACTTTGCCCTTCTTTGTAGCTCCTGGGCTTAGCACGTTCCCTGACAGACCGCAGGGACTTGTTGACTTGGCCTAAGATATGAAGTGGCAGACACGCTCAGACACATGAGTTGGAGCCGGATTCTCCTGCCTTCTTATAGAGGATGGGTTTTGCTGTTTGTCCTTCGTTCTAGAAGAGGACCGTGACATCAGGGAGGTGACGCCATGGAATGCAAGTGAATTGGGTATAAGTAAGGCAGGGCTGTGCAAAGTCACCAGCCTCACTGTATCCTCCACAGCCCTCTGGGTCCAGTGGCCAGATAAAGATCAGGACAACCGGAGGTGGCCCAGGATGCAGTGGGGGGCTTTGGCCTTTTCAAGCTGAGGCAGGGAGTGGGGGAGAAGGGGGGGGGGATTTTAGCTGAGACTTGGAAGAAGCCAGGGAAACCAGGCAGTGGAGATGAGGAGTTAAGAGCATTATAGACATGGGCAACAGTCAGAGAAAATGGCTGGAATCGCGGGATGGACTGTTGTTCCAGGATCAGTGGGGAGAACAGTGTCTTGGATTGCAGACTATGTGGTGAGGGGAGAGAGAGGGAGGGATGGAGGGAAAGAGGGAGAGGGAGGGAGGGAAGGAGGGAGGGGGGGAGAGAGAGAGAGAGAGAGAGAGAGAGAGAGAGAGAGAGAGAGAGAGAGAGAGAGAGAGAGAGATAGAGAGATATCTTTGCTTTAGGAAGACAAATTTGACAGCTGAGTAGTGGGGAAAGACCTGAGGTAGAAAGACCGACCCAAAGGCTGTTGCAGTATTCCAGGGCTGGGATGCTGAGCTTGTACCAGGTTGCAGTGATGTCAGAAGACAGAAGAGGAAGTAGCCAAGAGTTATAAAGGTAGAAAGAATATAACTTGGCCACAGACTGGACAGAGGGTGGGAGTGGGGAGAGAGCTCAAAGTGGAGGATAATCCCTATATTGTGAGCCTGAATGACTGGGACCATGGGGGTGCCCTCAACAGCAATAAGGGAGTTAGGAAGGGGGAGACTGTCAGGGGGAAGAACTATAATGAGCTGAGCTTTGGACATGTTGGTTTGCTGATGTCTATCTGACATCTAGTTTGAGATGTCTAATAGGTAGTTGGAGATGCTGAGCTCAGGAGAGAGGTTAGAGCTGGATAAATCAATGTGGGCATCATCAGCATAGAGATGGTAATTGCATCCACAGGAGCTGATGAGATGGCCAAGTGAAATGGTTTGGAAGGAATGAAGAGGACCCAGGACAGAACCTTGGGGCTTGACTACAACTAGCAGGTGTGACCTGAATGAAGATCCAGGAAAGGCGCAGTCAGGTTGTAAGAGAACCAAGATAACGAGTGTCACGGATAGGGAGAGGGAAGTGGTTATGAAAGAGAAAAGGATGATTGGAGGTGTCAGATGCTGCAGAGAAGTCAGCAAGGATAAAGGTTGGGAAAAAGGTCATTCGCTCTGGTAATTAGAGGAACTTTGGAGAGAGCAGTTTCAGCTGAATGATGAGGTCGGAAACCAGACTGCAGAGTTCAGAAGAGAATGAGAGAGGAGAGAGTGGAGGTGTCCATTGTTCATGACATTCTCAAAGGATTTAGCTGCCCAGAGAGGAAGGAAAGAGATGGGACAGTAGTTAACAGGGTGGAAGCATCAAGGGAGGGGGTTTGGAGGCTGAAGGCCATGTGGGCATGTTTGTAGGCAGTGGGGGAGCAGGTAGGAAGAGACTGAAGATGAGAAAGTGCCGACGGCCGAAAAGGCAATCTGCTAGGAGCATGAGACAGAATGGGATCACCTGCCCAGGTAGTGGAGTTTGCTTTGGCGAGGAGAAAGGTCACCTCTTCATGTGAGATGGTGGCAGAAGGCTTCTGGGTAATGTCAGGAGGAAGGGCTAAGGGGGCTCTTAGGGCCAGTGAAATAGGAGGTACGGTTCTCAGCTGAGAGGCTGAGGGGTGGAGATGGGATGTCTGAGGAAGGGTAGGATGGCTTGGAAGAGCTCTGCAGGGAGATTAGAAACAATCTGGTAGCGGATCAGCTCTGTGCAGCTTCAAGATGTTCTCCAAACTTGCTCAGAAACAGCAAAGAGAATGTGCAGCCCTTCAAACAATTACCAGACATTACCTCATTGATCCCGAGAGGCGGCGACATCATTGGCCCCATTTTACAGATGAGGAAACTGAGGCAAGCAGAGGCTAATGACCTGCCTAGGATCCAGTTAGCTAATAGGCATCTGAAGCTGGATTTGAACTCAGGTCTTCCTGATTTCAGCTCTAACACTCTATCCACAGTACCACTAGCTACCTCAAATGATTAGGAGAAAAAGCAATAAATGGTGGGTATGATCTGAGGCCAAGACTCAGAAGGGCAAGGGACTGGACAGAAGAAAAAAGTATAAAGTGGCTTGGTTCCCAAGGTGTCAAGGGAAGAGGGTAGCCAGTACAGGAGTGATAGCCTCAGTGAAGGGAGAAAGGGACTTCTAAGACTGAAGGGTCCTGAGGCTCCCCTGTGGTCCCACAGCACACCTCACTATCATCTTCATTGTAAATGTGAGCCCCTCCCAATGAACCTGGCCTGTGTGCAAAGGGAGAAAGCCCCAGCCCGTAGGGTTTGGTTTGTTTTTAATTACTGTCTTGCTTAGTAAATACCCTTCTAAAAGTTAATTAAGTCTGGATGATAATCCCAGCCCCTCAGGGTTACCTGGGGAACTTTGATGGGAGGAGTTAAATCTTGGGGATCCAGCTGCTAATGCAGCCCCAGGGGGGTGCTACATACTCATAAATTAAACCCTTTCTTTGTTAAATAAAACCTAAAACCTTCCTGTTCTGAGATATCTTTGGGGATGGGGGTGGAGGTGGGGATGCCTCCACAGTCTGCACCCCAACTTCTCCATGCCTTAGCAGATAGGAGGGAAGGAGAGAAAGCCCCTTTGGGGCCAAGTGATGGCTGATCCCTGGGGATGAGTTCCTCGGACCTTCACTAGGTGGTCCTTGGGTGCTAGAAACCAAGGTCTCTTTCTAGGTCTATTCTAGAAGACTCTTTGGCCTAGGAGGATATGCTCAAGCTTGAGGTCCTCTGGCACAGCCCCTGAGAGCCCCTTCCAAGCTCAGTCACGCTGTCCTTGCCCCTGCTACACACCACAGCCTTGGCCTTCAGGCGATGCTTTGGGTCCCATGAACTCCTTCAGGTTCTAGAATGGGATGGAGCCGACGATAAAACACCCACAGATTTGGTGTTTGTGGGCACAGAGCTGGCAAAGCAACCCTTTAGGACCTGTCCTGAAGACCAGGACAGCATGCCACCAGAGCCCAGTGGTGACCACAGTGTAGCTGTAGCTATGGTGGCCACACATCCCACTATCCATGGCTGTGGAATCCTCCCACAGGCACTGAAGCATCCGGGAAAGTCCTGCAGCCCAGTCAGGAGAAAGCAAAAGAGGGGAGATCTGTGGCGCCCCCTCCTCCCGAAGGGACCCAGACCTATGGCTCTGGCAGAAAACGGGTAAAAGGAATTAGGTGTGGGTCATTTATAAGGAGGGGAAATAGGGCGATGGCTTGTCATTCCTGCTAGGGACACCCAGCCTTGCAGGCATGCAGATTCTCAGCGAGGGAGCCACCTTGGACGCTAACCTGCAGCTCATCCCACTTATCCCCCACATATCCATTCAACCTCAGATTTTGCTGACTCTGCCTTAACACTGGCCTCTGCTCTCTCTTCACACGGCCTCTGACCCAGTTCACATGCCCATCTTTCACCTAGACAAGCACAGTAAGTAACCTCCTGATTATTCTCCCTTCTTCTACTCCCTCTCCTTCCTAATCCATCCTCCATATGTTTGCTAAACTGCTGTGAATTGGAATGCCAGTCTGGCCACATCACTGCCATTACTCAAAAATCCTCAATGACTCCCGTTGCCTCTAAGAGGAAAATCCTCAGGCTCACGTGTTGATTGCCATAATCTGGCCCCATGTCTCTTGGCAGACTCATTCCATAGCCCTTCTCTTTCCCGATTGTCCCTTGGTCTGAGGGGTGGCCCTGGAATACGTCCTTTCCTTTAGATGACACCCACCACACCATCTGCCTAGTTCTTGCAGTACCCTCTAGAAATCTGGTGTTCCCTTATCTGTGAACGTGTTATCTCCTCCTCCCACCTGCCCAGGAGAATACAAGATTGCTTCATTTCTGTTTATTCTCCAGGAGAAAGAAGAGGCCTGACCATCTGTTGGGCTGCACCCCAATCAGGACCATGGGACCTTTCCAACTAACTGGAAACTGAAATCTTCCATATGCATCATCTCCCCCATTGGAATGGGAGCTCCATGAGAGTGGACACTGTCCCACTTTTATCCCTAATACTTGGCACAATGCTTTGCACATAGTAAGAGCATAATAAATGCTCATTCATTTGTTTGTACATCCCGTACCTGGCTCACAGTAGACACCAAAGTGTTTATGGAACCATATCTGGTAGAAGGCACTATTGTTCCAGTGTGGTCTGGGCCAGGTGGTGTGTGAGGTCCCACCCGGGCCACCATTCTGTGATAAACCTTCAGGTCCGTGTTCCTTTGGAGGTACCTAAATGTAACCTGATTTTCTTCTCTTGGATGCTAACCACATGCCCCTGAAGCCAGGCCAATGAGAGCCGCAGCATAGTTCTGCCTCTGGAGGGGTGAGATTCAGGACTGCTCCATGCCACGGAGGCCCCTGCCCCTCTCCTTTCTGTGAGCTCCCCATGGTGTCCCCATGCCCTGGCAGATCAGAAATGTCCTCTCTTCTCCTCAGCCCAACCCACCCTCTCAGTAGTGCCATACGGGTTCCAGGATGACCCCTCTCGCCTCAATGACTCATCTCATCCAGGAAAGAAAACTAAGAAAACTAGTTCAGACTTCACGGGTTAAGAAGAGCTTCCTGGGTGACCCTTCTTAGGGGTATCTGCATCATGAGAGGATGCCTCTGGCATCTTCCACACTCACTCTTCTAGTCTCCAGCCATGGTCATGCTCCCTGGCTGTTTCTCTGCCTGGAGTGTCCTCCCTCCTCAAGATCGCTCCTGCCCCTCCCAGATTCTTTCAGTCCCACCTTCTCTGAGCAGCCTTTCCCACTCCCCTTAAAGCTAGGGCCTTCCCTCTGCAGGTTGTTGCCAATTCATTCTGTCTCTAGCTGACCTTCACACAGTTATTTTTTGTTGTCTCCCCCATTCAACTGTGAGTCCCTTGAGGGCAGAGACTGTCTTTGTGCCCCCAGCTGATAGGACAGTGCCTGGCATGGAGGGGCCACTAATAAATGTGTAACTGCTTTCTGCCCTGGTCCAGTCATTTCAATTGTGTCTTCATCATGACCCCATTTGGGGTTTCTTTGGTGAAGATGTTGGAAGGGTTGCCATTTTCTCCTCTAGCTCACTTGACAGATTAAGAAACTGAGGCAAACAGGGTAAAATGACTTTCCCAGGTCACACAGTTCATAAGTGTCTAAGGCTAGATTTGAACTCAGATCTTCTTGACTCCAGGCCTGGATCTCTATTCACTGTGCCACCTAGCTGCCCTCCCTGCCCCTTATGGTCCCTAAAATCCTCCAAAGCTCAGTTCAAGGGGTACCTCAGAAAATGGGCCTTTTCTGATATTCCCCTCACTCCTAGTCCGCTCCATAGATGTTATAGCTGTATTTACTCTGTATGAATTTCTGCTTTTACGAATATGTGCACATACATGTTACCACACACACACACACACACACAAAATATGCATCTCCTAAGAGCAGGGATTGTTTTGTTTTTCTTTCTGAATACTCACACCTGGCATATGGTAGGCATCTGAAGAAACGAATGAGTGGCCTTTTAGCCCCTGCAAAAATCTCTTTGCAGAGTGTCTAACAGCCAAACATCCCCCTTATTCCTTCCTGGCACTCCCTTATATTGTTCCCCAGTGTGCCTATGTTCCACACCTTGGGTTGAATGCACTCCCCTTGAAGGCAGGGGCCACTGGGAGTTTTGTCTGTGAGTTCCTAGCATGGAGCACAGCTCCAGGGCCACAGCCAGAGCTTACTCTACATTTGCTGAATAGGATGACCTCTGAAAAGCCACAGGATTCCCTTTGTTCCTTATAAGTCAGTGTCCTGTGACCACAGACTTCCTTTACCACCTTTTGGATTTTCCCCCAAACTCCATCTCTCTTCACTGTGGCTCTCACCAATAAGTCCCTGAGAGAGGAGGATGAAAAGGGAGCCCCAGACAGCAGCAAGGCCGGGAGGCTTGGTGAGTTAGGACTTTATTTTATCTTGCTATACAGACCATGATGAGTGGCTGAGAAAGCTGAAAATAACGAGGCGTGTATTTGGAACCAGTGGCACAGGAAATGATCCCAAGCTTCCGGCTTCTTTGTTCTTGCAGCTTCTGCTCTTGAATATCTAATTTTAAGTTGAGATCTTCTGAGAAGAAAGATTGGATTTAAGTTTGTTTTGCAAAATGCAGCAAGATACTGCCTCTACTTCGGACTCCAGTTTACTCTGTCGGGATCCCCTAGCTGTCCCTGGCCAAAAAAAGAAGCCATTTTTCATAGTTTAAAGTCAATATTTCTCCAAGAACAGAAATAATTTGCAAATAAGGTAGAATACATAGGTAGCATTGTGTTGCTAGACTTATTGGGAATAATATATGAGGAGGAAGGGAAAGGGAATGATTAAAAAATATTATGGAAAACTCATCCACACCTACCATTAAAACAATTGTAAGGAGTGAGTTTTAGTGAACGGGCACCACATGAGTTAGCTGTGTATCCTAGGCTGTATTTTTGGACTAACAGTCTAATAACTAAATTCTCAGTGCCTCAGTTTCCCCATTTGTATAAACTTTATGGAGCTTTTTTAAGGGGAGATGGCAAATTTTGGAGATGATGTGCCTTTCATTTAGCAATTAGATAATGAGATTAGGGGATTGTGAAGAATGGAGTCCACTGATCTGGAACACAGATTGTAGGTGTGTTTCAAGTTTTGACTTGAACAGCAACTGGAAAGCTTCATTTTTATCCCAAAGAGGAAGCAGAAGATAGTGGGGCATTTTACATTTGGGAACAGAAGACTTTCTTGCCTTTGAATCTTGCTCTGCCACTAACAAGGTGGGTGACTTTGGGTGTGTTGCCCAAAGGTCTTGTTTCCTCATCAATAAAATGAAGAGGGTGGGACCAGCTGATGGGAGAGGGGAAGATTTACCCTAGATGATGAATGTTCAAATCCTACCTTTGAAACTCCCTAGTTGTGTGACCATCGGCAAGCCACTTTACTTTCTGTGGCTTTGGTTTCCTCGTCTTTATAATGAGGATAATACTTATACTCCTTACCTCATGGGGCTATAGCAAAAAAAGTGCTTTGCTTACTTTAAAACTCCCTTAGAATGTGATTTTTTAAAAATTATTTAATCCTAAAAGACATATGAACTTCAGACTCACAGCAGCATAAAATTTAAAATTATAATTTAAAAACAATGACAACAAACCTTTATAAGGTAACAAACCAGACATTTGTGTAGAGTTCTAGCAAGTTAGTGATACTGCTTCAGAGTTGTGGCTTAGAAATGTTCTAGTTCTAGTCATTTTAACCCTTTCCAAGGATACCATAGTAGAGAAAAGAGTCTTTGGCTGGTACTAAGCATCTTTGGCTGCTATTCAAGTTTTTCCCATTTATTTTGGGTATCACTCCTGCAGTTCATGATAATAAATGTTTCAAGAACATACAGCCCGTGGGAAAAACAATGTCTTCACCAGTGGCACAGAAATGACTTTTTTTCCCAATGAATTTTATTTTTTCTCTCATGCCTGAGCAACCACAGTGGGAAAGTTTTGTTATGAAAGAACAAAATTTAATTGATCTGACCCCACCTACCATTCTTGTAAGGAGGACAGAGTTACTTAATGCATACGTGGTTTTTACGACAGAGAGAAATCAGGTCATTTTGGCCCAGATGTTAATGTAAAAGATGGGTACAGCAGAGGTCACCTATCAGAGAAGGGAGCACAAGAAAGTGCCCATTGATGCTAATCACGTTTACTTTCCTGAGTTCCCCATTAAACTTATGATGGCTAATAACACCTACTTTGGTTTATCTGAAGCTGGCAGATCCATCCAATTTCGATATTATTCCATAATGTTCTCTTTTGATATTTCTCTTTCAGAATTTCACTCACCACATAAAGGTCTCTGGTTACAGGGACTCAAATTTACAGGAAACAGCCTCCCTCCTCCCTGTTAATCCCTAAAATGTTCAGTACTCACTAGCTGTAATGTTAAGGGAGCCTAATGAATTAGAAATGTGTCCACTGGCTCACAAAAACTTAAGGATGGAGGGAATAAAATCATAGGTCTAGTAGAAAAGGATCCGAGGGCCAAGCACTAGCTTTGAGAAGGGTTAGTGGACAGAGCACTGGGCTTGGAGGGAGAACCCTGTCTGGCCTCAAGCCACAGCATTCCTAATCACATAGCCTTAGTCATTGAGTAATCAGATTATGAGATCAGGGGATCATGAAATGGAGTCCACACATCTCAAACACAAATTGTACTGTGTTTAAAGTTTTGACTTGAACAACGACTGGAAATCTTCATTTTTTTTTTAAATCACAAAGAGGAAGCAGAAGTGGGATATTTTATTATGAGTCCCTTCTTTGAATCTCAGTTTGCTCATCTGTAAAATGGGGATAACACAGAGAGGTCTATTTTGAGTCTCAACCTGAAATTATTTAAGGTCCATGATCAACCTCAAGGCATTGAGACCCTTCAGCTGTTATTATGATGGTTTGGATGGGAGTATAAACATATACTTGCAGTGTAAAACAAGTTTTGCTTCTGATCACTCCTATTTGTTTCTGCTGTCTCAACCAACAAAGAGGATCATTAGAGAGGTAAGAATAAAATACAAATGGTTGAGGAGACTAAAAGCCAAGACATGTGAGGAATAAGGGGAGGGCCTTCAGCAGCTTCAAGATGTTGGCTCCATCCTCCACACTCACACAGACGTGCCCATCTCTACCCTTCCCCTTCTTGGGTAGGAATTCCCTCGGGAGGGAAGGCATTCTAGGCACATGGAACAGGCAGGTAAAGACACAAGGAAATGAGGGAGCCACACATCTATTTTGGCAAGAACGTGAAGTGTGGGAAGGGGACTAATCTGGCATTAGACCAGAATGGGGAGGATCTGGCATGCTGGAAGGGTTTGAATTAAATATGATGACCATGGGGAGCCACTGAAGATTTTTGAGGAGGCACAGACGCAGAGCCAGATCTATATGTGAGAAATATTCTGGCAATATTTCAAAGAATGAATTGGAGTGGGAGTAGGAGTGGGGAGAAAAGAGGAAAGAAGAGGCAGGAAAGTCAATAAAAATAATTCAGGTTAAGGCTAATGAGGGTCTACAGATCCCAAAGTACAGTACAGGAGCAGCAGGACCAGAGAGGAAGCAATGGCTTAGAGAGATGCTGGGGAGGACTAGATAACAGCTCACCTTTTCACAGGGCTCCATGGTTGGCAAAGCTCTTTCTCCCACTGCCTTGTGAGATAAGTCATACAGATGATTTTATCCCCATTTTACAGAAAAAGAAACAGAGGCTTAGAAGTGGCAGAGAGGGGTTGAGGGTCTTTCCCACAATTAATGTGGTCATTACCAATTGCCAAAGTTAGGACCCTACTCAGGTCTCCAAATCTGGGGCTCTCTCGACCACTTCATGCCTCTCAACAATGGTTCAAATGTCAGATGTAATTCTACTATTTTGAATTCCTTTTACCAATACAACAATCAACCTGATCCTAGGGCCTCAGAGTTGGAAGAGACTTTCTAGAAGTAATGGCCAATTTTTTTTTAATGTTTGTTAACTGTTATTTCAATATAATT
Organism: Gymnobelideus leadbeateri; assembly: GCA_011680675.1. Taxonomy (NCBI): domain Eukaryota; kingdom Metazoa; phylum Chordata; class Mammalia; order Diprotodontia; family Petauridae; genus Gymnobelideus; species Gymnobelideus leadbeateri. The sequence goes on from WOXC01009742.1 coordinate 384,828, forward strand.
GGTTTCTTTTGTAATCTCATGGATTTTATTCTATGCATTAAAAAAATCATCTAAGAAGGGCCCATTGGCTTTGGCAGATTGCCCAAGGGACCCATTACACAGAAAAGGTTAAGAACCTCTGTTATGGGAGGGGTGAAGGGAAGGGAATAAGCATTTATATAGTACCTACTCTGTGCCAGCCCCTCTGCTATGGGAGGGGTGAAGGGAAGGGAATAAGCATTTATACAGCACCTACTGTGTGCCAGCCCCTCTGCTATGGGAGAGGTGAAGGGAAGGGAATAAGCATTTATACAGCACCTACTGTGTGCCAGCCCCTCTGCTAAGCACAACCCTGAGAGGGAAAGGTTGCTATTATCCTCATTTTAAGTTGAGAAAACAGAAGCAAACAGAGGTGAAGTGACTGGATTTAATCACCTTAATCAACTTAGTTAATTGACTTAAATCATCTGCTCCAATTCCCTCAACTTTATCGGTGGGGACGCTGAGGCCCAGAGAGGTCAGGCCACTTGCCCACAGTCAGAGAGGTAGTACCTATGGTAGATAATCCAAATATCACCCCAAGCTGCAACCAGCCACTGAACAATAGGAGACATGCTCCTCGTCGTCCTAGGGACATTTGCAAATGTCTTCTTGACATCCAAATTCAACAGAGTTCTGCTGAGGAAAATGCCTGTTTTGCCCGCACATAAATCCAAATAGATGTAAATTCCATTTCTGCACAGGCCCCATACTTTCAGTCTCAACTCAGACCTTGCAGAAGTGGTAGAAGTAGGGCAAAATATTGATTTGTTCATCAAATTCTGTCGTGGGAATTAGGGGCATTTTAATTAATTTTAAGAAATTAATTTTAATCTTGGAAAATTTGAGAAGCAAATTTAAGACAAATAAAAGATGTTACTTCATGTAGTAGGTAGAGCTGGTTGTGGAGTAGGCCACTAGGTAGATCAAGTGCAGGACCTGGAGGCAGGAAGAGCAGAGTTCAAATCCATCCTCAGATATTATTTGCCTCAGTTTCGTCATCTGTAAAATGGGGATAATAATGACAGCATCTCCCCTGCACACCTTAAGATGCTACACAAATGCCAGCTGCCATTGGCACGGTTACTATCATTCTCCTATCCAATTAATTCCAGCAACCTCTAGGAAAAAATAGAAACTCCTCTAGGTTGCCTTTAAAGGCCGTCACAACCTGGTTCCACCCAATCTTTCTACCCTCCTGAACTCTGAGATCCAGGCAAACTGACCTTCTCTCTGCTCCCCACACATGACACTCCGTCTCCTGAGCTGTCCATCTGTACTGGCCACTCTCCATGCCTACACTGTCCTTCCTCCCTTTAAGATGGAGCCTGTGCACCCTATCTGAACAAAGCCTTTCCTGATCCCCATGCCTGCTTATCTCCTACCCCACCTGCATTGAACTACTTTGCATGTATATCACACACATCACACATGCGTGCATGCACACACACACACACACACACATACTGTCCCTCCCTAAGAATTGTGAATAGGGATTGTTCTAGTCATTGTACTTAGAACCCTAGTCTAGTACGGGGCTTGGTTGTTATTGCCCTTTGTTCTCAAAGAGAACCTCAGGGAGGTGACACCATGACATACAAGTGGATTGGATTTAAGTGAGGCAGGGCTGTGCAAAGACACGAGCCTCACTGTATCCTCCACAGCCATCTGGGTCTAGTGGCCAGATATCAATCAGGATGACTAGAGATGACCCCCAAAAGGCCTTGGTATATAGTATGTAGTAATATATGCTTATCAATTGATTAATTCAATTAACTGCATCCCAGAAGTGATATAGGCTGGAAATATGAATAATTTTAGAAATGATTTAGAGAAAATAATAACAGAACTGTCATAGTTTACTTCAACAATTAAGGTATTTTGAAGTACCCACCTAAACTTTCAGGTGGAATTCTCTTTTACAACCTGCCCAGATAGGATAACTTCACTCCCGGGCCCAGAGGTCTTAGACAGTGTGGGAATTTTCATATTCTGGTTTGTGGGTTGGACAGAATTTAGAAAATTTCACATGCTTTTCAATAATCTCATTCTGGCCCTCACATAAAAACCTATCTTTAAAAAAATTTTTAGGGCGGCTAGGTGGCGCAGTGAGTAGAGCGCCAGCCCTGGAGTCAAAAGGACCTGAGTTCAGATCCGGCCTCAGACACTTAACACACACACAAACAAAAACCTAGCCATGTGACGTTGGGCAAGTTACTTAACCCCAATTGCCCTCCAAAAAGCAAAACAACAACAACAACAACAACAAAACAAAACAAAAAAAACTTTTAAAATAAAAAACAAATCTCCTGGTAATGTTCTATGGCTGGAAGGACCAAAATTGTAGGTTAGTAGGCTTGAGTAGGTCATAAAATATTTTCAATAGTGACTAATGCTTGAGAAATGTCCTGAGGGACAGTGCCATGGAAGGGTATGATTATCTAAGGAAATGGGCCAATTATTTAGCAAGGGTAAGGAATAACAGGTTTTAGAACCCATATGTTGTATGGGTGCCCACAGAACATAAAAAGATCATGATGAAGGTCTCAAACACACCAGACAGATGCTCTGGGAAGGACCACTAAGTGAAAATAGATGGGCTGCCGAGTATCTTCAGATGTGGTCCGGCTGCCATTTGCATTGAAGGATCAAGTATCTACACTGAGGAAATCACAGATCCCCTGAAGTAGGCATGTGTAAGTACTGTTTATTCAAGTGCTTGTCTTTAAAGTATCTGAATTTGTTTGTCCTTAACAGCAATTTGGTTGATTTAATTTGTGCCTATATGCACAGAAATATACACTTGCTTAGAATATGATTTTAGAAATTTGATAACTATAATAAAAAAAAACATTATCCCTACAGCACAGGGTTTCTTAACTTTCTATATATGTTTGTGTCTTGGACCCTTCTGGCAGTCTGGTGGAGTCTGCAGAACCCTTCTCAGAATCATGTTTTTAAATAATTGAAGAAAATGTTATATTTTAGCTAGAGGTTAGTAAAAATAAAGATGTAATTATTTTCTCACCCACATTTACATGCCCCAGGTTAAAAATCCCTGTTCTAAAGAATGATGGTTCGTTGGCTTTTTTAATATGACAAACATGGATATTTTTGTGCATCAGGAAAAAGATAGTTATGGCCCAGTCTGTCCAACTTTCTGACCGGGGAGAGATTTTTGCCCCAATTACACAGATGATTGTTTCAGTTCTCTCTTTTTGGTGTGTGCTGATTTTGTCTTTAGTCACCTTATCAACCAGCAACTCTACTGGGTAAGGTTCTGGCACCTGCAGTGCTTTCAGGTGAGGAAGATGATCACTTGAGAGAGATGGTTCAGGGAAATGGAATAAATCTCCAGATCTTTTACTGGAGGGCATGATTCAGGGCCCCCTGAATTTGAGCCTTTACTTGCAGAATGCACACAGATCCATCAATGCTAATACTAACATGTCCTAGACAGTAAGGGTCTGCATTGTTTCATAGATGGAGAATTGGAAGGAACTTTAAAAACTGAGTCACACCCCCTCATTTTATAAAAGGGGAAACTGAGCTTCAGAGAAATAAGTGACTTTGTCAGGGTCACAAAGCTAGAGAAAAAGAATTCCAGGAGATGAATCTAGGTGAATTCAAAGACAGAAATGGTAGTAAGAATGACTCAGAGGTGAGGAAGAGGGAGTATACATGCAGTTAATCTGGACTAAAAAGAAATTCTAACTACTTGAAATAAAAACCACATGAAATGGAATTATTTGTGCTTTCATTTACTGGGAGAAAACCCTGAATGTGAGGGTGAAAACAGCTTGAATTTTATGCACAAGGAATCCAGGGAAGTAGCTAAGAAAGCAAGAGGGGAAATGGCCCCAACTGAGGCAAGATTTTTTCTAATCCACTTTTTTATGAGATCTTAGATGTGCTTGGTCCAATTTAATCCAACCAGTGCACTTGGCAAAGTGAGCTATGCCATGGATATATCTTAAAGAACAAAGTACAAAATGAAAAAACCATGAAGGGAAATGCCAAGACGTCCTCGTGGTCATCATCATCCACATTTATCCATCGCCTCGAAGCTTACAAAGCACTCTGCAATGGTATCTCATTTCACCCTCACAATGACCCTCACAACAAGCTGGGCACGGGCTTTCCATTTTACAGACACAGAAACTAAGACTGAACAAGGTGGTGTGGACCTGCCAAATGTCGAAGGTAGGATTCAAACTCAGGCCCTCCCAGGTCTCAGTCCAGCACACTATGCATTAGGAGACACACTGCCTCTTGAAGTGATCCTAGAGAAAGTTTTAGGGCAGTAGGACTTTGCGCCAAAGTACATAAAAATGCCTAACGCCCCCATTATAACTAAGAAAGGTGTGGGATTGGGAAAAGCACTGGATTTGGAAGGAGAAGGGTTGGGTCTGAACTTTGGGGCAAATAAATTCACCTTTCTTTGGTCTTGATTTCCTGTTTGCAAATCGAAGGGTTTACTAAATTTCCTTCCAGCTGTAAATCCGATTAAGTCAAGTGGACAAGCGTCTCTGTGCATCAGGCATCATCTTCCTGTATGAAACCGACCAAGCGGCCCAGTTCCACTATCAAGAGCAATCTCAATCCACAGAACTTCAAAGTTTGGAAAGGAACTTAGGACAAACCTTATGGAGGGAGGAAGTTAAACCTGTGAGTGGCAAAGTGACAGCTCGTCAAGTATCCTGACGACAAGCTGGGTGTTCTTTTAACCACACACCAGAAAATGTCTCAAGCAGCCCCTGACAGCGCTCAGTGGGCCGCGTTCATGAAAGGCTTCATCTGTTCATGGTTTGTGTGAGTATCATGTACTGTTTTTAAAAACACAAACATTTCATGATGACATGTTCCAAAACGTTTATTTAAATGGGATTGTTCTTTTTATTCCCCCTAATTCACTTCTGGGTTAGGGAGTTTGGTCTCCAAAGTTCTTTCACTCAGTTTTCTTAGGGTTTAATTTGCTGTAAATCTGAAATATGAGTTTTCCTCCAGGAGAGTTGGGGATATATAATGCTGTTTCCAGGGGCAGTGGTTCTCGGCAGTCTGCGGTCCACACCAGTCCAGCTCTGCTCTCTCTTTCCTCAGACCAACAACTGAGCATGCCAAGCTCACGCTCCTTTCACTACAGACCAAGATGACCCTTTTCCATGGATTGCTCTTCCCAGGGGTAATCAAAATACTTTAGTGCTTCCACGTGCAGGTGTTTTACAATCCTTATTTAGTCCTCCAAACTTACTTTGGGAGGCAGATATTATTATTATCCTTGTTTTACAGATAAGGAAACTGAGGCAAACAGCAATTAATGACTTGCCAAGGGTCACAAGCTAAGAAGTCTCTGAGGTTGGATCTGAACTCAGGTCTCTGACTCCAACCCCAGTGCTCTCTCTAGCGGACAGGGTAGGAGAGAGCGGATTACCAAGGTGCTTCATCAGACAATGATTAGCCAGAGCGAGAAATTGAAGCAAACCTCTGCTGCTATTTTAGCCGTCTTCTATTTCTGCCGCAGCAACTCCACCATCCAGACACAAGGAACCCCAAGAGACCAAAGCCGTGAACAAAGCCAAGAGGCATATGGGACCATAGGGACAAGACGGAGATATACCACTTCCTGTCAATCTCAGAAATCATTCTGTCTCTGTAGTTCTTGTCAGGAAGCCTGTGGACTCTGTTGGATAGAGCCATTTTCATGGCCATGGTTGAGTAGCTTCAGGGACTCAAAAATAGCAGACTGCCTTAAGTGTTATAATATTAGGATGGAATTCTACACAACTCTGTGCAGTGCATCATGGCAAGTTTTATGGATGATTTTTACCCTATTATTTTACACCCAAGCTCATCTTGACCGCTGCAAGTCAGACCAATTCAATTATTTATTAACTTCGAATAAATACCTATTATGGAAAATTTGCTTGGCATTTTCCTTCTTATAATGTCAGCAAACCCAGTAAATTCAAACCTCCTCTAATAGTTGTAAAAGATACTTGCTGATGTGAAGATACTTTTAACAGATTTCTGCTACAAATGCTTCCATCCTCATGGAGAACCACAGATGCCTTGGTAGGCTTTGGGACTTTTTTACTGGAGTCTCTTCAGAGCTGTGGGGGCCAGGGCAGCCCATGGGTGTTGGTTGTTCTGTGACAGGCCTGCCCCCAGCTCCCAGTCTCCATCCCAGGCATGGTGCCCTTTCTGGCACTCCTGTGTGCAAACACAGGCCTCTGTTGGAAACAAGCTTCAGTCTACTAGACATCCATTATGTATTTATCTCATCCTTGCCATTGGAGTACCACGTGATGTTGCATTGTTGGGAGACTGAACCTATAGTTTCCCCAGTAGAAAGGAATCTTATTGATGGAGGGACCGTTTCACTTTTATCTTTATGTATCCAGCCTGCTCAGTACAGTTTCACACACATAGTAGACATCACATTTATTGGTTGGCTGAATTGTCTGCTGTAGGAAATGTCTTACTTTGCCTACTTTCTTCTCATTTCCAACAAGAATGCCTTTGATATCTGTGCAGACTCTTCTCATAAAACCTTTGTAGGGAAATAAGAAATTGGGCATATGGATTGGTAGTTGCTGATATGTTTTTCTTACTTGTCTTTTTTTCCATTCTTAGCACTACCTTATGTCCCTTGAGAGATCCAGAAAATGGATTTTTCCTCACTTTCCAAATTGTGTCCCTGGCTACATGGAGTTATTCGCTCTTGTTACCCTTTTGTTCAACTGGTTCAGTTACCCTTTTGAATTTTATTCTCCTAAGAACCATTTCCACTTCCTTACATAGCACAAATGTGATGATTCTAACTTTGCAAATGGTGAGAATAGATCAGAAGAGAAATGTTACCAAATCTATTCCATTTTAAATTTCAAATGCTCTTGGGACAAGCTGACTTTGATGGGCCTTACACTAAGTTTCTTCAGACTTGTTTTTGCTCCTACTGTTTCAGTCTGCACTTCTCAAAAGTTTCAATGATCCTCCTCCAGTGTCTTACAGATGTGCCTACACTCTGAACACATATTGCTCTTGACTACAAGGCTATTTGGCTAGACTGAGGGTGTGCTAACGGAGATGGTTTCTGGCCTCCTTTGGACTGGTGGTGATTGTTTTAACATTGAATAAAATCCTCTTAGAAAGAGTACTTATCAGTCAATGAAAAATCTTACCTTTATCCACTGCCTGTTTTTCAGTGCTAACTGAAAAGTTGTTTTAATTAATGTAGTATTTTCTAATCATCATCTGTTCTTTTAATATTTTGACCTTTGTCCTAATTATCCAATCATCTGACTGCACAGTCAGCTTATTCTGAAGAGATGCCCATGACAAGAATTAGTTATTTCCCTGTGAGATAGCCAATTTCATCGATAGCCTGTGTTATTCTGTGTCCACCATGTCCAGAGGCTTCTGATTCTTTTCTTCCATAAGGTATTCATGAAAATCAGTTGATAAGCTTCCTAAGTGACATACAATTTTGGTTTTGGCCTCCTCTGTTTTTCAATCTTGAATCATTATTTCCCAATCTGTTCTATGACATCCTCCCCGGTGCCCATTTTCTTCAAGTCAATATATACGTTTGTGCTGTATCTGAGGATCCTGCCTCAGGATTTTTTTCTCCTGCACCGACCACAACAGGGATTGATACATAACCTGAAGATATCATCACGATGGCCTTTTTTAAGTTATACTGAACTACACTACAAAGTGATATTGTTGCTTTGGGGTATATGAAGCAAACAGCTCATTCCCTCTTTGAGGAGAACCTAAGAGCTCTCCTTCCATTTCACTTCAGCATAAAAATGCTTTTTCATTTAGAGAGACCATAAACCTAGTGCTAAAGGGAACTTAGTTGTTATCTAGTCCAACTCACTCTTTTTACAGATGAGGAAACTGAGGCCCTTGGAGGTTAATCAACTTGCCCATGGCCACTTTAGAAATAAATATCAGAGATAGGATTTGGACCCACGACATCCAGAGTCAATACTCTTTCTGCTCTACCAAAGTGCCTTCTAATACTATTACTGGTAGGCTTTAGATTTTCCATTAGACTACTAACACTTAAATCAATGCTCAGACAACATCTAGAAACTTTCTGATTTTTAGTTCCCTCTGTCATTCTTTTCCACAGCTCTATCACTGACCCTAAAGAAATGGAAAAGGACCAGAGGACTGAGAGCCATTTTGTATTTGTCTTGTCCAATGGGTTGCAATGGCTAAAGAATTCATTGCCTCTCCAGAGACTTGCTGGGGATGAGCCTCTGGGCATTCAGCTTGGCCCATCCTGGGGAAGTAGGACAGTCACATGTTTGTCTGTCCAGCCACACATTTTTTCTGTCCAGCTTGGTAGAACCTGCTAGAATTTGTTCTCTTAGAAAAACCTTCAAGAATTTATAATCATCTCTAGGCCCTGATTAGGCATGAGAGTTAAGATCTAGAATGCAGTTTAAAATGTTTAAAATGTTTTTATAGCTCCTAGCACATTCTAAAAGTAGAACTGTTTAATGGAAGATTAGCAGTTTTTGTTCTGAAGTAAAATCTAGTTGAAGCTAGGTAGAAAGGAAAGGAAAAGAAACCACTTCAATCCCTACCTCTTCCATTGTTTTTGACTGGAAAAATGACATGTGTTTTGCATGTATTGATATGTAAAGGTTCTGCCCAAATTTATGGATGCTGAGGACAGATTGATTAGTTAGACCCTAGCAGGTAAGTTCCTCTATGCATTCATATTAGTTAAGGCCATTACAAGAAATATTTCAGCTGATCAGTATGTCCTTTACTAAATTATTCCTGGGAACTGTTTCCAGGATAAATACATTATAGTTATAAAGACACTTCTAGTTCTTTGGATAAAAGGTAACTTATAAAAGTACAATTTTACTATATTATTTTTTAAAAAGTACTGTTGCGATTATTTAGACTTTTCCTTTTGTCTCTAGATATACACATTCATTTATTTCTACATAAAAATACTACTTAGAGGGGTGGCTAGGTGGCGCAGTGAGTAGAGCGTTGGCCCTGGAGTCAGAAGGACCTGAGTTCGGATCCGGCCTCAGACACTTAACGCACACACAAACAAAAACCTAGCCGTGTGACCTTGGGCAAGTTACTTAACCCCAATTGCCCTCTAAAAAGCAAAAAAAAAAAAAAAAAAGAAAAAAAAGAATACTACTTAGAGCATAGGCCCTGGAGTCAGGAGGACCTAAGTTCAAATGCAGTCTCAGACACTGGACACTTACTAGCTGTGTGACCTTGGGCAAGTCACTTAACCCCAATTACCTTGCCTTCCCTTGTCCAAAAGAAAAAAAAAAAGACTACTCCTGTTAGTAGCACACAAGAGCCAGGTCCAAGCATTTCATTTTTAAGGAACTTCTATTGTACATAAACTACAAAATTTTGGATCACACCTCTCCTTGCAACCACCCAAAAAGAATGCATTGAGCCCCTACAATGTTTAAAGTACTGTGCCAAATGCAAACAGGGACATAAAGTTCCTGCCCTCCAAATTTATAATTCTCTTAAGGAAAAAAGATACATGCATAGGAATTAAGATAGTAAGCACAGTTCCTTAATTCTACATGTGGTTTTTTTTTTAAAACAACTCGTCAAGTTTTCAGTATTGTTAAGTACTATCAGTTATTCCAGTCCACTTCCTTTTTCTGAATCAGAGCCCTGATGGACACAGTGTGAGTCCTTCCAGTGCACATCTAGTAGGCTGGAACATTGGTTCTGCCATATGCCTTATTCCTAAGGCCACCCAAAGAATGGCTCAGCACTGGGAACTAGTTCTCCATATGGAACTCAACTCATCTAGATTCCTTCCTCACTTCCTTTCCACTTTTCTTAACCTCTGCTAATTTTCAGTGATAGGGATTTTCGTAATGAGTACATGATCTGGAAGCAGTATTTTACTTCAACTTTTATTTCATTAAAACCTGTTTATTAGCAGCAACATTCTGCTATATAAAGTACTATATATGGAAAACACTTACACAATATACAAAACTTCAAAAAACTAAACTCCAGTTTATTTTCATTGCCATAAAAAGGTAAATAGCACATAAAAAGTCTTCAAACTTGTGGTTTATTTTTCAGGAATGTAAACTCTAGGTATACAATTAAAAACAAAACATTTTACTATGAAAAGGTTAGTATCACTACATGATCAGAAGGAAAGGTAAGAAGGAAAGTGGTGCACAATAGAAACTATACATGAGAAAGCAGTTTTAAGAAATAGGATCTCAGATCTGACTGACAAAAAAAGCTTCACATCAATGTATGTGTACTTTTGGACTAACTGGTCCTCTACTATTAAAAAAGTGACAACACATTTCCCACTTTGTCCAATGGTCATGTAGTATTTGTAGATATGGAGTTGTTATAAAATACAAATGAGTCACACAGTACAAAAAGACAAAGTATACTTTACACTCTAATGGGGAACCCCAATGTACTTATAACACTGATATGAATAATGGGCAGTACTGAACATAATGTGACTAAGGAAGCCTGGGAAAAAACCCATCCCAATCAGAAGTCATCTTCCTTTTTCTTCCCATGGCTGGGAAGGTTCCATCATACACTCTCTATAAACTAACTATCTTTAGCAAGAGCACACAAAGGCTGACAAAAGATCTTCTCTTCAGAATCAAACGCCCACAGAATAAAACACCTATCTGCACATGTGCTGAGATTTTTAAGCCACAAAAAACATTCCACTGAGCAGTTAAGAAGATACAAACTTTGAAGACCCTCAATGGTAACATATCTCTGAAAGTCTTGCCCTCAGCAAAGGGGAACTTTAGGTCAGCTTCTAAATTCAAATACAAGACTGCCTCACTTTCTCAATACTTAGCTACAATATGCTTTCTGATGCATACGAATAAAACTGAACACAGTGCTAATGCTTTCATTTTGTTTTTCCAAAGAATATGTAATCCCTTAAAACTGGGATAGATCTTAACTGTTTCGGATCAAATACATATTTCTGTTTGCTTAAAATATTTCAAGTTAATGTTTAAAAAATGTCTGATGAGTGTTTCATAATTAAAAAGAATAAAGAGAACACTGCTTCTCCAGAATGACTTTTTGTGAGGACTCCAAGATAAGGAGTCTCCAGCAATCAGCCCTCTCCTGCCTTGGCTTAAGCTCCTCTTGTTTCCTTCTGCCCTAGCCCATCAAGACCCCCGGGGTTCTCTGCAGGGGAAGATAGACCCCATTCTTCCTAGCACCTCAGAGAAACTGTATGATGCTTTCCTGAATCTCCCAGTGGAGAGAGAACTGCTTCACCTTCACACCCTCAAGGATCCCCCATGCTGAGGTGGAAGGAGAGCACCAGGGTAGGGAGGGATATTCGTGGAGCCCCCCACAATCCAATCTATATGGACGGGGGTCAGAAGTGTCCTTAAGTGGGAGGGTGCAAGATTAGGATTTCGGCCAGTGTGTCTCCTCATTGTTAGGAAGCATTACTCTGGGCACAAACTTAGAGGCACAGTTGTGGCAGGATCACTGTAGCCCAGCTGTCATGTTGTATGTCAATCTGCCAGAAGCGAGATCTGGGGCACGCTCATCCATTACTTTATTGCTACAATTGTACCATTAGATGATATAGGTTAATGTCAGACAAATATAATGTATATAAAATTACATTAAAATTTTCCTGTTTCACTAACAAATAATTTTTCCATGATCTAGCATGAGAATAATAGGATGAAAATACTGAAAATTCTAAGGCAAAAGAAGTCCAGGCATTAGCCCAGTGACTGACTTGCACTATTATCCCTAACACCAAAATGAGGCTTTACCATCAGGTAAAAATAACAGGTGTCAAGCCCACAGTTTGCACCACCTCAATACTCAATGCTTTCTGAGAGTCCACAGGCTGGGGCACCAACAATCAAAAGCTTCCATAATCTCCATGGCCTTCCCTTGTGAGATTCCACCAATAACCTGCTTGAGATTAAGACTAAAGACATGGATTCATTAAGAATATTAACACTGTGGCAGCTATGAAGAAAAATCCTGCAGCTCTTTGTTTTCCTTACAGATAGGAATAAGGAAGGAAGCCTTGGTGACCATGGCACCCAGACCTCCTTGCTGACGATCCAAACCAGGAACTTTCCTGGCCTACACCTCTCTGCCTGTTAGCTGCTCCACAAACCAAAAGAGCTCACCCCAAATTTAATGCCTGAACTTACAGAAAATAAATCTTGATAATATTTCTAACTTGGTGGCATTCAGAGCTGAGAGTCCTAAGTTTGTGCTTTGGTTTTTACAGATTCACTTCTGACCTAAGTTTAAATAAATCAACACTTTAATGGATACTCCCCAAATAGTCTTCTCCCATTTCTGACCCATGCTTAAGGAAAGATTGTAAAAAGAAAACATCCTAAGTCACTGTCTATTTTTCTTTGGATTTAAGGTGGGGAAGGGGGAGCAAGAAATATGTAAATGACATTTTACTGTTAGTGGAACAGGCTCTAGAGAGTAGCAAGTAAAAAGATTTAGGGGGTAAGCTGGTTATTTTGGTAATTTTGTTCAAATAAATATAAGGACTATTTAAAATATAAACAGTCTTCACAGGAGGCAGGACCAATCACAAGGCAACCACTTGTTTCTATGTGGGGATTTTAAATTTATGGGCCCAAAGCAAGAAAAGTGGCCATGCTAAACGACAATTGCCATGTAAATGTTTCTTGTTCTTTATTTTCTTTCATGACATTATGCAGTTGTAAAACTTTTAACATCTAAACTCCTTTATTTGCATAGAAACCTAATGCTGTACAAGAGTAAAAACTGATAGTTATCTTGGCATTTAATATATTTCCTTTTCTTTTGCTGGAATGCTATGGGATTTACAGTGACTTTCCAGCTATAACAAAAGAAGGGCATTCTCCTAACTAGAGGATAAAACTAACTGGAATTTCCAAAGTAGTGGAGAAATGTGTACTGCCTCAGCCCCAAAGCCGCTACAACTTGGGAAGAAATGGTGAAATAAAGGTTTATAAGCTCAATCTGCAGCAGAAAACACAACCAAATCACTGGCAGTCCGACAGGTGGGATCCAGCTCTCTGCTGGAAGCTAACTATTGCTAAGACCTTCATTCACTTTCCAGGGTGGCCCCAGACACCAAACAGCACACCCAGGCCCCCAGCTCTGATCAAACTCTGGTCCCAACTGAGAGAGATTTCCCTCAAAGATACATGGTTTATCATATGACTGATGATTTTGCAAAAGAGACTCACTAAAGCGGAAGTAGGATTCCTGGAGTTTCACTACGACCTCACCTTTTTATCAACAATCAATGATATTCATCTACATTGAAGGTCACAATACAACAAAAAGAGTCAGCCAAAGTGATCAGACAACCTGACTTCCTCAGGGGCCAATAAGACTATCCTCAAGCTGGGGGAACCAGGGAGAGTCAAGGAGAAGGGAGCATGGCCAAGGAAAAGTCAAACTACATTTTAACTCATTGCACTGGAGACACTGCTTGCCATTCCAGCTGACCTCCAGAACTGAAGACATCTGCGAGTTCTTGTCAAAAACAGGGATGAAGGAAGGACACAATAGAGAAGGAAGCCTCCCAATTCACTGCTTCTGTGGGGACATGTCTCAGTGCTAATCGGTTGATAAGGTGATGCTGATGCTAGGGGGTCTCTGCTGGCTGGGTGGGTGTTTAACTGGAACTTGTGGCTCGATTCTTTCAGAGATATAAATCAGCTTTTCCTCTTGCAGACTGCAAGCAGAAAACCTGTTGGCATCTGTCCCTGTCCCACCACTGCCTGAAGCACCTGGGTTGTGAGGGATGGTGCCACCACTGACTTGTTCAAAAGACTTGCTGAAGACAGTGGTGGCTGTCCTGGCCAAACTGTGGCTGCCAGGCTTGGGCAGAGACTGGCTGGTGGTCAGAGTGAGCCTCTTCAGAGACAGCAGCTCAAGGTTCTCGCTGAGGGCTCGGGGGTTTTGTTTTCGAGCTGAGTGCTCTCTGCCTGATTCACTGGAGGCTTCTTTCTCTTTTCCTCCAGCTCTGCTTCCTCCTGACCTTCGTGAATTCTTTCCTAAACTGGTCTTGCTGGTGGTGGTGGGGTTTGATAAGGCAGCCTGGCCAGTGCTAGATGCAGCCCTAGAATAAAATCCTTCATCAACTTCAGAGATTTCCATTAGTTCCTCTTGGCCTATTAAATCTGTATTACCTAAACAAAGAGAAAAAAAATTAGCATTTAGTAATTCACATAGGATGATTAATTTTTAAAAATCATTTTAGATTTGGGTGTTTTTAGTAAAAATTCCTAAAGCAATAGACTACAATAGAGCAAATTTCAAAGAATGAATCAAAATAAACACTATCCCGCTAAGTTGTGGAAATGCCCCATGTGATTCAAATGATAGCAATTAAGGATGTATTTAACACAAAAGCAAGAGGCATGCTGTTATCACACTCCATGGTATTTTGAGAAAGATTATCTCCTATAATTCATGCAAAAGATTAGAAAATATCATGAGGAAAACTAGGGGCAAAAACCCTACTAATGCATATGCTACGATTACCAAAGCTCCCAAATACCCCATCTCCATTCTTAGACTTTTAGCAAATACTTCAGTTAAGGACAGCAAAAAATGGACAAGGCTCCTTCTCTGTCAGGCTGAGTTATGGTATTTTTCAAATACAGATTCAAATACAGTCTGGTCTCTGAAAAGCAGAGTCAGGTTTTTGTTTTTATGTTTCCCTCCATTGGTGAAGGGAGACCCTGGAAGTACTTTGAAATTATATCTATTATAATTTGAAACAGACAGCCTTCTTATCCATAGTGATTGGTAATACTGTGGTAAACAGAAAGCAGAGAATGATCACTTCCTCGTCACTTTCTGCCCATGTCTTTCCTACCAATTTTGTGCTTGCTAAAAAAGTACAGTGTAGATTCAGGGGAAAGGTGCTGACTCTAATCCATGCATTTTCATTTTTAGTGAAGGACATGCAATGTGTCTGTGCCTGTGTCAGTCCTGTCCAGCATGCAGCAGTGCCCTCGCCAATGGGCGGGTACCTTGGAGGGCACCTCTGCTAAAGCGGCCCTCTGCTGGGTGGGCTCAGTCCATCCTCCATCATTCTCCTCACAGACTTTTGCCTCCTGAGCTCTGGTAAGCCTTTGCTCTCAGTTCTAGGCTCTGGGGCTGTTTCCTGCACCCCCTGTACATGCTGGGCATCACTCTCTCCCAGGGCTTTGCTTTTTTCCCCATTCCCGGCTCTCTCTCCAGCCACCTTTGTGACACTAAGCTCAGGTATGACCAGGATGCCCGGGTCAGCAGACTCATTACCGCTGTCATCTTGCTCTAGAATTGAAGATGATAAGACAAAATGATGGCTGCAAACAAACAACACAAAATGCACAACGAGAAAAACAAAAGTGGTCTAACAGAAGCTGGATGCTTGCAGGCCAGTGAACTGCACCAGGTCTCTGGCTCCACGTCCAACTCGTGATTCCCAGGACTTTGGCACCATCAGACACAATGGGGGCACGAAGCTTAGACACAGCATCGAACTCTGGCAGTTTTAGATACACACTCAAAGGATAAGTTCACAGTGAACATGTAGGAGGATTCTTTTTAAAAGTCCAAATGGAATTTCAATTGCTTTGAAGCTATCAGGGGGCCACCTGGACCACACTACCGACTTCTAACTCTACTTCTGTGCTTTAGAAAATATCCTTTTGTGCACTGGCTCCTGAAACAGGGCCACAGGTGACAGAATCAAAGTTGGAAATGAAGGTGGCCTTAGAGGTCACCTCTTTCAATGCCCTTTGGCATGGGAAGAACTTGGGGTCCAGACAGGTTAAGTGACTGATCTAAGGACCTCTCTCCCAGCCCTCTCTCAGGCTTCCCATGCAGCCTCCCCTGAAAGGTTCACTCATTAATTATTATGATTCATGGTGCTCAAGCCTAGGCATTGTTGCCTCACTTCTCAAATTTTCTTATATCCTGCAGAAACTTTCTATTTACACCTTACCATATAGACAGATTAAAAGGCAAAGCATGTTAGAGGGCCTGTTCCCTATTTTAATATATTTTAATAATCACTGTAAACACTTATGAAGAATGTCAAGCAGGTTCAACACAACAATTGTAAGAGATCCAGTAATCGATGGAGCTAGTCTACAGAGAAGCTTGACTATCCGACTTGTCCATGTTCAAGGCCGCTCACCATATAGATTTCTTCTCTCCAGGTGCTAGGAAAACTCTCCATCAGCTTGGAGAGCACAAGCCCAAAGCTTCTCTCCTTCAGCCTGCCACGCTTTTCAGCACCCTGGGCCTGCGGTGTTAGTCACTCTTTTTTAATGTGGGGATTCTAAAACTGTCTCAACATAAATTCATTTTGTTTGTTTCCCAACATAAAAGGACAATCTTTGCTCTGTAACCTACAGTATGTTAGAGTCCCATAAACTACCTCTGCCATGTTCCCTGTTAAAGGCTTCACTGCATTACCTTTAGAAGGGTATAACCTTTCTGTGAGCCACACAGCTGCCTCCTAAGAGGGTCTAAATGAATCCTTGTGAAGACAGAGGAACTGCAGACCACTACATGACCAGCAATGATGAGAGTATCTACTTACATTGAGACAGCACAGTCAAGTCAAGGGTTCTTTCCACTTATCCCTACTACACTGACCGCTAGAGCTATGTCAGGCAATGGCCAGAGTGGTCTTTTAATATTATGAAAGCAGCATATACCCTCCCACACCCAAATGGGAATCACTAGGTTACAACAGCAAATTATCCAAATATAATGAATTTAATCAATAACAAAATATAACAGAGAAAAGAAATGGAAATGAAATCAGTTAAGACTATATTATGGAAATAATAGTAAATTTAAATTATATCATTTAAAACAGAATTAAACCTTTATATTCTCTCCCCACCATATAAACCAGATTCCTTGGCCAGATTTCAATAGTATTGTTCAGGTATTTCTTAAAAAGCAGTTTGGTTAAATAGGCTGTGAGGCCAAATTAAGTTTCTTTAAGGTACCTGAAATGAGTGTTATTTAAAAATGAATCAAAAAACTGTATTTATATTTGTATAAAATATGGGTTATAAATACAAATTTTTAAATGAGCCTGGAGGTAAAAATGTTCAATTTTTAACAAAAGCTAACGAGATATAGGCAAAGGTATTACCAAATGCCTTTACTGTTGACTACATTCATCAGTGTAGAGATAAAAATCAGAAAAAAAGGGAAGCATCCTTATTAAATTCACAAAATGAAGTTAATTTATAAGTAGAAACACGAGAATTCATACGTTTTTCTGTATAAATATCTAGCTAAATAAATGAAAAATGTACATGGGAAAAATTGAAGTGGGAGGGCACAAAGTAGGCATTAAGTTGTTTAGGGTTTTTTTTTTTTGAAATGGTAATGCTTCTTTTAAAAATTTTTTAGTTTATTATTTATTTTAGTATGCTTCTCTTTTTAAATTTTGAGTTCCAAATTCTCTTCTGCCCTCTGACCCCCGGACCTACCCACTGAGAAGACAAACAATATGATCTCAACTATACATATGAAATCAGGCAAAACATGTTTCCCTATGAGCCATTCTTTTTAAAAAGCAAGAAACATAAAGAAAATTATACTTCAATTGTACTCCAGAGTTCATGAGTTCTCTCCCTGGAAGTGCACAGCATTTTTCATCATAAGGCCTTTGGAATTGTCTTGGATCATTGTATTGACCAGAGTAGCCACATCTTTCACAGTTGAACACCAATACAACATTGCTGTTACTGAGCACAATGATCTCCTGGTACTTCTTACTTCACTTTGTATCAATTCATGTAAGTCTTGCCATGTTTTTCTGAAACCACCTCCCTTGTCATTTCCCAAAACACAAGAGTACACCATCACAATCATATGCCACAATTTGTTCAGCCATTCCCCAACTGATGACCTTCCCCTCAATTTCCGATTCTTTGCCACCACAAAAAGGGCTATTATAAATATTTTTGTACATATAGGTCCTTTTTTTTCTCTCTCTTGGGGATACAGACCTAGCTGTGGCATTGCTGTATCAAATGGCATATGCACAGTTTTATAGTCCTTTAGGCATAGTTCCAAATTGTTCTCCAAAATGGTAGGACCAGTTCACTACTCCACTAGTAGCTCATTAGTATACCTATTTTTCCCTCATATCCTCCAGTATTTGTCATTTCTGATAGCTGTAAGGTGGTGCTTCCGAGTTGTTTTGTCTTTCTCTAATTAATAGTGATTTAGAGAATTTTTTCATATGACTATAGATAGCTTTGATTTCTTTTGAAAACTGCCTGTTTATATCCTTTGACCACTTATCAATTGGGGAATGGCTATTATTTTTTAAATTTGACTCAGTTCTATACTCAGTATATATTTGAGAAATGAGGCCTTTTATCTGAGAGATTGTAAAATGTTTTGATATTATGTCATTGTCTATGGTATCTTTTAGCAAAATGTAGTTCCCCTAATTACCCCTTTTAATTAGGCCTATTTTTGCTTTTGCTTTGTCTGAGATCATGACTTCTACCCCTGCCTTTTTTTTTTTTACTTCAGCTGAAGCATAAGAGATTCTGCTCCAGTTCTTTATTTTAACTCTGTGTAGGTCTTTTTGTTCCAAGTATGTCTCTTGTAAACAACAACATACTGTCGGATTCTGGTTTCTAATCCATTCTACTATCTGCTTCTGTCTTATGCGTTGGTTCAACTCATTCACATTCACAGTTATGAATACTAACTATATATTTCCCTATATCCAATTTACTTGTTTCTTCTTCCCTCTCTCTTCTTATCCTGTCCATCCTCAAAAGTCTGTTTTGCTTCTAACCACTGCCTCCCTTTATCCGCCCTCCTCTTATCATTACCTCTGCTCCTTCCCTTTCTCTTATCCCTTTCCTCTCCTATTTCCATACTGGGTAAGTAACATTTCTATACATAACTGAGTGTGTATATATATTCTTTCATCTTTGAACCAATTCTGATGAGAGTGAGGTTCAAACATTGCCCACAACCTCACCACCCATTTCCCCCTCCACTGTTAAAGCCCTTCCTTGGGCACCTCCTTTATGTGAGGACATTTTCCTCCTTGTGCCTCTCCCTTCCTCTTTTTCCCAGTACTATCTCTTTCTCACCCCTTCATTTTTTTGAGCAGAGATCATTCCAACAAAATCAACTTATACCCACACCTTCTGTCTATGTAAACTCCTTCCAGATGCCCTAATAATGATGATATTCTTAGGAGTTACATGTATCACCTTCCCATATAGGAATGTAAACAGTTTAACTTTATTGAGACCCTTAAGATTATGCTTTCATGTTTACCTTTTATGCTTCTCTTGAGTCTTGAGTTTGAATGTCAAAATTTCCTATTCAGCTTTGGTCTTTTCATCAGGAATGCTTGAAAGTCCTCTGTTTCATTAAATATTCATTTTTTCCCCCTGAATGATAATTCTGTTTTGCTAGGTAGTGTATTCTTAGTTGTAAGCCCAGGTTCTTTGCCTTCTGGAATATCATATCCCAAGCTCTCTTCTCTTTTAATGTGGAAACCATTAAATCTTGTATGATACTGAGACTGTGGCTCCACAATATTTGAATTGTTTATTTCTGGCAGCTTTGACTGAGAAGTTCTGGAATTGTGTTTAATACTCCTGATAGTTTTCATTTGGGGATCTCTTTCAGGAAATGATAGGTAGATTCTTTTAATTTCCATTTTATCCTCCAGATCTAAGATATCAGGGCAGTTTTCCAAGATAATTTCTTGAAATATGATATCTAGGATCTTTCTTTGATCACAGTTTTCAGGTAGTCCAATGATTCTTAAATTATTTCTTCCTAATCTATTTTCCAGATCAGTTGTTTTTCCAATGAGATATTTCACATTTAGAATCACTCATTTTCTCCCAATTTTTTCCTGTATCACTTTAAAAAAAATTCTTCAAGAATTCTTGTTGGGTTTGAGTCTAAATGGCATTTTTCTTTGAGGCTTTGTTTGTAGCTGTTTTCACATTGCTGTCTTCTTCTGAGTTTATGTCTTGGTCTTTCCTGTCACTGTAGTAACTTTTTATGATAAAATTATTTTGTTGTTTGCTCATTTTTCATCCTATTTCTTTTTATTTATTTTTTTTTTTTTGGTTTTTGGAGGGCAATTGGGGTTAAGTGACTTGCACAAAGTTACATGGCTAGTAATTATGTCAAGTGTCTGAGGCTGGATTGGAACTCAGTTCCTCCTGACTCCAGCGCCGGTGCTCTATTCACTGCACCACCTAGATGCCCCTTTCATCCTATTTCTTGGCTTTGAACTGTATATTAAAGTTGAGCTCTGTTTACCTTGGGGTATCCCAAGCTTGAGGCTTTTTTTCATGCTGCTGTTTTCAGACCAACCTGAGGGGTCTGCAAATTTTGGGTGCTTCCTTGTTGCACTGTGGTCTTTAACTAGGAAATGTCCCCGGTCCCCTGCAGTCACAAGCGTTGGTGCTCTCTCTGCCTTGGATCTGTGAACAGTGTCCCACCTCCCTCCAGAACTCCTTTCTGCCCTGGAACTGCAACTCAGAACTACATATGGGCAACAGAGCTACCAATCAATGCCACCTGTATCCAGTTCCAGTAAAGGGTCCCCTGTAATCTTTTTCTGACCAGTTGTCTGACCTCCTTGCCATCTCTGGGCTGAGATCTCCCAAAGCCACTGTGGCTGCTCTTGCTGCTGCCATGTGTAAGGGCTCTGGACAGGCCTCCACTCTGCTGTCACAAACTTCTCCTGCTGACCTCCTAAGTTTTCTTAGGCTGGAAAATGAACCATCCTGATCTTTTGTTGGCTCTGCTGCTCCAAAATTTGAATTGAGACATTATTTTAAAGTTGTTTGGAGGGGAATGTTGAGAGAGTTCATATGGGTTGCCTCTATTCTGCCCTCTTGGTTCCACATACCCTCCCAAATGAGGCACTTAAATGCTTGTTAAGTTGAATTGGAAAAAGAATATATTTCTTCAAGGAAAATAGGCATTGGTCTTAACAATGAAAAGGGAACCAAAATAAGTCCCAAGGACATTCATAACAGTACTTTTTGCTATAGCAAAGAACTGGAAACAAAGTAAATTCCCTTCAGTTGAACAACAGCTAAAGAGTCAGTCAACAAGCATTTATTAAGCACCTACTATGTTCCAGCCCATGTGTGAAGCGCTAAGGATACAAAGAGAGACAAAAGACAGGTCCTGTCCTCAAGGAATTCATAGGCTAAAGGGGAAGACAACAAACAATTCAAAGTACAAACCAACTGTGGACAGGGTAAATAGGAAGTAATCAACAAAGAAAGGCACTAGAATTAAGAGGGGTTGGGGAAGGTTTCCTATAGAATAAATTGTGGAATATAAATAGCACACAGAAAGTACTTAATAAATGCTCATTATTTGCTTTTTGCAGCATAAGAAATGATGAAATTGATAGACTCAGAAACATGGAAAGACTAGTTTGACTTGTGTAACCCAATACAGAATGGACTAAGCAGAATCAGACAACAAATTAAGCATCAGCCACCATAATAATGTAGAGGAAAAGGATTCTGAAGGATTTTAGAACTCTGATCATGGCAGTGACCCCATCCTAACTTCCAAAGAATGACAAATCAGGAGATAGGTAGAGAAAGGAAGGGCTAAGGGTGTGCCATCAGACATACATTTTCAGACATGGCCAATGTGTTGGTTGGTTTTGCTTGAATACACATGCTTGTTACAATAGAAGGCTTCTACTTGGTCAGGGGAAAGAGGAGATGTTGGATTAGTATGTAGTGATAGGGAAACAGGGCATCAACAATTTTACAAACTTCACCAAAGAGAACAAAAAGAAGTACAGAAGGGGACACAAATATAGTTATTCTGTCACTATCTTGTTCATTTACTATATGTGTATACATATATATGCATACATACATATATACATAGATATATTATTTTTAATAGCATTTTCCCCACAATTTACATGTCAAGATAATTTTTAGCATTCATTTCTACAAGATTTTGAGTTCCAAATTTTTCTCCCTCTCTCCTATTCCCTCTTCTGAAAATGGTAGGCAATTTGATACAGATTATACATGTGCTATCATATAAAACAGGCAATTTGATACAGGTTACATATGTGTTATCATATAAAACATTTCCACATTAGTCACAGTGGTGAAAGAAGAAACAGATCAAAAAGGGAAAAAATACAAAAAAAAATAAAGTGAAAAAGAATATGCTTTGGAACTGCATTCGGAGTCTATTAGTTCTTTATCTGGATGTGTATAGCATTTTCCTTTGTGAGTCCTTTGTATTTGTCTTAGATCATTGTGTTGCTGAGAAGAGCTGAGTCATTTATAGATGATCATCACACAATGTCGCTGATACTGTGTACAATATTTTCATTCTGCATCAGTTCATACAAGTCTTTCCAGGTTTTTCTGAAATCTGCTTGTTCATCCTTTCTTTTTGCAATAATATTCCATTACATTCATATATCACAGTTTGTTCAGCCATTCCCCAATTAATGGACATCTCCTCAATTTCCATTATTTTGTCATTACATAAAGGGATGCTATAGATATTTTTGCACATATAGGTCCTTTTCCCCTTATTTATGATCTCTTTGGGATACAGACATAATAGTAGTATTGCTGGATCAAAGGGTATGCACAGTTTGATTGTCCTTTGGGCACAGCTCCTCATTGCTTGCCAAAATGGAGAGTTCACAACTCCACCAACAATGCATTAGTGTCCAATTTTCCCAAAGCCTCTCCAACATTTTTCATTTTCCTTTTTGTCATATTAGCCAATCTGATAGGTGTGAGATGGTACCTCAGAATTGTTTTACTTTGCATTTCTCCAACCAAAAGTGATTTAGAATACTTCTTCACATGTTTATAGATAGCTTTGACTTCTTCATCTGAAAACTGCCTGTCTCCTTTGACCATTTATCAGTTGGGGAATGGCTTGTATTCCTATACATTTGACTCAGTTCTCTATATATTTGAGAAATGAGGCTTTATCAGAGACACTTGCTGGAAACATTTTCCCCCAGCTTTCTGCTTTCCTTCTAATCTTGGCTGCATTGCTTTTATTTGTGCAAAAATAAATTTAAATTTAAAATTTAATTTTAATTTAATATAATCAAAATTACCTATTTTATATTTCATTATGCTTTCTATCTCTTGTCTGGTCATAACCCTGTAATTCTCTTAACTTCTCCTTTAAGAATTTGAATACTGGGGCGGCTAGGTGGCGCAGTGAGTAGAGCGTCGGCCCTGGAGTCAGAAAGACCTGAGTTCTGATCCAACATCAGACACAACGCACACACAAACAAAAACCTAGCCGTGTGACCTTGGGCAAGTTACGCAACCCCAATTGCCCTCCAAAAAGCAAAAAAAAAAAAAGAATTTGAATACTATTCATTTTTGGTGGAGTTGTGAGGATCCAACCATTCTGGAGAGCAATTTGGAATTATGCCCAAAGGGCTATAAAAATGTGCATACCCTTCGACCCAGCAATACTACTTCTAGGGCTATATCCCAAAGAGATCATAAAAATGGGAAAAGGATCCACATGTAAAAAATATTTATAGCAGCTCTTTTTGTGGTGGCCAAAAACTGGAAATTGAGAAGTCCACCAACTGGTGAGTGGCTAAACAAGTTGTGGTATATGAATGGAATAGAATACTATTGTGCTATAAGAAATGATGAACAGGCAAACTTTGGGAAAGCCTCGAAAGACTTATACAAACTGATGCTGAGTCAGAGGAACACTGTACACAGTAATAGCCACACTGTGTAGAGACTGACTTTGATAGACTTGGCCTTTCTCATCAATTACAAGGTCCTAAAACAATTCCAAAGGATTCATGATGGAAAATGCCATCCACATCCAGAGAAAGAACGATGGAGTCCAAATGCAGAGTGAAGCAGAATACTTTCTTTTCTTTGTTGTTGCTCTGTTTTGCTTTTTCCTTTCTCACAGTTCCTCCCATTCATTCTAATTCTTCTATATAACATGACTAATGTGAAAATATGTTTAATAGGAATGTATATGTAGAACCTATATTAGATTGCATGCCATCTTGGCGGGGAAGAGAGGGTGAGAAAATTTAAAATTTATGGAAGTGAATGTTGAAAACTAAAAATAAATTTTTTTTTGATTTTTTTTTTTTGGAGGGCAATTTGGGTTAAGTAACTTGCCCAAGGTCACACGGCTAGGTTTTTTGTTTGTGTGTGTTAAGTGTCTGAGGCTGGATCCGAACTCAGGTCCTTCTGACTCCAGGGCCAGCGCTCTACTCACTGCGCCACCTAGTCGCCCCAAAAACGAAAAATAAATTAACTTAAAAAATAATTTGGATGCTATACCACATGGTGCGTAATGTTTAGTATTGATATTACTTCACTGTCTATAGTACTTTTGAGCAAGATGTAGTTTTCCTTCCTTTTTTCTTTTAATTAGATCTATTTTTGCTTTTGCTTTGTCTGGGATCAGGATTGCTATCTCTGCCTTTTTTTTTAACTTTAGCTGAAGCATGATAGATTCTGCTCAAGCTGCTTACCTTTACTCTGTGTATGTCTCTCTGTTTCAAGTATGTTTCTTGTAAACAACATATTGCAGGATTCTGATTTTTGATCCACTCTGCTGTCTGCTTCCATTTTATGGGAGAGGTCATTCCATTCACATTCACAGTTATGATTACTAACTGTGTATTTCCCTCCATCCTATTTTTCCTCATTCGTTCTCTCTCCTTTCACCCTCTCCCTACTCAACAGTTCTGCCTACCACCTCCCCAGTCTGCCCTCTCTTCTGTTAGTCTTCTCCCCTACCTTTTTATTTAATCTCCTCCCCTCTCACATGCCTGTTGGGTAAAACAGATGTCTACATTCAACTGACTGTATATATTATTCCCTCTTTGGGCCAATATTGATGAGAATAAGGTTCAAGTGATGACCATCACCTGTCCCCCCATATTTCCCTCCACAATAATAGGTTTTTTGTACCCCGCTCTACCTTTCCCTTCCTTCTGCAGCCTGGGTACTCCTCTTTCTCGTTCCTTATTTTCTAAGTGTCACTGCCCCAAATTCACCTTGTCCCCACATCTCCCATGTATCCTTCCAGCTGCACTGTCAGTACGTGTCTCTAAGAATCACAGTTACCGTCTCCCACATGGGGGCTTAGCCCCACTGAGCCCCTTACAGTTTCTTTTCCCCTTTTACCTTTTCAGAGGCTTCTCTGAGTCCTGACGGTTTTGGTCTTTTCCTTATGAAAGCTTGAGATCTTTCTGTTTCATTGAACAACCATTTTTCTCTTAAAGCATTATACTAAATTTTGCTGGGTGATAATTGGCTGTAGTCCTAGCTCCTTTGCCTTTCAGGATATCATGTTCTGTGATCTTGGATTCTTTAAGTGGCAGCTGTTAAGGTCTGTGTGATCCTGATTGGGATGACCCAATATCTGAATTATTTCTTTCTAGACGCCTTCAATATTTTTTCCTTGACCTGAAAGTTCTGAAATTTGGCTAAAATGTTCCTTGAAGTTTTTATTTTGGGATCTCTTTACTGAGGTGATTGGTGAATTTTTTTTCAATGCCAGTTTTGTCCTCTGGTTCCAGGATATGAGGGCAGTTTTCCTTGAGAATTTCTTGAAAGATGCTGTCCAGGTCCTCCTTTGGTTTTGGCTTTCAGGTAGTCCAATGATTCTGACATTGTCTCTCCTGGATCTGTTTTCCAGGTCAGTTGTTTTTCCAATGAGGTATTTTGCATTTTATTTTATTTTTTCAATTCTTTTGACTTTGTTTGATTGATTTTTGATGCTTCACAGAGTCATTCATTTCTACTTCCCGAATTCTAACTTTTAAAGAGTCATTTTCCTAAGTCAGTTTTTTTACTTCCTTTTGCATTTGATGAATTGTACTCTTTAAGGAGTTATTTTCTTCAGGGGATTTTCGAATCTCCTTTTCCATTTGACCAGTTCTACTTTTAAGTCAGTTTTCTAAGCTACTGACTCTTTTTCTATAATTCTCTTGTATTACTCTCATTTCTTTTCCCAGTTTTTTTCTACCTCTCTTACATGATTTTTACGCTCTTTTTTGAGCTCTTCCATGAGTTCTTTCTGGCCTTGAAAACACTTCCTGTTTTCCTTGGGGGGGGGGGGGGGGGCTCTGCCCAAAAGTGTTTTGACCTTGTTGTCCTTTTATCATTTTGTGTCTTCATCTTTCCTCTCACCATAATAACTTTCTTTGGTCAGATTCTTTTGTTGTTGTTGTTTTTTGCTCATCTTTTTTGGCCTTTTTCCTTTATTTTAAATTTGAGCTCAGCTCCTGGGATAGAAGGAGCACTGTCTCAGACTTCTTCTTGTGTCAGGGGCTATAGGCCCTGGCTGTTTACTGGTGCTATGCCAAGCAGGTGAGGTCAGGGGTGGCTGGTGGGGCTGGAGTCCACAGGGGTCTGTCAGCTTACTTGGTGCTGAGCCAGGATCCTAGTGCTAGTATCTGGAATGTGCTGAGGCTATTGGGATGTTTCTGCATTTCCCTGGGGCTACACTGAACTACGTGGAGGTCTGGCCATTGGCAGCTTGCCCAGGGTTACCCTGAAGCCCATGGTTCTCAGAGCTGGAGTCTGCCAGTTCCCCTGGCTATACTGAGGCACATCTGAGATTCTGGTGTTGGTGTTTGCCTGCTCCACCATGCTAGGGCTAAGGATCTTCCCCTGGTTTGCCGAGGTGGGGCCTGCTGCTACCTTGCTAGGAGGCTTCCTGTGTTTCTCTTTTACTCAAATGAGACAGACCTTTATTGCCAATCTTCCAAAGTTCTTCTGCTAAAAGATTATTTCACCCCATCTTTTTACTGGTTCTGCTGTTCTAGGATTTGCTTCAGGGTGCTGTTTTATGGTTGTTTGGAGGTAAATATGGGAGAGATTTACTAGATACACACACATTCATAAAAGAAGTTCTCTGTTGTCATTTTGTGCTCTGTATAACTTAATCTTTGCATTTGCTGATTGTTAAGTTCAAAACAAAACAAAAAATGTAATATTTCATCTGGGATTTGAAGGAATGTAAATTGGAGTGGGAAGGATACTTCTTATGGAGGGAATAGTATAAGCAAAGGAATGGATAGAGAAAAGTTCAGGTGACAGTAACAAGACTTAAGCACCAGATGCATGAAAAGAAGACAGAAAGGCAAGTGGGAACTGTATTACAAAAGGCTTTGAATGTCCATTTATACAATCTACACTAGGGTTTCCAACCCTCTTGATGATGAAGATAAAAAAAACAAACCTACAACCCTTGGATAGTAGTTTCACTATTACTAAATTTTTTTGGGGGGGGCTTTTTGGAGAGGGGAAGGTAGGTCAATTGGGGTTAAGTGACTTGCCCAAGGTCACATGGCTAGTTTTTGTGTTAAGTGTCTGAGGCTGGATTTGAACTCAGGTCCTCCTGACACCAGGGCCAGAGCTTTATTCAGTGTGTCACCTAGCCGTCCCCAATATTACTATTAAACTAAGAAAATACGTGATCATAAAATGAGCTACTCAAAAGAGTTTTGCATGTTTTTAAATGAATCTATTTCATTAGCCACAATAGCACATATGTTCATTAAAAAAAAACTGTAACATGTGCATGTAAAAGACATACAGCCTATAGCAAATCTATTTGCTTATTATGGACTCTGCCCCCAGTCCCAGGCTCAGGCTCCCCTTCTTCTAGATGATGTCCTGCATACAATGAGGAAAAGTCCCTGAAGGTTTCTTCAGAAAGGGAAGTTACCTAGGCATACCTGGGCCTTAGCACAAAGAGCTGGTAATTAGCAGTGTATCCAGGGTGCCTTAGGTAGAGAGGTGAGCTAAGGACACCAGTTGTGAGTCCAGTACAATGGTGAAGGAGAAAGGGTGAATTGAGGGACTGAACGAGGGCAATGGGAGGAGAATGAAGAATTAGGACATTCTAGAAGAACTACTACAGAGAGAAAATTGACAGGATTTGTATATTGACTGGACGCAGGGTGGCTGAGGTAGAAAAAAAGACTGAAGATAACTAGGGTTTTCAACCTAGGAGACCAGAATGGTTTTTCATTAACATAAACAGGGAAATAAAGAGGTGGGACAGGTTCTAGGGGAAATGTTAAAATCATTTTGAATATATTGAGTTTGAGGTGATAACAAGAGATCTAGGCAGATACATCCAGCAAGAAAGAATTATGGGGAAATGGAAAATTGTTCCTGAGTAAGCTTGAGAGGCTGAAGTTTCTGATTTAGGAAAGAGGTGAAGAATTGATAGTCTTAAGCCAGAGATTCTCAAAGTATGACCCGGGGACACCTCGGGTACTCTTTAAAGGGCTCTGTGTAGTCAAAACTATTTTCATAATGATATACCAAGACACTTTAATTTTTAATATGGTAAATGCTGATAGATATAACCAACCACAGAAGCAAAAGCTCTTTGGGAAGGGAGTCCTCGATAATACGTAAGAGGGTAAAGGGGTCCTGAGACCAAGAAGTTTGAAAACAGTTGGTTTAAGTCATGAGAATGGATGAAATCACTAAGGGCAGAGAGAATATAAAGAGGAAGGCTAAGGGGCAAAACTCTAAGGAAATGACTCACATTTAGGTGCCTTGGGAGAAAGAGAAAAACATTGAAGAAAATGGGGTAGGAAGAGAACCAGGAAATGCTCTATAACACCAATCTTGAGATTTTCAAGACAGAGGAGGCTGTCAGTATCAAATAAGCATTAACCCCTGAACAAGTTACTTGAGAATAATTAACTGATTTTTAAAAGTAATAATAGGTTCCTGCCTCTGTTTCATTGGTTCAATAAGCTTAAATGTTCATCTGCTGACTAGGAGCAGATGGGTCTTTAGAGATTTTAGCTAATTTTTAGCTTAATTTGATTATTCTTTTCATAAGCTGAATGAGAAGGTAGCATCCATAATCACATTAATTTAAACGACCATGTTTTTAACGATCACTCTTGGGTACATGCTGCTTTCTTTCTAGGTGATTCCTTGATTCCTGATCCATTTCACTTTCCCTTGTAACATTATGAAAAAGTAATGTCCTCATCACTACACTGAGAAGGAAACCGAGGCAGCATAGGGATGTGAAATGACTATGCCACCAACCTAGAGGAGACTTTGGTGATGCCACAAGACGCCTGGCAGATGCTGTTACCTGGCCCTGAGTTTCTGAGAATGAATCTCACTGAACCTTGGAGACTGAATGTGCTCTGACTTCTTAATAAATGTTTATAGGTAAAAATTTAGTGAGTTTTTAGTCTTTAGAGTATCCCCGAGTTCATTTTAGCTGCCTGTAAGATTGGGGCTGCCAGAACACAGGTATCTGTAATGGAAAATATGCTCTGAAGTTTTCAAGTAGAAAAAAAAAATGGGTACAAAGCTTGAGTCAACAACATTGTGCTGCACCAATTCAACTCCAGATGCCTATCCACCCTTAGAATACTACCTGCATAGGGCCACAGCCACCACCTGCTGAGTCTGGAAGTAGCTTTCTAGCCCGAAGGGTGACTCTGGGGCTGAGGGACACATGGAGTCAGGAAGCAGCACTGACTGAGAGGAATCCAGCTTGCTCCTCCTGCTGCTTTATTACTTCATTCTTAGTCCAATAATTATTAAGTTCAGCTAGGGCATTTATGTGTGTGTGTACATGTGTGTGTAGATATAAGTGTGTATGCATATATGTACGTAGACAGATGCACATGTGTGTATATATATATACATGAATGGCAATTAAAGCATTTTATGTTAACCCTATCTTTGTTCCTCAGAATTAAAAATTACTTCCTGATGTCAACTCATGAATCTTAACATTGCCTTGGTAAAGTGGTCAAATAGCCATTCCTTACTAATTATATTTTGTAAATGGGGAAACTGAAAAACTCAAAGAAAATTTTTTCCTAAAAATCACTTAAAGACCAGTTAGAATAATTTAGGCCTAATGTGTCTTTATTCACTAGAACTTGCTATCCCTTTAATTGTTAATATTTTAAATAACATGTTTCTAAGCTTATTTTGGGATATATTTGATCCAAATAATTATATCTGATTTTGTAAATAAATCCAAGCAGCCATTATAGCTTCATATAACAACTAAAATTATCTCACTTACCAAACATGTTCAAATTTTCCCAGAATAATAACTTTATATAAAGCCCAGTTTATTAGAGCTCATTAACATGAGAATTTCAGCTTTGTATGTATTCATTTTTTTTCTATAAAAATTTAAGGAAAATTGTTTTTTTAGAAAAAAAGTGTGACTGTGGTCCAAATCAACTCCCTGCGCAGTACTGAGCTCTATTGGTCCCATGTAAAGAGCTATCAGATATGCTGCTACATGTCCAGGAAAGCATCTCAGCCACATAGGAGTCTACCTTAAGGAGCTCCAGGGCATCAGCCTTTGTTTCCAGTTAAAGGTAGAAGGGGACTAAGTTACCAGCTTTTTTTATTTGCTATTTTGAAGCTGATGATCTAATATCATAATTCAAATACTTGCCCCAACGCTCTCCTGGAGTCTCTTCCTGACGCCAAGGCCAGCCCTCAGTGTAAGCCCAAGATCCTCGTCTCTTTTGGGGTCTTTTTTCATTTCTTTGCTCTTCCCAAACTGTACTTTTTCACATAAGTGTCAGCTTTCTTAATAAAGATGCTCTCTCTGCCTTCCTAGTTCTTGTGGCTACAAACAGCTGACTGTCCCACTTGTAGGAAGTCCCATTATGTAGGAAGTAGGGACTTGTAACGGATTTTAGATTCTGCACTCTTTTGATCTGATTGAAATGGTTTTGTTAGTTTCTCTGAACTTTCAACATTCTGGGAAATTAAGCATCATCAAACTCACAGAGTGCTTAGGCTGTACTGTCAAATTTGAACACACAAAAAGAGTAGATTTCTCACCTTTCAATTGCTTTTCCCTACCTGCAGCCATTATAATGGATTCTACAGCTGTGGTGTGGACTCCTGAGGTTGTCTAAGCCTAAATATCTATCCTTATCACTCTTAAAAAATAACCCAGCTAGCTGCATTTAGTACAGCCATCTGAGGACAGGGGAAAATTCCAACATCCAAACATTCCAGAAGGGGTCTTTGTTCCATCTGACTCCCTGCTCCTGCAGTGAATCCTAGACACAAGTCGTGCCTTGGCTTGTGTTCTTATGCAAATATGTCACTTAATTCCAAAAAAACGAGGTAAGAGAGGATTCTGACAAGTCACCAAGCTCTGCATTAAAACAAATATTAGGTAATCACATTAAGAGGACCACCTCCTTCAGAGCTGCAAATATACTTCTTACCCAATAGATCGCTACCATCAAATGACAGTCCTCCTGTCATGCTAGACAATCCTTATGTGTGCCCTACTTTAGGCAAAATAAATGTATAAACATCCAAAATTACAAAGCAGAAATGTTA
The DNA here is from genome assembly GCA_011680675.1 of Gymnobelideus leadbeateri. Classification (NCBI taxonomy): domain Eukaryota; kingdom Metazoa; phylum Chordata; class Mammalia; order Diprotodontia; family Petauridae; genus Gymnobelideus; species Gymnobelideus leadbeateri. Next base: position 416,282 of record WOXC01009742.1, read on the forward strand.
AAAAAATTTTTTTTTGTCTTACAAAAGGATTTACTATAAGATCACTTTAAAAAGTAAACTTCCCCAATGGTTTCAAAATGAGACTTTATTTCTAAAAATCTGATTTCTAGATAATCTCACAGGAATAACTATACTGTAAAAAACCAAAGCATACCTAAGCAAAGCCAATGACACAGAGTTCACACCCTAGAGGGGCTGACACATCACAAGCTCAATATCTACATAAGCATCCCAGTTACAAAAAAGAGTGAATAATAATAAAGATTGGGGTCCCATTTACTTGCTATGTGAACCTTTTGATTGGAGAATAATTTGGTAAAAAAAGTAAACATACACTAATCATTTGTAAATATACCTTAACTAAGGCAAACCATAATTTTGGCCCTCAAAGATTTTTTTGAAAATATTTTAAAAGACAGAAGAGAATATTCTAGAGCATTACAGGCACAGGGCGCAAGACTAGGCGATGAAGGGGACAGAGCGGGGAAGTCAGACAAAGAGAGGGAATGGAAACAAGTGGCCAGTGACGGCTGGGTGTGTGAAGGGGGCAGAAGATGAGAAATCGTCACTTCAGTGTCTAGAGGTGAGTGAGAGTGCTGAGGGGAGGGGGCCGGGCTCAGCACCATCTCACTTGGCATTAGCACCACTCCTCCTGCTCCTCTCTTCTCTCTCCTACCCTAAAGCACCAAATCTTACCTTCTTTTCTTCCGTTTTTACCCTTCCTCAACCCTTTCTCACCTTCCTATTCTTCCTCTCCCCCTTCCAGTCTAGAGCTGGCCTGGCAAACAGCTGGGCCAGGTTACTCCCAGGCCTGGAATGTCTTCTCCTTCCCCCAAGCCATCATCTCCACCCCTGGAGAAATAAAACAAACTGAAAAATGTCAGTAATAGAGACAATTCTTAAACTGTCCTTTAGAGGTAAAAAATGGTGACTCCATGTTCTAATGCTATTCTGCAAACATCTGCAGTGAAAGAGAATTATTAAATTCTAAATAACTTCTCAAATCTTTAAATTAAAAAGAAAAGGTTTAAAAAGCAGGACTGAATAACTGTGTCTAAACAAGACTGGTTGAAAAGTGAAGATTCTGGTGACTAGTTAAATTTCCTGTCAGATGGCCCCCAATGCCCAAAAGCTAGTTCCGCATAAAGAATATATGGAAATACCGTTATACACACACACACACACACACAGACACACACACACACAGACACACACACACACACACACACACACACACACACACACACGGTCAGATGGAGTCCAAGGCATCTGAGGCTACTTGCCTAGCAGTCAGAACTGGAAAGTGAGGGACAGGACACACATGGCCAGAGAACAGAGTTAGGCAAAAGGTAACATTAGGAAAGTGAAATGTAGAGATGTGAGGACTAGTGATAAAATCTTCCCCAAGAACTAGGAGTTATGAAACAACATTAAAACTTCAGCACCTCTTGCCATGTTATAAAAAGGCTTTCCTCTTAGAGACACTAAGTGGTTAACTTCCTAAAGATACCTGGGTCTTGACTTGGTTCCAGAATATGTTTTTAAATGTTTATAAATTAAAATAATTCTTAGGAAGATACTTTAGGTGGTTAAGACTGAAGTACATTTTCAGAAGCCATAATAATAAATGGATTTTTCAGTCACTGAAAATGGTCTGAAGTAATACGGCCCTCTAATTCATGCCGCAAGTGTAGGGCAATCTTTCTTAGGGTTGTTTCTATGGATAAGTCTCTGACCCCAGTCCCAAAGCCCCTTCTCAGAGAGAAATTCCCTTTTCTCCCATCTTTCCCTTTGCTCTCCCTTTCCCCCATCCCTTCTGGTTGGGAACTTTGCCCCTGCTATCCCCCCACCTCTGCTCACTCACTTCTCACCTTACATCAGCAAATGTGTAGTAATGGGTAAAGTCTGTGAGAGTAGGGAGAGTGAAGAGAGGGAAAGGAGAAGAAGGAGAAGAAATGAGAAGAGGAAAAACTGGCAAATGGGGAAGAAGAAAGTGGGAGAGCTAGAAGGAAAGGCAAAGAGGGCATCCTTTAACTTCCTAAACAGGTGCGCTAGACTGGAGCTTCTAGTCCCTATCTTTCAGACAACAGATATAAAGACCATGGAGGGATTAACATTTTTACTTCAACAGAACTTGGGGACCAAAAGAGCCAAAGGCATCACAGAAAAGGGAAATAAGGTAAAAACTCTACCAGAAGAGGAACAGCACAGAGTGCCTGGGGAATCAGAGGAAAGGGTAATGGATCTGGACTCAGCACTGAGTTAGCCACAGCAGGACAAACCTGGACTCTGGATCTACTTTGTGGGATTGAAGTCCCCTTACTTGTATGGGTCCTCATAGATCTTTATCAGTAAGACTGTCACAGTTAAGAAGACTGGCCTTTGTGCTTTAGCTGCAGGGAAAGACCAATTAAAAGCAAGAAGGGAGAAAACAAAGGCTATTTTTCTTAGGCTACAGCATAAGAGCCCCCTAAGAATTGACAATGATGACAAGGTACCTGCTGGCCCAAAACAGGATCAATACAGATCTGACAAGAGACCAAAAAAATAGAAATGGAAGGTGATTTATAGAGCCAGCTCTTCTCATCTGAAAAAGTTTAAGATCATGCTTGCAAATGATACATTTTGTGAACTCTGATTATCATTTACTTTGAGTCTATTTTTCTATATATATGGCTGGGTTTAAATTTTCTGGGTTGTGTTTTTTTTTTTTAAAGAAAGAGGATATTTAGTCTTGAGAGGAGAAAACACAATTATAACTTAGACATGCCTGAAGGGATGGCATGCGGAAAAAAGAACCAGGCTCATTTTACTTGTTCCCAGAGAAGAACAGCAGAGCCCAAAGGGGTGAGTTACAGCCATGTCAGACTCTCCAGCAATGGAACAGGACTGCCGAGGAGGCAGGGAGCTGCCCAAACACGGGCCATGCTGTCAGCAATGGTGAGCAGCGGATTAGATGCCTTCTGGGGTCTCTTTCAACAATGAGATTCCAGGCACTGGTTTCTAGTAGCTGGGAAAGTTTCAATTGCAATATGATTTCTTCTCTGTTCATCCTGGCAAGACAATAAATTGGAAGGGAAAGATGAGATTCTTTATTGACGGTTTCATTGGTGCAATTTCCAACTGAGCTGCTGGAGAATGAGGCCCTTGTGGATTTTGTGTTGGGCAGCTCACCATCACTGGCACAGACTGGATGGAACCCAGAGCTATGCTTATTGATGATAACAGACTCTGCAATGTGCTATCACATAACAATCAAGTGAGTTCCATCCTCTGCTCACCCCTTCTGTGTTCAAGACAGTAGCAGAGTTTTCTAAAATGACAAACGCTCTAACTGAAGCATCTGAGTTCTCTAGGAGTTACTGCTGTTTTAGAACAGAGAGGCACATCTGGCTTATGTGTCTTAAGTCACCAAATGATGCCTCACTAATGGGAAGTATTATCATTTTTATACCTTTCTTGAAGTGCTTTCAAAAATCTGGGGCACTAATTGAAATTGTGGAAGAATTCATTTAAAAGAGGAAACTTCTTTACTTCAATGGTCATTTAATCAAGCTCCACAGCTTCATCCATTGATCACTGTCCCCCTCCCTGCTCCCTGCAAGGGCAGCCCCTTATTTTCCATTTCCTGGCAGTCTCATTTGTCTCCTTTGCTTATTTTCCCTCAGCCCCAGAGACTAAAGCAGCACCTGAAACCAGATTCACCAAGAAAAGGAGCTACTATTCCTACTTGGTCAATAGAAAGAGGGTTGGGAAATGGATTTTGTTTCATTTTTTCTACCTCCAAATAGACCCTCTCATATTTGAAGCTGCTCCCCAGGAAGATCCTGCTCCCTCTCCCAATCTGGGATCATCCTTTGGGGAAGGGGGAGAGGGAGGAAGATGAAGAGGAAAAGAAGGGAGAGGATGAAGATGATGATGAGAAAGAGGAGGAGGGAGAGGAGGAAGAGACCCATTAAGGATGAGTTAGGAAAGAGAAGAGAGCTATGAAAGGGAGCCCTAAGAAAGGCCAGTAAATGCCAGCAAAATGTGAAATAATGAAAATTACAAACTTTTGAAACAATGATGGATTTTACAAAGAAAAATCTCATTCCAAAGAAACAGAAAGGCCTGAAGCTGTTGTTATATTGTGATATTCTTCAACCGGGAAAAAGGAAAAAACCTTAAAACCACTGCTATTCATTCTGTCTCAAGCCCTATACCTGCTGGTATGGCCAGGCAGCAATCAGAACCCTTATGAAGCAAAATCCGGTGCATGGTCATTCACAGAAGCACAAAAGCCCAAACTAGAGAATGAGGGCAATTACATTTTCCATCTGAATCATACCTCTTCTATTTGAAATACAATTGTTTGAGAAAAAAAGCAAAGCTCGTTTTCATTCACTAACACGTTATACAGAACATCCATATGCACAAGGCATGTGGATCTTCCCTCATGCCGAAGGCATGCTTTGATAACAAATTGAGTAGATACTTAGAGGGTCATTAACGCTTCCCAGGTCACGAAAGGCCCACTTACTTACATGTTTCCATCTTTAAAGGAACACTCTAAGGAAAAGAGCATCTGGCTTATTAGGACTTTGGAATGAAGAATGCGCGTGTTAGAGCACACACTCCTCACCGTGTCTTTTCCATCTATGCCCTCTTATTGACATGCTGGTGACAGCATTTCTGGATATTCTCGATGAAGTTGGGGTAATCTCAACCTGAATGCATCTTTTGCCCTCCTTACTAGATTTCATGGCAACTGCAGGCAATGAAGTCTTTATTGCGTTAGCAACCTAAGGAGGAAAGAAATGACTTAAATTATATAAAGATGTATACAATTTCAAGTCCCATTACACTTGTAAGGAAATGGAGAAGTGACTAAATCCACACTCTCCCGAAAACATGAGAATACAAAGATGAAGCTACGTCAGATGCCAACTAATAACAAGCCGATACTTGTGGACATCCTGCACATGTGTGCACAACGTGATGACTTTTTACAGAGCCAGGAGGGTGCCCAGTGACGGTCTTGGAACCCCTTTATAATTATGGAATTTCTTTTCACAAATAACAATTCATTGCCCTGCAAGACAAGGTGCTAAATGACTGAGAATTATTTGTGTGTTTCATATGCTGTGAATGTTGGCTCCACTGCTTATCATAACTCAAAGTAGAAAGATTCCCCAAGTCCAGCTGGGCTGGGCTGAGCCGGGAAGCACGTACCAGCAGTGGTTCAGGATACAGTTCCAACTGGGCTCTGTACAGGACATCTTCCAGGGCCGTCTGAGCCACATCCCATTCTCCATTATAACTACAAAAATTAAATCCAAAGTGTATAACTTTCTTTATTAATTCTACATATACAAACAAAGTCACAATTGAACATCATAACATTTATCTTCTGTGAGAGTGATAGCTAACTTATTAGTATACTGCCTCTCCATTCCACTCCCTAAAATAGTTTTAAATCTTTGAATTCCTTTCTAATGCATTAAGAGGCCTGTGAATAGTAATACAAAGAAAATTTATACATGTACTTTTTTTTCTCCTAAAGAATTTCTTCTATTTATAGAATGGAAGTCAGATAAACAAGGTACTTCAAAGTAGTCCAAACTATATCTTGGAATGAACATTTAGAACACTGCATGGTTAGTCTTCCATACATGTCCCACAGCCTTTACTGGGATCTACCTTGTAACATCTTGATATTTATCCCTAAGTATTCTGATAAAGTCCTTAGAAAGTATACATGTTGCTATTTTAATTGACAGACTAATTATTCCAACTTTAATAAACCATAAGCTGCAAGTCTTGCAGAGAAATCAGGAAAAGCCCACGAAGATAAAGAGGCAGCTGAGAGACAGAAGCAAGCCTGTCACAAGCCTGGCCTGGCCCAACAATAAGGATGGACAGTGGATATAAGAGGGCCGCTGTCTGTACCAAAGTCCAGGGGCTGCACCTAGGAGGCAGGGCAGGAAAAGACTGGCTTGGCAGGCAACAAGACGATGTCCCTGGAGGATGAACCTGAGGCTCCTTATCTCCTTCTGGTGCCATGTGCTGTTCAGGTGTGGTACACGCAAAGAGAAAAATGAGTCAAGAGAAAAATGAGTCACATGTTTGATCATTCAACAAGCCTTCACTAAGCCGTTTCTGGTGTGCCAGGTTCTGTGTCGGCCCAGAGTGTCAAAGACAAACATGAAAGAAATCCCCCCTCGTGAAGCTTCCATTCTGTTGGAGTGAGAAACAATATAGACAAAGAAAAGCAAGTAAAAAGTCATTGTGGAGGGCAACTGAAGTAATCAGGAAGGGCCTCCTGGAGGAGGTGGCACCAGGGGAATTGGAGAAGCAGAGAGAGGAAGGCAGGCATTTCTAGGCAGTAGGGGCAGGCTGGGCCAAAGGAGGAGATGTAAGTGGGATGCCTTGTAGAGGAACAGCCAATTGGCCAGCTGGACGAGAAAGCCGAGAATGCAGAGGAGAGCAATGGGCACCAAGCCTGGAAAGGGCTCTGGAGGCCCAACGGAAGCATTTAGATTTGATCCTAGGGCGAGCCAATTAAGCTTCTGAGCAAGAAAGTGAGGTGGCCAGGTCTGGGCTTTAGGGATGGCAAATTGGAAGCCGTGCGGAGGATGAAAAGTTTTAACAAAAAGACTTTTTAAAACATTCTGTAATCCTCCCTTTGGGATCAGAAATGTTCTGTGTGATGGGTGGGGGAGGCCACAAGGAACCTCATAGGATAGTATGGCTCCAGTTCATTAAATGTGAGTCAGAACGTGTCCATGTGCCTGGCCCAGGAGGGATGGCCACTTCTAAAGTTGTATTTTCCTAATCTTCTGTGTGGAGCAGGTTGAAGATGTCGGTTCTGTGAAAAAATGTTGATGTTGAATATACTTTTTCTTCTAAATGATGAATTTCAGGAATTCTATTCCTCCTCACCTCTCCCCCTGCCCTCCCTATTTTCCTTCAAGTCCTAGGTAAAATCTCACCTTCTCTAGGAAGCTCCCCTTTATGCTGGCACCTTCCTCCCCACATAGCTTATTTTCCATGCTGTTATGTGGCTTGCTTGTAAGTAGCTGTTAGCATAATGTCTCCCCCATTAGACAGACAGTGCACTCCCTGAGATCAGGGATGTTTTTCTGATTTTCTTTTACATCCCTGGGTGCCTAGCACAGTGCCTGGCACATAAGAGACCCTTAACAAATACTAGCTGACTGATTTACAAATTATCTATCGAAAAATACTATAAACATACAACAATCTGGGGATACAAAAACAAGCTTAATTTCCTCTGTTTGACTTAATTTTTTACCTTTCTTTTACACTTGGGTTATTATGTAGCCAGATCCCCTGGGATGGTGTTTTTGCATGTAAAATATACTGGCAGAAACCCATGTGTTCTATGGTTAAGTATGTTTGTGGCTGGAAGGGAAACTAATGAAAGTCAGAAGCTAGGCAGTGCCCAAGGACAGCCACGGGGTAGCACCCGAGGACAGCAGTAGCCCACAGAGTTCACTTCACTCATTATCATGGTTAGAGAAGACTGGTCTCAGGTGTTCAGACACTGGTGAGCCACACGGCATGAGAAAAGGAACACACAACCCTTTCACAGTTTTCACCAGCACATCCATATAAGTCTGCTTGCAGCATTTCTAAATCAGAAAACCTAAGGTTCTTGCCCGTTGCTTCTGGGAATCAATGCAGACAAGACTTAGGAAGGAGGACTGAGGATCTGAAACACTGTCACACAGCCTATGGATCAGACTTGTTCTCTTGGCTCTAGGGGTAGGGGACCAGAACAGTGAGAGGAAGTGACTTAGAGACACCAAGGGCAGGAAAAACTTCTCCATAATGAGAACCATCCCAGAGTGGGAGGGGCTGCTTGAGGATGGGGGGCGGTGCCTCCTACACTAGAGGGCTTCAAGCAGAAACTGGATAAACATGGTTGGGGAAGCTGCAAGAAAGCATTCTTATTTTGGTTCAGGTTTGATCATCTCTGATTGTGGGAGGTGAGGCAAGGCCCATGGAGAATCAATGGGCAGAACAGCTAGAACCAGGAACGGGCAAGGCAGAGAATCATCTAGGGTGCGATACAGGGGAAGAGGAGCACAGCAGGGGGAATCACTTTGGAAGATGATTTTAAAATAATTACTCATATTACTTGCCAGAAAATTTCATTCTCTATGTCATATATAGATATAGGAGGTAATATTTGATAAATATCTAATTGACTGATGTAGGTTCTGTTTGTAGACACATCACAATAAAGGCTCCAAACCCCAAGCAGACAGGAACACAAAAGAGGCTTACAATTTCAAAGTCTTATCCACGGCGTACAAAGGACAACCTTGCTTCTGATGGCTGGTCTCAAAAACATGAGTGGTCTTAACATACAAGGTAAGAGTAATTATAAATGACAACTGTCATATCTTGGGGAGGATCAGAAGATACTTCTACAGATCACATGAAATATGTAAATAAGATTTGCTGTCCTCTCAGCTCCTATATGAAAACAGTTGTCATTTTTGCTCCCTCCTGAGCCCAAGAAAATATTATTGCTTTCAGTAAATCAATGAAGACTTTTCTGAAGACCTAACAGCAATCCGTTTTCCTAAAGCCCTGTCCAGACTTAATTGTGATTCTGGAGATGACAGATCTTCCTAGACACAGCAGGATGAAAGGAATGAAGAGACAGAAAATGACGATTTTTCACTCTCACTGCCATACAAACAGCACAGTATCTGACTTCCTCCTGCTAGCCAAATATCCCTTTGTTCAATAAACATTTATGAAGCATTTCTGCCCTGGATAAATTCCAACTAACCAGAAATTCACTTATTTTACATAATAATGACAAACAACACTCCATAAGCATGCTAAAATATTTATGCTCTTAATTTCTTATATAATCAGAGAGGCTTTGGAAAGCTATAGAAAAGATCATGAAGCAAGAGAACTCTGTAAAAAGCAATGCAATTTTGTGGAAAACTTGTAAAGTGAATGAGGGATGAAAGAAAAGAGTTTTATGGACATTCTTCTATGCCTTACTAAGTCTTATTTTATCCCAGAATGAATGGAGCATGATTCTGACTTTGCTAAAAATTCTCCTCTCTTACAAAATATATTAATATTGTTATCATCTATGTCTTGGTGACATACATAATCTTTCAAACACTCTAAATAAACTTTCCTGAAGCAAGTTTTGTCAAGAGCTTAATTCCATATCCTTCTATACAAAAGTACTTAAAAGGTAAATCTAAGTAATTAAAAGAGGCTTTTCTTAGTACTGTAATCAAATTTACCATAGATTATATTAACTGATGACATTTTTTTCCCAAAAGATCAAAAGTTGTGTAATTTGTACATGGGATAAACTTACAAGGCAAAATAAACGCCTGTTAACATTTGCACCATGAATTCTGAAGAAACGGGGATCCTGCTATTTATACCTTTGTATTTTCTTACATTTTGTCGAGGATATCCACAAATGCAGATTCTAGAAAAAACAAAATAATATGTTAATGACCAATTATTTAATATATTCTTTAACACTTATAAACTAATTTACTTAGCACATTTTCATCAGAAATTTAAATTTTATAGTGATCTTTTCCAAAAAAGTTTATTTCTTAGACAAATTCAATTGAATAGACACATACATACATATATGCAAATATATGTTTGTAGATGTACCAGCTAAGGCCATCTTACCATGCTGGAGGGGAACCTGCCCTTGGCATGGCTCATCTGATCATTCTGATGGACTTAATGATCAATACTCCTGACTGCAGATAAATCAACTAAATGGGGATCGATATCAATGAGCAAAAAATAATGGATCAGCTGGGCCATGACTCCCTCATTTCCCATGAACAGGCAAATCTGAAGGTTCAGTGTCCCCAAACTGGTAAAGTCAACACCTTCCAGTTCCACACTAGATCCTGTTCTCAGTAGCAAACTGGGCAAGGGTGGTTATCATGAAGTCTATATGCAAGCATTTCCCAGAATAGGATCTTATCCTAACAAGCTCCCCCAGAAGGAGGAGGAGGAAGAGGAGAAAATGAAGGAGGAGGAAGTGGAAGAAGAAAATGAGGAAAGGAGAAGGATGGTAACGAGTGTATTCCTGGCTCCATTCTTAGGGTCACTAGTGTTTGTAAGACACACAACAGAATCCTTAAGGCTTCATGTATTTCTGCTTTCCTAACTTTTGGCACTCATTAAATAGTAGTAGAAATGTGAAGACTCTCTAAAACCTGCCTTTAGAAATGCAGTGATGAAACTTGTTTACATGATCTATCTAATATTATGCTAAGCAAACTACAAAAGATATACTTGGATTTTTGTGTTTCTCAAAAAAACCTTTAAAATCAATGTCAGCTCATTTCTTTAAATGATAGCATTTTGCTTCCTAGAGACGTCACTAACCCACACTAAGCTGCCTCTCTCTGTATTTCCCCTAGTTCTTATGAATTCTCTTGTCTCTTCCTTGTCCCACCGTGCATCCTTCTTGGGGATTTTCTTAGAAACTTGCTTTTGCTCCTCCCACTCCCTGCTTCTTCACTTCTTAAATGTCAACATTAGACCCTGTTTTCACAAAGAACATGAGCATCATGGCCCTTTGATTTCTGCATTAAATTCCCACATAGAATTCCAAAAATAAATCCTGAAATCATGGAGGGAAATAAAGCCTTTGGAAAGCCTATGCAGTAGTCCTGTCAGCACACTCCAAGGAGGGACAGCGTAATTTGTGCCTCGAGAGAAGAACAGGCTCTTCTGGTGATCATAGCCCCCAGAGCAAGCTAGCAGACATCGGCTAGCATGAGCTTTCTATTTATATATCTGACAAATCCATTTAGAATTAAAATACATTAGTTCATCTGTGATACAGATATGAGAAATAGAGCTCACTGAGACACCAAGATGATGCATTTTCAAAGTAAACGTCGTCTGTCTCTTTCTTTTTGCTTCCCTGCTCTTTTCTCCTCCCTCTCCAAAAAAGAGCCTGCCCAAACTACCCCTGGGACTTAATGAGACTTCCTCTTTCTTTCTCTCCACTTCCTTCATTAAGTGAGCACTCTACAGGCCATTTCTCATGGGGCACATATGCTCAAGTCCCTAGTCACCAAAAGGCACTGCCAAGCCAGGCCTGATGCCCAACATAATCTCCTTGGAACTTGCCAGATGTGAAAGACTGGCCTGCTGTATGCAGAAAAAACAGCAGGGCCCACCAAAAAAGTCTCCTTTGTTAATGTGAAAGCGGCCTCATTCTGAACCCAGCTCCCAGGTTGGCCTGCCTGCACTTCCTTGGAGATCTCAGACATCCAACATAGAATCTGGGTTCTCTTCTCAGAACAAACCAGAGGATAGGCATGGCCCCAAGCTAGACCTTACAAAGGAGTGTGGTGAGCTTGTCAGAGAAGATTCATGGAGAGCAAAGAGGCCTCTAGCTGTGCCTTCAGGGAAGCATTTCAGGGAAGGGGATAGCAAAGACACTGGGGGAAAGAGAGTCAGGACACCCTTAGGGAACTGGGAGGAAAAGTGTTGGGTGCTACTGAGGAGGGTCTTGGTTGGGGAAACATCTGGGAAAAGATTGGATCCCCTAAGTCCTTAAAAGTCAAAGAAGCACAAGTATTATTTATCACATGGACTTTCTCAAAATGAAAATTTGTTGTTCCATATTTGGAATCCTCTCTTATGTTCTCCAATGCACATGACATGCTTTTTTTTCCTAACTTTATATTTAAGTTTATGAGGTGTTTTTGTTTCTCTCCTGTATTTGTGTTCTGGCATTTGAGTCTAAAATAAAATTTTGGAAAAAAAAGACAAAGAAGCAATGGTGGGGAGACTCACACAACACTAAACCTATCAGCTGACCTGCTTTCATCTTATTATATAGTATAGAAACGGGACAGAGTAAAGAATTTGAAGTCAAGAGAGTTGAATTTAAACCTGTCCTGTGACACTGGTCCAGCCAGAGATTCTCAGAACCATAGAAAATTGACTTTACTTATCTACTACGTTAGAGGTGATAGCTAGAAGGAATTCCCATGCTGATAAACTATGGATCCTGGAAATATTGACATAACACATATTTGATAAAGAAAGACAAAGTATATAACTTCAGTATCATTTTTAAGAATAGAAAACATAATTAAGCTCTGAGGAGTCAACAAAGTTAAGGCACGAATCTAAAACCACAGTGAAATTCTCCCAAGAGTATTTGGTTTTTCTTGGCCTCTGACTTCCTGCTCTGCCTTCTCCTCTGATCCTCCCATTCCTTGTCTGCTTTCTCTGGATTCTCCCTTTGGCTAGCTCCCAACACTCCACTGCCTCCAAAAGAATTCCCAAGATCCAAATTACTCTCTTGCTCCTTAAACTCACTTTCACTGATTCCAGGTCAAGACAAACCAACAAGCATTTATGAAGTGCCCACTCTGGCACCATGCTCAGCTCAGCTCCCAAAAGCAACCTCCCTACTTTCACCCCCACAGACCTCTGATTGACAGAAGAGTTAAAAAACAAAACAAAACTTAGCCATTACCCACTATTCTCATTTATATCATGGCTCCTAACAAGCACAAATATGGATTGAAAAAAATTACTAAGAGAATATGCCAATCACTCAATCGGATTGACATCTGTTAAGAGCTTACTATGTGCTAGGCACTGCCATGCCTGTTACATATTTGGTATGTTTTCTTTATTTAGCTAAGTTTATTCTCCTTTTTGGAACTTTTAATTTTTAAAGTGTTGGGAAAAGCACAGCAAGGAAGCTATCATTGCAAACATAATATCATGTAAGTAAGCATAGCGAGTAAAAGCTGCTATTCAGTTTTTAATTTACCTTGAACAAATTTGACACAGCGAATGAAGAGAAATATTGGGCATATAGGTTAAGGCAGCATTGTAACACAATAAAAGGAATGTCAACACTTCAAACCTAAAGAGAAAACAAAAAAGATTTCACAAAATCTTAATTCCAATTTAATGATGATGATGATGATAGCTGCCATTTATATAGTGGCTTTACAATCTGTGTTAAAAAGGAAGGAATAAATAGTAATACACAAATACTACATTTAAACTCTTAAAAATTAGTGCTAATTTACCCTTTAGTTCAGCAATATTGCTTCTCAGGCTATGTCCCAAAGAGATAATAAAAATGGGAAAAGGACCCACGTTTACAAAAAATATTCACAGCAGCTCTTTTTGTGATGGCCAAGAACTGGAAATTGAGAGGATGCCCATGAGTTGGGAAATGGCTGAACAAGTTGTGGGATATGAATGTAATGGAATACTACTGCTCCATAAGAAATGATGAACAGGCAGACTGCAGAAAAATCTGGAAAGACATAATATGAACTGATGCTGAGTGAAGTGAGCAGAACCAGGAGAACACTGTACACAGTAATTGTCACAGTGAATAAGGACTGATTTTGATAGACTTAGCCCTTCTCAGCAATGCAAGGACATAAAACAATTCTAAAGGATTCATGATGGAAAATGCCAGCCACATCCAGAGAAAGAACGATGGATCTGGAATGCAGAGTAAAGCAGACTATTGTCTTTTTGTTTTGTCCTGTTTGTTTTTTCTTTCTCATGGCTTCTCCCATTTGTTATAATTCTTCTATGCAATATGACTAATGTGAAAATGTGTTTAAAAGGAAGGTATGTATGGAGCCTCTATCAGACTGCAGGCCATCTTGGGAAGAATGGGGAAAAGGAGGGGGAGAAAATTTAAAACTTATAAAAGTGAATGTTGAAAACTATAAACAAATAAACTAAAAAAATAGTGCTAATTTTCTTGAGAGTAAATACAAACTATGACAATTATTTAAAATTTATATTTTCTAGATTAATTCTGAAATAACAGCATAGTCAGTGATTTAAAATGAATTTTCCTTACAATTAGTCATCTGTTCAAATTAATAGCATGCAATGTGTTACAAATTGTAAATCTAATGTGAAATAATTCTCTGACTTTTATGCAACAAATTATATCTCTCAATCTTACTTATTCTGAGCTGTTAACATCTCTCTTTGAGGATGAGGTCCACTGTAAACAACTTTTGATAAACCATGCTGGCATAAAGCACTCTCTGTCAGAGCCATGGAACCAATGCTGGAAGGCTAAAGAAAAAACACATTTGAATTACAACAAACGTTCTTAGAAAATACGTCATTAAGGAAAGATAATGTAACAGGCATACTGAATATTAAAAATAAGTGTATTAAAAATAAGTGCAGAATTTGATGATCAGTCTTTTACTTTTAAATCTTCTTTGACATTAACTAACAAAAAACAAACTATAAGACTTAAGAAAAAATTCCAGATTGATAAAATTCAGTTGCTTCAAATATACAAAACTACACTTGACAAAAATGATGAAAGATTTAAAAATGGGGGAATCATGAATTGGTGTAGCTAGTCTAGAAAACAATTTAAATTATGTAAGAAAAGTTACGAAACTCCTCCTACCCTTTGACCTCGTCATCCTATTCCCCAAGGAAGTCAAGCACATAAAGAAAGGTTTCATATTTATCAAAATATCAATAGCAGCACTTTTTGCAACAATAAAAAAACTAAAAAACCCACATGCCCTTCAAGCTCGAAGCTGCAGGAAAGTGGGGCCCATTGATATAAGGAGGATTCTGGGACGAGACTAGAAATTAACAGGAGAAGTTTAGGGAGAAAGGGGAGAATGCATACAAACGAATCGTGAAGAGAGCAGAAAGGCGAAGCGCGGCCTAAAACGAAGGCGGGCGCTGCTGCTGTGGGGGGAAGGGCCTCCCAAGGGGGAGCACCGTGGTGAGGCCTTCTGGCTGAGGCAGCAGCCTGGGTCTTCTTGTGCGTGTATTTTTAAGGAAACGCATTTACTTCTGTGAAAAGAGGTGCTTTAGGAGGTAATTATGGTATGAGAAAAAGATGGAAATGAGACAAGATTCTTGGTTTTTTACTATCTAGTATAACGGTATATAGAATTGCAAAAAACATTGGGGAGTGGGGAGAGAAAACACGCAAACTAACTGGTCACCATCCACTTTCCAATTTGATCCTCCTGGGAGGAGTCTCCTCTGCCAAGGCAGAAGTCTTTAGAAAATACTCTGCTAAAAACCTCCCCAACAGGGTGGCTAGGTGGCACAGTGAATGGAGCACCAGCCGTGAAGTCAGGAGGACTTCTCTGAAACTTAGAGCCTTAGACCCTGAAATAAAGTGACTTCATCAGTCAGCATGGGCAGGGGGCAGGATTTGAGGCAAGGCCTTCCTATCTCCGAGGTCAGCTCCTAAACCCCTCCAACATGCAGCCTCTGAGGGGAATGCCCATTTATTAAGTTCTGATTGTTAGGTGGTGAGGGAGACACAAAGCTAAGAAACCGTAGCTGGCCTCAGGAAGCTTCTAATCTACTACAAGGATAGGATGCATGCACATAGAACTCATGCAAAACCAAAATATGGCAAGTGTCACGACCAGGAATGTGAAAGGAGAATCAGAACGACAGGCCCTTGTGGTTGGGACCACCAGGGACATCCAG
Source organism: Gymnobelideus leadbeateri (assembly GCA_011680675.1). Classification (NCBI taxonomy): domain Eukaryota; kingdom Metazoa; phylum Chordata; class Mammalia; order Diprotodontia; family Petauridae; genus Gymnobelideus; species Gymnobelideus leadbeateri. The sequence goes on from WOXC01009742.1 coordinate 431,798, forward strand.
GAGGTGACTAAAGATTCCCTCTTTATACCTGGCAGATGGTCATCCAGTCTTTGCATAAAGACCTCTGGTGAGGGGAGACCCTATCTCCCAAGGCAGGCAGCCCATTCCATTTACAGGTGGCTGTAACCTCCACCAACCCTCAATCTGTCCCTTTGGATTGCCACTCATTAGTACCAGTTCTGTCTTTCTAGGGTCAAGCAGATTCAGCTACTACACAACCACATCTTCTTTACCTCATACTTGGGAATTTAATTGTTTTGAATGCAAGTAGAAAATTTTTACACTGATTCCTACTAAATTTCATCTTAATTGAGTTGGCTCAAATCTTCTAATCTACCCAAAGTTTTTTTTTAATCCTGTCATTTAGTGTGTGAGCTATTCTTCTTTTAAGCTTTGGCGCATCTGTGAATTGAATAAGTACAAGGACTATGTAATAAACATGTTGAGCATCGATGTCAGAGGCATTCTACTGAAGACGCGGGGACTCCTGCACGTTATACTGATTAACCACTAAGGACTCTTCTTAGGGTCCAGTCATTCAAAACTCATCTAAATCCACCTAACTGTACTATCATCTCACCCACATTTTTTCATGTTTTGCAGAAGGTTAGTATCATAAAGCAAGACTTTAGAAAATGCTCTGCTAAAAATGTGGGCTAAAAAAACTCCCAAACAGGGTGGCTAGGTGGCGCAATGAATAGAGCACCGGCCTTGAAGTTAGGAGACACTTAACACTTACTAGCCATGTGACCTTGGGCAAGTCACTTAACCTCAAATGCCTTGCCTTCCCCTTGCCAAAAAGAAAAGAAAAATTGGAAAAAAAATTTAAATGTGGGTTAGCTCTATCTATGGTTTTCTGAGCTGCCAATGTAGATCATTCTCCTGTGACCTGTCATTCAAGAACTCCTGTTGGCCCTTTATAGGGACTATCTCCCTTTCTAGGTGTTCCCTGACTATCTCTTAATAGTTTGCTGTAGAATTTGGCAAGGAATTAAGTCAATGCTACCTATGATGCCTCAAAATTGGAAAAACCAATGTTCTTACTTGCAAAGGGACAATATTTGCCCTGTTCTAATTCTGCAGTCTCTCTCCAGTTCCCCAGGATCTTTCAAATATCTCTAAGAGAAATTTAACAATCACATCTGCCTGTTCTTGGGTAGGCTAAAAGGGTCTAGATGACTTGACCTCCTTAAGGTACTGGTTATCTCCTTATCTTGGCTGTCAGCTCCCTCATGGTCATTTTCTCCATCTTTTCCAGTGCCAGAGAGAACAACAGCAGAGTCAAGGAGACGTCAGTGTCCTCTCTGTCACAGGTCATGACTGTTTATCTGCTCCATTTTGGATGCTGCTTATTTTCCCAACATCAGGTGGTGGCTGTTTTGTAAGCTTAGCTTTCCTCCCCATATCAGCTCATTCTGACCTTTGTACTTCTGAGGAAGTTCACATAGGACTATGCTACACACACATCCCTTTAAAATCTAAGCTTGTTGTTTAGTTCTCTTCGTCTCTTTAGATAACCAACTTCATCTTGTCTTCCTCAGTGAAACTGTTTCTTTTTTTAAGGTCTTCGGAATTAATTCTTGAGAACTTCCCCTTCATCCTACATTGCCTTTCTCCACAGAATTTTAGACCATGGCATTCTAGGCATTCTGAGCACTTTGACACCTACTTTCCTAAAATTCAAGGTATATGTCATTCTATTCTCAAAGTTCCTTTCCTACTCTATTAAAAATTATAAGAAACAGTGGTCACCTTCCTCCAGAGTTCCTATAATTTCTACCTCCAGCAAGTAGTTCATCCTGACTGATGAGAATTAGATCCAAAATCAAATTTCCATTTGTTGATTCCTCAAACTTTTGGAAGATGGAAAAAAATGACTTCTAGTTGGAGGGAGAGGAGAGGAAGGAACCAGGGAAGGCTTTCTGAAGACAGCATTCCACCTAGGTCTTGATGGGTAGATTGGCTTTCAAAAGGTGAGGATGGTGGAATGAAAGTTCTGAGCATAAAGAATGATGAGATCAAAGGCACAGAGGCCAAAAAAACACATGGCCTATGAGTGGAGTGATTAGTAACTTGGTTTGGTTGAGAGGAAGAATATATTTGGGTGACGTGTGGGCTAGAGTTGGAAGCACAATTAGAATAACATGATGTTGACCTATAAAGTGCCAGGCTAAGTCAAGGCCTCTGGGCAGAAGCCATCATACATTTGTGAGCAGTAGAGTGACAGGAGCATGTCTATGCATTATATAGATTAAGTAGGCAACAAGGTGATGGCTGGATAGGAGAGCACAGGGGAGACTGAGGAGAGAAGACAGAGTAAGAAAGGGCATTCAGGGCAAAGAACAAATACAAACACATTCCTCTTGAGTCTATTCTGCCCCATCCCCTTCCTGCCCACCAAGAATGGAAAACTTAATAGACCGGGCCCACTACATTCGCTTAGATCCAGGCCACTTACTTCATGATATATTGACGGCTTAGATAAAGATGGGATTGTGAAGCTCAACACTTTGTTATGTCCCTGTTTGTCAACTATTTCCTACAGAAAAAAGAGAAGACAATAAACCGGCATGTAAAGTCAAGTCTATGAGACAAGCAGAGAATCTCTATATTCTTGGCCTAAATAACCAAGACTATCCAAAACCTAAAATGTCCTTCCACTTACTGAACCAGAGAAAGGGTCATCAGGAACTTGCACACACACACACACACACACACACACACACACGTTCTTAAAGTATCAGAAAAAAATCACCCAATTTGTTAGATTTAATTAAAATATGCATTGCATTCCGGAACTTAGATTTTCCTGATTCAATACACGTAACATGTTAAAGTTGCCTCTCCCCCTAAATCAAACAAAATAAAGCAGCTAATAAACAAGTTAGAAAAACTTGACAAGCTAATCACATGCCTGGAGAAGTAACAATAACCTGCACTCCTTTAAAGGAAGGAGGTAGACTGGAAACTTCCTTAACTCCCTTACAAACTAAATAACTGCAGAAAATGAAAGCACAAAAGAAAAACATGCTACCAGGGAAATAATTCAAGTAATTCACGCACAATTCAGAAGTAGCCTAGATTTTAATGACTCTGGGAAAGTGTGGCCCAGTATGTAAAGACTTCATAAATATTAATCGCCCTAGAAAGTCTCAAATGCCCACAATCTATGGATCTGTAGAATACTTTATTCTTGGACAAAA